>CM076584.1:103650838-104038436 GCA_034641835.2 Pinus albicaulis
CACTGAAATAGGCTACAGGTCTATCATCCTGATTCAACACAGCTCCAATGGCCTCTCCACTAGCATCACATTTTACTTGAAATGGTTTAGTAAAATCAGGCAGAATCAAAACAGGCTTCTCTGTTATCTTTTGCTTCAAAACTTTAAAATTCCTCTCTGCTTCAGCAGTCCACTTAAATTGTTGTTTTCTCTTCTTTATTGTCTCAATTATGGGTGCATTGATCTTACTAAATTTTCTTATAAACTTTCTGTAAAAACTGGCAAGTCCGTGGAAGCTTCTTACCTCAAAAACATTCCTGGGTGAAGGCCACTCCATGATTGCCTTAACCTTCTCTGGGTCCATCTTCAATCCTTCTGTAGAAACAACAAACCCCAAATACACCAAATCTTCCTTCATGAATGAGCATTTCTTCAAATTTATCATCAGTTTCTCTTAGTGCAGCTTCTTCAAGACATGATTAAGATGCCTTAAATGTTCTTCTTTAGTTCTGCTAAAAACTAGTATATCATCTAAATATACTATCACAAATTTCCCAATAAATTATTTCAACACTTCATTCATAAGTCTCATAAAATTGCTTGGTTCATTTGACAACCCAAAAGGCATTACCATCCATTCATATAGTCCTTCATTTGTTTTAAAGGCAGTCTTCCATTCATCACCCTCTCTTATCCTAATTCGATGGTATCCGCTCTTCAAATCTATCTTTGAGAAATACTTAGCACCACTCAAACAGTCCATTAAGTCCTCAATTTTGGGCAAAGGAAATCTGTACCTGATTGTGATCTTATTAATTGCTCTAGAATCAGTACACATCCTCTAGCCTCCATCTTTCTTTGGGCTCAATACTGCTGGTACAGCACATGGACTCAAGCTTTCTCTAATCAGTCCTTTGTCCACCAATTCTTGTACTTGTCTCCTGATTTATTCATTTTCCTTGGGAGTCATCCTGTAGGCTACCTTATTTGGCAGATTTGAACCAGGGATAAAATCTATCTGATGGCTGATCTTTCTCACAGGTGGCAGCTCATCAGGTAAATCATCCACAACAATGTCACAGTAATTGTCTAACATCTCTTGTATCTCTACTGGTAAATCGAGAAATCTTTGTAGAAGTAAGAACTACCATAGGTTTCAAACTAAAGCAAATCTTGCCTCTTCTTCTTCTATCTTTGAGATATTCCTTCACGCTCGGCTTAACAAGGTCTTTGGATCAATCCTCACAGCTGGATGGCTCTCCTTCTTCCATGGGTATCAATGTATGATGTACCCCATCTTTGAGAAGAACTTGTAAGTGTTCTTCTTGCCATCATGCTACTGCTCACAATCAAAGCGCGAGTCTACCCGGCGGTATATGACACACATCCATGGGCTTTACATCACAAAAGCATTTTTCTTGTACTTGCCCATTTGCGGCTCTATTTCACCTTTGTTCTTCTGTTCTTTCACAACCAGCTGGTGCCCTTTATGCAGCCAGGACACCCTGTAGGGAGTTGGATGCTCCCTTGTCTTCAGCTTCAAATTTTCTATTACCTCAGTGGAAACCAGATTGTTTGTGCTGCCACTATCAATGAATAGCTAGCAGCATTTCCCTTGAACTTTGCAGATGCTCCTAAATAAAGTCTTCCTTTGTGCAGGCTCAGTGGCCTCTTTGGCTTGCTTCAACAGAACCTTATTTACCACTAAGGATTCTCCTCTTTCTGGAAGAATGTCTTCTTCAATTGTTGCCTCCTTTTCAGCCTGGGCAACAAAAACATTCCTTGGACTAGTACTCACATTCTCTGGGCATTCATAGTGCTTGTGTCCCACTTCCCGGCATCTATAACACCTCAATTCTCTACCTCTGCCTCTGTCTCTGCCTCCTCTTCCTTTTCCTCTGTAATAACCCCTCCTGCCACTTGCATCCTCCTATGTAGATGCATTCTGAGGTGAGATACTGTTAGCCCCATCCCTGGGTTTAGGCTTTCCTCTACCACCCTGACTTCCCTTCTCACGGAAAGTACCCCTCTTCTTGGCAGATTGTTTCCTCAGGAGTTTCTCCTCTTCTTTCAAGGCCATCTGATAGGCCTCTTCCACTGTCTTGGGAGACAAAAGACTAATCTCATCTTGGATATCCAGCTTGAGACCATTCACATATTTGGCAGTCTTATCTGGTGTATCTTGGAATTGCCCGGCTCTTATGGTCACTCTGTAGAATTCCTCTGTGTATTCTTTTACTGTCAGCAACCTCTGTCTTAGGTTATGCATTTGTCTATACAATGTCAGCTGGTAATCACTAGGCATGAATTTACCCTTCAACTTGGCCATCATTGTGGTCCAGCTCTTGATAGGTTGCTTGCCAACTCTCCTCCTTTCTGCCTGCACTCCATCCCACCAAAGTGCAGCATGTCCCTTCAGCTTTATCACTACAAACTTGACCTTCTTGTCTTCGCTTATCTCTTCATAATCGAAGCACTTGTTCAATTCATTTATCCAATCCACCATCTCCTCTGGATTCAGTCCCCCTGCTTAGCTTGATACTTCAATTCTGGGTTTAACTGCAGACCCCAGAATAGTCCTAAGGAGCCTCATGTTAGGAGGAATTTCAACATGTTCTTCTGTCTCAGGCTTGCTGATGTCTTCAGGATCTCTGGGCTGTCTTTGCTCCATGGTATCTATTTTGGCCTTGACCCTCTGCAACATCCCCAACACCTCAGCGTTGGCAACAGGTCTCCTTCTGCCATCACCTATACCAACTCGGATCGCCATGTCAGCAAAACAACTTCAACTTCCCGATATGATACCACAAATGACGCAGCAACAAGGTGAAGTTGGATTCCAAGGAGAATTTGGTCAGCTGTGACGTGGCCCTGGTTGCCTTTTCTTTCTTCTACGTGGTCTTTTTTTTTATCTCTCGAAAAATTTATTTATCAATTTTAGAAAAATTGATAAATAAATAGGATTGACAGCTTTTGAATGTTATATCATAATTCCCGGCTTATGTAATGGTCTCCAAAATTTATGTAACTGTTCGATCCTTCATAACCTTTGTTTTAATACTCCACACTTTATAAACAAACCTTTATAATAGAGCCTTTGGACCGGCCCCACCTATACATATGCATGCATCGTACCTTGATTAACCTCCGGCCTCTTTTATTAAACTTCACACATCTTCAACAAACAGCCACCATCCGATCGCCTTTGCCCAGATCAACGGTTTGTATGCATTTCGCTCGGCGTCCAACATCGATCTTTAACACGCGAAGGCATAGGTTAACGGGTGGTTTGGAACAGTGGCCCAAGCCACGTGTCCAACAGTCTATGGAATCGCTCGCCCTCCAGATAATACCGCTTACGGTCGAAAGGTGGTGCGGAATGGGGCAATCCGCCCTCCAAAACCACTCGTTGTTTTTTACAGGGATTAATTATGGTTACGGCGGGTTTTCACCATCCTTTGTATGTCTTTAACTCGGGGCCTGACTCTGGTTAGGGTTCAAATTCTGTAAAACAGGAGGATTCTCTTCAGGCGGGAATCTCACCAACAATTAATTCGGATTCACAACTATGATTTCTCTACACGGCCTCGCCTGCGGCGGGATTGAATTCACCGGGTTATCCAATAGGGTGCAGGATTCAAGACAGAGAACGGAATCTCCAATATGCAATTGCTTCAGAATCAAACGAACATCCACACAATTAAAATTTCAAGACATTTAGACAATCAACAGGACTGAAATTCCTTTAATTGGGAGCAATCGATAATGCACCAAGTTTTATTGCAGGAATCTCTCTAATTCCCCCCTCTCTCTGTCTACATCCGGAGGATATAATTATATACATTACAGAGTGACTCTTCGGTTCCTCAGTGGGGACCATTTTGGAAATTCAACAGTCTAATTACAATAATTCAATTAACTGAAATATGACAGCTAGAAAAACTGAGCTATTCGACTTCCTATGACTCTAATTAATCTAAATAATACAATCAACTAAGGTATTAACACCTAGCTGTTACAATTCAGATGTTTCGAACCCTACTAGCCACAACATGTGGACAAAACTTCCTACATTGCTGGCTAGGGTCTAATGCCCACACTGTTAGACTCGAGAAGGCAATCTTCTTCTGGGCTCCTATCCATGAGCTCGTCCTTGATACGCTATCAACACGTAACATTTCTTGATCATCCAAGTGGCATCTTCTTTTGGCTTGTCCTCCGCTTAATCAAGTACCCAAAGTACTCTTGTCCTCTGGTCCTTGAACACCCTTTATCCAATATGTTTGGTTACTTGATGGTTGTGCGCAGACATTGCTCTTTCCACTCAATTTGTTCTTTGTCTCTTTGATCTTCTGCACCATCATCTTCATACTTGTACAAATCTGCAACATTAAAAATGGGAGATATTCCAACATCAGGTGGAAATTAAATCTCATAAGCATTTGCAGAAAACTTCCTAAGTATCTTGCATGGCCCAATCTTTTTGAACTTAAATTTATTATACTGCTTCTTTGGGAACCTCTCCTTTCTCAAGTGTGCCAAAACCAAGTCTCCTACTTCAAAGTGAACTTAGTTTCTGCTCAAGTATGCTCTGTTTTTGTATTTGATGATGTTGCCTTGTAATTTTTGTTTCACTTGTTCATGTGTGGCCTGGATCTTTGAAGGAAACTTCTCATCATCTACACTTCTCAGTTATGCTCTTCCCATATTTCTTAATTCTGATATTCCTCTGGGATGCATTCCATAAAAAATATGAAATGGACTCTGCCCTGTGCTTCTGTTTGGTGAGTCATTATATGCATACTCTGCCTGGGGAAAAATATGATCCCACTGCTTGGGATGCTCTCCTGCAAGACTTCTCAACAAATTTCCCAGACTTCTATTCACTACCTCAGTCTGTCCATCAGTCTGGGGATGATAAGTTGAGCTGAAACTTAATTTGGTGCCAAGTTTCTTCCACGGTGTCCTCCAAAAGTGAGCCACAAATCTGGTGTCTCTGTCTGAAACAATACTCTTGGGAAACCCATGTAATCTAACAACTTCTTTGAAAAACAAGTTAGCAACATGGGTGGCATCACTAGTTTTATAACATGGAATAAAATGTTCCATTTTGGAGAATCTATCCACCACAACAAAGACTGCATCATTCCCTCTCTGGGTCTTGGGAAATCCTAGAACAAAATACATACTCACCATGTCCCAAGGCCTGTCTGGAATAGGCAAGGGAGTGTACAATCCTGCATTCTGGCTCCTTCCTTTAGCATCATGACAAATCTTGAAATTCTTCACAAACTTGTCTACTTCTGCTCTCATCTTGGGCTGGAAATAAAAGTGACTCAGCTGCTCATAAGTCTTATCAGTACCAAAGTGACCAGCAAGTCCTCCACTATGCTTCTCTTTGATCAAATTTTCTCTCATGGAACATTTTGGTACACATAGTTGGTTCTTTCTGAATAACAATTCTTCCTGCATAAAATAATCCAGCCACTGGCTTCTGTCTGTTAAAACAGGGTTACTACATGCCTCAAATGCATCTTTTAAATCAGGATCTATTTTATACAATTCCTTGAGAAAATCAAACCCTACAACCTCAAAATTATTTTCTTGAACAAGCAAGTGTCTCCTACTCAGAGCATCAGCTACTTTGTTGGCTTGGCCACTTATATGTTTCAAAACAAAATTAAAACCTTGGAGATACTAAACCCATTTAGCATGCTTATGTTTCAACTTGGGCTGATGTACAATATACTGCAAAGCATGATTGTCAGAATACAATACAAATTCCCTGGACATCAAATAATGTCTCCACTTCTTAGAGTCACCAAAAAGCATAGAATTCCTTCTCATAAGAGATCCAATGGCCTATCATCCTGACTCAACACAGCTCCAATGGCCTCTCCACTGGCATCACACTTCACTTGAAATGGTTTAGTAAAATCAGGCAGAATCAAAATAGGCTTCTCTGTTATCTTTTGCTTCAAAATTTTAAAATTTCTTTCTGCTTCAGCAGTCCACTTAAATGGCTATTTTCTTTTCTTTATGGTCTCAATTATGGGTGCATTAATCTTACTGAAGTTTCTTATAAACTTTCTGTAAAACTAGCAAGTCCATGGAAACTTCTTACCTCAAAAATACTCCTGGGTGAAGGCCATTCCACAATTGCCTTAACCTTTTCTGGGTCCATCTTCAATCCTTCTGCAGAAAAAACAAAACCCAAATACACCAACTCTTCCTTCATGAATGAGAATTTCTTCAAATCTATCAACAGCTTCTCTTGGTGCAGCTTCTTCAAGAAATGATTAAGATGCCTTAAATGTTCTTCCTTAGTTCTGCTGAAAACTAATATATCATCTAAATATACTATCACAAATTTCCCAATGAATTCTTTCACCACTTCATTCATAAGTCTCATAAAAGTGCTTGGTGCATTTGACAACCCAAAAGGCATTACCATCCATTCATACAGTCATTCATTTGTTTTAAAGGCAGTCTTTCATTCATCACCCTCTCTTATCCTAATCTGATGGTATCCACTTTTTAAATCTATCTTTGAGAAATATTTAGCACCACTCAAATAGTCCATTAAGTCTTCAATTCTGGGCAAAGGGAATCTGTACCTGATTGTGATCTTATTAATTTCTCTAGAATCAGTACACATCCTCCAGCCTCCATCTTTCTTTGGGCTCAAAATTCCAAAATTGCTGGCATTGCACATGGACTCGAGAATTTCTGATCGGTCTTTGTCCACCAACTCCCCATGCTGTGAGAATACACCTCATTTTCCTTGGGATTCATTACGTAGGTTGCCTTATTTGGCAGATTTGAACTAGGGATAAAATCTATCTGATGACTGATCCTTCTCACAGGTGGCAGCTCATCAGGTAAATCATCCACAATAATGTCACAATAATCATATAACATTTCTTGGATTTCTATTGGCAAATCAGAAATCTTTGTAGAATTAAGAACTACCTTAGGTTTGGAAACTAAAGCAAAGCTTATGTCTTCTTCTTCTATCTGCTGTAGATATTCCTTCCCGCTTAGTAACAAGGTCTTTGGATCAATCACTCTATTGGATGGCTCTCCTTCTTCCATGGGTATCAATGTATGATGTACCCCATCTTTGAAGAACTTGTAAGTGTTCTTCTTGCCATCATGCCTTGCTGCTCTTTGTCAAGCGCAAGGTCTACCCAGCAGTATATGACACACATCCATGGGCATTGCATCACACAAAACTTTGTCCTTGTACTTGCCCATTTGCATCTCTATTTCACACTGTTCTTTCACAACCAGCTGGTGCCCTTTATGCAGCCAGGACAACCTGTAGGGAGTTGGGTGCTCTCTTGTATTTAAATTCTCTTTCTCCATGCCTCGGTGGAACAAAATGAATAGTTATGCTGTCTTTGCCACCACCTGGCCCTCATTGTGGCCATCGACCCTGAACTGCGGATGCTCTAAAACATTGTTCTTCCTTTGTGTAGGCTAAGTGACCTCTTTTTCCCCAGCTTGCTTCAACAAACCTTATTTACCACTAAGGATTTTCCCCTCCTCTAGGAAGATTTCTTCTTCAATTTCTACCTCCTTTTCGGCCCTGGAAACAAACAAGAATTCCTTGGACTGACACCCATTCTCTGGACATTCATAGTGCTTGTGTCCCACCTGCTGGCATCTATAACACCTCAATTCTCTACCTCTGCCTCTGTCTCTGCCTCCTCTTCCCCTTCCTCTGTAAGAACCCCTTCTGCCCTTTGCATCATCCTCTGTAGATGCATTCTGAGGTGAGCTACTGTCAGCTCCATTCCTGGGTGTAGGCTTTCCTCTACCACCCTGACTTCCCTTCCCACGGAAGGTACCTCTCTTCTTGGCAGACTGTTTCCTCAGGAGTTTCTCCTTTGCTTTCAAGACCATCTGATAGGCCTCTTCCATTATCTTAGGAGACAGAAGACCAATCTAATCTTGGATCTCCAGTTTGAGACCATTTACATATCTGGCAGTCTTCTCTGGTGTGTCTTGGAATTGCCCAGCTCTTATGCTCACTCTGTAGAATTCCTCTGTGTATTCCTTTACTGTCAGCAACCTCTGTCTCAGTTTTTGCATTTGTCTATACAATGTCAGCTGGTAATCACTAGGCAGTAATTTACCCTTCAACTTGGCCATCATTCTGGTCCAGCTCTTAATAGGTTGCTTGCCAACTCTCCTCCTTTCTGCCTGCACTCCATCCCACCAAAGTGCAGCATGTCCCTTTAGCTTTGTCACTGCAAACTTGACCTTCTTTTCTTCGCTTATCTCTTCATAATCGAAGCACTTGTTCAATTCATTTATCCAATCCACCACCTCCTCTGGATTCAGTCCCACTACATAGTTTGACACTTCAATTCTGGTCTTAACTGCAGACCCCAGAACAGTCCTAAGGAGCCTCACGTCAGGAGGAATTTCCACATTTTCTTCTGCTTCTTCTACCTCAGGTTCACTGGTGTCTTCAGGATCGTCGGTCTGTCTTCGCTCCATGGCATCCATCCTGGCCTCGACCCTCTGCAACATCTCCAACACCTCTGCGTTGGCTACAGGTCTTCTTCTGCCAGCACCTCTTCCAACTCGGACTGCCATGTCAGCAAACAACTTCAGATAACAGCGCTCTGATACCAAAAATGACGCAGCAACAAGGTGAAGTTGGATTCCAAGGAGAAGTTGGTCAACTGTGACGTGGCCCTGGTCGTATTCCCTTTCCTTTTTCCTACGTGGTATTTTTATCCTCTCGGAAATTTTATTTATCAATTTTAGAAAAAATGATAAATAAATATAATCGTGACTTGGATGTTATATTATATTCCCGACATTATATCTCTTCAACCCTTTATAATTTTTATTTTTAATACCCCACACTTTACAAACAAACCTATATAATAGAGCCTTCACCCCGGGCCCACCTATATATATACATGTATCAATAATCAATAAAACGTATACACCGTACTCGTTTATCGTCCGCGCTCTTGGAGTATCGTTTGTACATCTACGGCAAACAGTCACCATCCGATCGCCTTTGCCCAAATCAACGGCTCTGAGAAATTTCGCCCGGCGTCCAACGTCGATCTTTAATGCACGAAGGCGTGGTTTAAACAGTGGTTTTGGAACATTGGCCCGAGCCACGTGTCCAACAGCCTGTGGAATCGCTCTTCGTCGGGGAAATACCACCTTCTCTGCAAAAGTGAAGTTAAATGGGGCAATCCGCCTTCCAAAACCACTTGTGGTTTTTGTACCAGGATTAATTATGGTTACGGCGGGTTTGCACCACCCTTTGTATTCCTTTAACTCGGGGCCTGACTCTGGTTAGGGGTTCAAATTCGGTAAAACAGGAGGATTCTCTTCAGGTGGGAATCTCACCAACAATTAATTCGGATTCACAACTATAATTTCTCTACACGGCCTCGCCGGTGGTGGGATAATTTCACAGGATTGTCAACCAATTTACAGGAATTCAAGACAGAGAACGGAATTCCTAACACGCAATTTCCTCGCAATCAAACGAATCTCCACACAATTTACATTTCCAGATAATTAAACAACCAACAGGACTGAAATTCATCTAATTGGAAGCAATCGACAATGCACAAGGTTTTATTACAGAATCTCTCTTCTCCCTGCTCTCTCTCTCCTAGATCTGGAGGATATAATTATATACATTACAGAGTGACTCTTCGGTTCCTCAGTGAGGACCGTTTTGGAAATTCAATAGTCTAATTACAATAATTCAATTAACTGAAATATGATAGCTAGACAAACTGAGCTATTCGACTTCCTATGACTCTAATAAATCTAAATAATACAATCAGCTAAGGTATTAACACCTAGCTGTTACAATTCAGATGTTTCGAACCCTAATAGCCACAACATGTGGAAAAAACTTCCTACATTGCTGGCTAGGGTCTAATGCCCCTGCATCACAACCTCGGGCTTCCAAAGAGACCCTAGATTTTCCTCAATTTGTTCAACTAAGAGAAGAAAGAAGATCTTGCAGCAAAGTAGAAATCAAGGGCAATAGATTCCTATTGTCTAAATTTGATGGGTCAACTACAACAAGAGCTTGGGCAACGAAGCTTGAGGCATTCTTCCTACTTCATCCATTGGTAGAGGAGGAGGCAGCAAAAGTTACAGTGCTACACCTGGAGGGTGAAGCCAATGCTTGGTGGTTCAATCACTTGAGCCACACAAGGGTGACTTCTTTTTCTGAGTTCACTCAAGAGCTGATCAGAACCTTTGATGAGGAAATATTAGAGGAGAGAAGACCCACACCACCATGGGAGGAGGTAAGTACCAGCACTGCCCTAGCCTTGAGAGAGCAACCTTCTACATCAGCAGTTGGATCAACCTACACATTGAAGGGAGGACCTCTTTTAGCCATAGAAGATGTCCCAAAGACTCACAGAGGTATGCATAAATTTCCATGTCTTAACATTTCAGAAAATTTTATGGAAAGGGTTCGAGATTTGTTTGCATATGGCCCAGGATCGAATGATATTGCTGAGATAAAGCAACAGGATTGCACTGCGCTGTGAAAACTTGGAGGGTTCAAGGGAGATTTGAACCATCAACCTCATGTATCACTAATGAGTTACACACAACCCTTGAGGTTGGAGTGTGAATTCTTGGAGGATGGAGTGAACCTTGCTCCAAACAAATTCATGCAGAAGAAAAATGAGATAGCCATAACACCCTGGAGGAGGGTTACAACGTTGTCAAGAAGCTGCAGCAAGAAGGATTTGCCTTCAAGTCACTTGGATCCTTATGGGTTCAAGATAATCATTGATGAGAGATATTTTCTTGGAGGTCTCCAAGGAGTTGCATTTTAGCATCTCATGAAATGCAAGGAGAAAAATCTGATATGGGAGGATGGTAGCCTCTTTGGAGGAGTGCCAAGATGGAGAATGCTCGGAGGCATTCATCAATGGATAGGTGGATGTGGATAGAGAGCAAGAAGCTCGAAAGTTACTTGCAACTCTATGATACCGGGCAGCAGGAAGCAAGACTGCATTGGCTACTCTTGAGAGAGTTTGGCCATCATGAGGAATATCCTTCTTCTAAGGGTATGAGGGAGGAGGATACTTGGAAGAGTACTTGCATCATGGGGCAGCAAGCAGTGTGGATGCATTATGATGATATGGTCATTTTGTTTACACTGCATCAGTTGTATGATGGAGTTATGATGAGGCAACAAAGACATTTGTTGCTTTGGAGGATTGAGAGAGAGCAAGGAAGGGTTGCTCTCACATTTTGCATGATGTTGCAATGGGAGGATATGGCAACATTATGAGAGGAGTCTTTGACATGGAACATGTCAGAGGATGGATTTATGAGTTGGCAGGAGCCTATTTGCATAGGCCAATAGCGCTGTCCCTTGGGAGCATGAGCTTATTGGTGGAGTGTTCCCAGGATCACTTCATATTTGATGCACTTGGTGGGCATAAAGGAGGTGAGATTGATAGAGTGGTGGATGGACTCATTGGTTGTTGTGGTATGCTCTCCTTGACTTGGATGTCAAAGCATAAGAAGGAGGATTTTCATGGGGCATGTGATTCACTCCTCTTTAGATTGATATACCATACCACTATGGAGGATTCATCTATGGATCTTGTCACCATCTTTCTTCGATCACATGGTAAGAAGTTTGTTATTGCACTTATTGATTGTTCATCACTATATCTGTATACTCTTACCATGTCCTTGTAGTGCATTTCTCTACAAAGGGGCAAGGTTCTCTTTAGACTCCATGGCCTATTTTTAGCCAGCTATTATGATGGAGACAACCATCTAATGTATGATCCGGGGCAAGTATATGGTTGCTTCTTGTATGCTCAATTGACATATCCAGCCATCTACTATTTAATAGTGGGTGTGATGACTTATACAACAAGCCATTTGTCAAGAGACAACTTGCCATACCATTTCCTAAAGCTGCAGTGGGAAAGACTGTGCTGTGACCACTTGGGAGACTGTTGGTACACTCCAGCACTACATAAAACCTTCAGTATTTATCTCATTATGATGCTGATCATGATCCTATGTGCTGATGTTATTCTTCCCTATATGAGGAGCATGATTGGAGGAGGAACACATGGAGTGGGTGTGTTCTTGGTGGAAGAGCATCCCCATACATTCCGCCTTGCATGCTCTAAGGGGAGCATGGGAAGAGACATGGCCTCCACAGAAAAATATTTGTCTCTTTATGAGGAGGACCATGAGATGGATGGAGTGCCATATGATGATGGTTTCTTATCCATCATGTATGAGATGGTTTGGGCCAGCTTGATGTACAGTGCTGGGAAAGGGACCTTTGGAAGTCCAGCTTCCTTCTTGCCATTGGAGGGAATCATGATGGCAGCCCAAGATCAGAAAATACTTTACACTTGTCTTAAGTGGAGAAGAAAGCAGCGTGGGGTAGGCTACTATGTCTACCATGTCCAAAATTTTAGCCCACCTACCTTGCCAGAGCTTCAGGTGGAGGATGATTTTCATGAGTTACCATTTTGGAGGGTGGCTCATTTTGCTTGGTTGATAGCTTAGGGAGGAGAGATTCAAATGGGGATGATGAATCCCAATCTATATCAGCCTTCATGCCCCAAGGGGACCTTCAAACAACCCATTGTTGCCTCCATGGATGATCCATTGTCACATAATGCCAGCTATTTAGATAGCATGCACACTTGGGAGGGGCAACTTGAAGATATATTGATGATGCAACACCTTGATCCTTGGGAGACTTCATCTTATGAGGGTGCTACAGGGGAGAAGAGGATTCTCTTCAGTCCTATCCTTGCAATTTCTTGAGGACAAGCAACATTTGGGAGGGGATGACTGTAATGTTCCCAAATTTTCACATAGCAATTTGGAACAATAGATTTTGCTACTTTCACCTAGAGAGGAATAAATGGGTAAGGGAGCCCATGAAAAATAAAAATATGAATAATTTCCACCTTAAGAAGGAAAGGGATCACTTCAGGAGCTGAAATTTACACTTACAAGTGTGAACATGGGCAAAATAGATAAGGACATAGTCAAGTTTGACTAAGTCAACATGCATTCTTGAGGAGGAAGAGATCACCTAAGAAAATCGGTTCAATGTGAACAAGGATCAGCCTAAGACACATATTCAAACTAGATTGAAAATCCCTAGTGTGAAAAGAGGCATTGGAGGTGGATTAGTTGACCAAGTCAACAACACAGCCACAAGAGGAGGGAAGCAAGCTAGGGCAGCGCAGTTTTGAAAGAGGAAGCTTCATGAAGAAGTCACCTCAACATTGAGTGGGGTCCGGGGTGAGGAGGATCACCAAAGATAAAAGGAAGGCATAGCATCAAAGGAGATTCATTCATGTATTCAGATTTTTTTTCTGGAGACCAATTGCATACTTTAGCTGTTTAGCCGGAGTTGCTGCATTGCTTAGTGCAGGGAATTCCTGTGCGGGAATTCCATCCTCTCTTGAGATAAGATTGCTTAAGGGATCAAAGGGGAGTGATTTGAGCTTCATTTCAGAGCTTGGCTTGGGTCCATTCATCCATACTCAGCCACAACGTAGTCTCTTTCAGAAAACTGCGTCCTTGATGCAGAGGCAGCAGCAGCAGTGTTGCATCCTTTGATATTGTACTAATCTTTGAGGAGGAGGTGCTCATTCCCCTCCGGGAGTTTGTTAGAGAGGCCTTTGGCCATATTTCTATATTATTCAGCTATTTCATGTCATATTCATCCATGTATAATAAAGAGATGCAGTAACTGCTTTATTTCTGCAGTACTGCTTGTTATTCATGTATTTTGTCGGGTGTCTTATTTTACTGGATAAGCTTGTAAATATCCATTTCTCTATTGCTTGATCAATATAAGTTGCATATTAGTCTTCTTTTATCATTTTCTGTAGAAACCCTCATGGGAATTATGCTCTCACTGTATTCAGAAATTTCTGTTTAGTAAAGTCATGGGAAATCAGTGTTTTCTAGCCTAGTCGGGAAAGGAGGAGTTGTTTAATATAGCTAGAAGCATTAGTTTGAGCTGAAATTTGGAGAGTAGGTCCCTCATGACCTGATCTATCATATCCAGCTGTTTCCCCTACTTATTTTTACGCTCATTTCTGAAAACACCCTTTTTAGGGCATAAAATACCCTTTTTCCCCACTTTCCGGATTATGAAACAAAGTATAGGTTTTTTCTGTAGCCAAAAATGATGTCTATGTGATTCTTATGTATATTTTAAGCGTATTCATCATAACAGGACCATTATATAGCTTATTCATTGCAGAGTTTCAGATTTGGAACATTACAAATAAGGTGGAAATCCTAGGACATGGGGGCAACTGCAATCCTATTTTCGATGTGTGATGATATGAATCGTATGTGGTGTATCGTGTCATCGGCATTCAGTGGGGGAAGAATCTCCGTGATGGTAGTTTGCGTAAGCACAAGGTTGGGTTCTCCGCTAGGATGGTCAATTTCCTGTGGGTGGAAATTGTGTCTGGTGCAGAGGTGCCTGAATGTTTCCATTAGCTGGAATGCCTCTAGTTCGAGGCCCTGTCCAGTGAAAATGGTGCATGGTACCACTATGCCAACTGAGTAGATTGTATGGGAGTCAACACTACTCGTCGTCCCCGATGTGGATGCTTGGAAAGGATCTATTGTAGAAGAGGTGGTATTCTGCTTCCACTTCCATGTTGTTGGATTGGGTGTGTCTAACTCTTTGGAGTAGTGTAGAGTTAATGATGCTCTTGCTACTCTTAGCTTCAGGAGATGTGTACATTTAATCGTATGGTGAAAGTGTGAACAAATCTGGCAATAGGTATGCATGATCTTCTCTTGGTTAGAGAGAAGTCTTTGTGGGAGTAAAGAGACTGTCTGAAAACTGCTTGCGAGGGGCTTTAGTTATTTGCACTGATTGACCTGGTGGTCATTCAGGTCGCATAGTCTACATGTTATCCTAGGTTTGGCCTGTGTCATGCTTGGTTGGTGTGCCATCCTATCTTTCCCATCACGCCCATGTGGGTGTGGGGTCGTTGGCCTAGGGACGATGTAATTTCTAAATTTCTTGAGTTCATCGTCTCGTTTCTTCTCTATTGTATGAATCATATCGATGAGGGGACATACCCACGGGATATAAGTACAACACTATCCACAGTGATTGCCCTGATACACATGGAAAAATGGCCTAGATATGGGGGTACCATCATGCTCAGTTTGTGGTCTGGCAGGGTACCATCGTCGTAACGCTGCTAAATCAGGGCAAATGGCGACCACATGATTGGGAATTTTTAATAACACACATGTTGGTCTTCTATGTAGAGAGCGGTTAGGGGTAACTAGGGGTTCCATGATTGGTCACTTTTCAGCTGACAAGAATAGGATGGATCTGCTCATTACATCCTCGTGGGTTGTTGAACTGTTTATGGAATTCGAGTCCATGTCATCTTCTTGGGAGAGGTGGACTATAGCTGAGCACAAACTAGCGAGGGCTAACCATAATTGGGGGATATAGTGAAAATTTTCAAGAAGGTGATTGTCGACGCATAACAGACATGTGAATTGTGTTGCATGCAATCTGATGTAGTAAACATGTTCTATAGGATACCATCTATGGATGAGTTCCAGGGTTGTGCATTCTTCGAGAAAGTGACCACGTTCATTGCACAACGTGCAACGTATAATGGGAGGTGGCATGACTAGGGGTCTTTCTGGTGCCCGTCGTTCCTCCTGTAGGTACAGGATGATACAAGGTTCATCTCTAGCGGACTGGGTGGAGGGATCCTCTTGATAGGATTGATTGATGGCGTGTAAGGTGTCCCTATATCATGGGATCTCTGGGGAATGATGGGCATAGTTCCCATAATTGCTGTAGATGGTGCATGTGTGATTGGTATGAAATGTTTTTCCTTTACCTTTGGTGGCGAGTTCCTTCTTATGGGAACGTGGCATCGCGATGTCTGCCTCAGAGCCGAGCAGTGGTTTTAATTCATCCGGCTCTAGGCAGATATGGGTAGGGTGACGTATTACGTTGCATATGGCACAAACTAGTGATTCTCGTTGTATGGCGAGAATCTCTGTCTTCTTTCCTCTCTTCTCAGTTTTCTTAGCTGCAATCATCAGTTTTGCAATGGGAATTTACTTTGCAGGGATGTTTTCAACCGTTTCTTGAATGGGTGGGACCTCCTCGGGACTGAGGGGAATTAACCCTATGGCAGTGATGTGTGTGGCTCCTGTCCCTGTAGGGGGAATGAGATACCAAACTAGTATTTCAAACGATATTTTTGGTAACACCACTGTTGCCAAAACCTGTTGGGACACGAAACTAGCTGGGGGGTAGAGGAAAGGGGTTTGGGAAGTGGCGTAGGCTAGAGAGGCTGTTGTGGTCAAAGAATCGGTATCATTACTGCTTGTGTCCATGTCCTGACTAGCTTTGGCGCTTGATGTGGACATCATGCACACCAGAGCCCCTGTGACATCAGGTGATGACTCATGTATAATGGGAGGATCTCCTAGGAATGATCCTAGAAGGGACGATGGTTTTAACTAGCCAGGGCCATATTCTTGGTACCGTGAAAGCATATTCGAAGATGTATCTACATAGGGTAGAATTACATCGGTGTTTTTTCGGGGTCATTTCTCGCTATGCGTCAATTGGTCGACAGTAATGACATTTCGATCCTCGTGGGGTAACATCATAATATGGAAGACGAAGGAGGCTATGGATGACATGGCATACATATAACTCTGACCAAGGATTATATTATAGTCTAAGTGAGCATCCAAGACTTCAATGTCTATATGGACCGTCTTTCCAGTTAAGTAGACCAGGACGTTTTGGTAGAGACCGATGGGGGTTGAAGGACGACCGTCGTATGCTCTAAGCGTGATGACTGATGGTTTTAGTTCAGGAGACCCTAATTTCTGCTAAACATTTTTTGACATGATGCACATGGATGCACCCTTGTTAATGACACATCGGTGAATGGTGATATTATGGACCGACACTGGTATCAGAAAGGTGACCATCAAAGGAAGCCTAGGGGTGGCTTTGTCTAAGTCAAAATCCATTAGGCAGGTATTGGCAGCGTTGATAGTGCCTAATGCAAAAAGAAAGGCTTTCCGTTGTTTTGGGCATGACTGCAATACTTCCAAAGCTGACATAGCAATGGGAGATTGGGCTAGGTCGTCCACAATGCTATAATTATGGGCCGCTTTGGAGTATTTTCCTGCTCGCCTATTTGGTCCCTTTGCCATCTTTGGCAATGGTTCAATATGCATCTTTGAAATGGGTAAAGGCGTAGTTGGTGCACTGGTACTAGCCCCTGACGCATTGGTATCTAGTGGGGTTTTGTAATTGCAATTTTGTGTATGAAAAAACATCTCTTCGCTAATCATGTAGATTTCGTGGTTGTTTTTTCCAAAGTCATCTGGATTTTGTTGCTGAGTGCTAACCGTCCCTTGATGGGGGAAAGGTTTCTGCATCACAGTTGTTTGCTAGGAAGATCCTCCTTGTCATCGGTTACTCTGCAGCTTCTTCAGCTCAGGGAGATCGGGATAGTGGTGAGTATAATGGTCATACTCACCACGTATTGAACAAGAGTGGTTTGTTTGAAGAGGTGGCCTTTTGCTCTTTCGTCGGGCATTGCTTGGCTCCTAGTTTTGATTTTGGTTGGAGTTGCCTCCACCCTGAGATCATGGCGGGCATTGCTGGTTGTTGCCTACCTGTACAGGATTCCCTTTGGGCTTGTTTTTTCCTTTTTTCTTCACCACGTTAGGAGGGTAGTTCTCCTAGTTATATGACTGGTGTGGTTGGTTTTAAAAAGGTCGCACAAAGTTCACCTGTGCATTATTCTGCATAGGTGGGGCTTGTGTTGGGGACTGAGCATAACGTAGTCCCTGCTTTTCACTTGGTTGTTGGGGGTGATCTCTTCCGTCAGTATGTCTATCTACGTACTGGGTCCCCTGAGCCGTAGGATAGGGTCCTCCATGGTGATATGCTGGCGCCCTATTAGTCAAATTTTGCTGAGGCATATGATGACTTTGAAAACCAGGTTTTGGTATGTTCTAGGTATAATCATACATATAACTAGGTTTTTGACTGCTGCTACCTAGGTAAATTTGGGTCAATGACCCAATTAGACCATCTGCAACGTTCGACGCACTTGGAAATTCTTGATAATTTTTCAAGCACAGGGTGTTCGACAAGATGTTGTAAATATATCCTGACTCTGTATAAATCAAATCAAGCTGTTGGGCTTTGCTGATGGTGTCCTCTTCGGATATGGGCCTTTGTTGCGCCACATCCTTTGAAATATCTGAGTGAGAGTTTTCAGGAACAGATCTAAAAGTACCCAATCGTCGAGTTTAGCCTTACATAAACCACGATGCTGCCTCCATTCGTGGAGATGGTCTGAGATATGGACAGTGGGGGTTTGTCTAAAGTGTGTCAGTAATTCCATTCCGGAATCATGGAGAATGGGTAACTGAAAATATGTTAGGAATGCGATGGCAATGGCGCTAAGGGTTCCATGTGTAGCAGAGGGCTGCTCCACATACCATTTCACTGCTACTCCTATTAGAGTGCATTGAAATAGTCTTAATCGAATAGTGTCGTCAATGATACTATTCGATGAGCACCACAGGTGGAAGGTCATGACATGATTACCTGGGTCTTCCACTTGGTTTCCTTCGAACTTTGGAATAATCGAAAGGAGCTTCATGGGCATGGGAGGCCATGTATGGTTGTGTGAAATGGTGTCATTTTTAATCTTGGTTAAATCTAGTAGATTCAACGAAGCTAAAAAGGGTGGTTGTGAGGTTGAAGCCTTTGCAACTTGTGAAGACAGAAAGGGTTAGGAAGAGGGTTTGTCTGTGACGTACTCTGCTTTGTATTCGACTGGATTCTTGAATGGGTAGCAATCCTCTGCTCCCTAGGGGTTGTGGGAGGAGTGGTGTGTGGTGTGGCATTGGGAGAATGACCAGGGTTCCCAATAAAAGATGATCTGATAATGGTGGCAGTGTTTTGTCTTTGACGCCTAAATGGAAAAATACCTAGAACCCCTCCCTGTAATGAGGGGAGGTCCAAACAATGTATAGATTGACAAGGTCCCCTTGGGTCTGTTCTGGGGTCGACTAGGTCTAGATTTGGAAAAATTTGAGCGGATAGAGTTTATGGTCAAAGCAAAATTTCGATCACATATATAAAACAAAGCGAAAAATAAAATTAGTTTTCCCTTTGAATTAATCCTATGTGATCAATCAATCAAAAATGTTTTTTGTTTGTTTTTGTATGATACTCAAATCCTAGAAGATCTATTCGTCCTCACATACTCAAATGTAACTGGGTCTTGAGTAGATATCTTGCGAGTGCTGGCACAACATCTCGTAAGAGCTGGCGATGCCCCCAGTCAGCTAAGAAAATCCACCAAGGTAAGGGTAGAGGATCTAGCGCTTGCCTTCACTGTCACCTATAGGGAAAGGATGCCCTAGATTTGGCCACTAAGTACCACCATCCCACATGAGTGTTCGATTCTTAGGCTTCTTGTTAATTCATCTAATAGTACCGAGTATCAGCTGGGTCAGGTAGCCCCAACTGATACTTGCCCGCACTGTGCCTAAGCCTAAACCCCTCTGAAACAGGCTCTGTCACGCTTGGGTTCTCTTTTCCATGGGCTGATAGGTGGATTTAAAGCACCATAAACAATCAAATTCTATGTTTTAAGATGAATAATGATCAAGGCGGCTTATTGGATGCCTACCCCCTTGATCCTTACTTAAACTATACATTTTTTTTGGCCCCTGAGGGGAGAATTTAGTGAGTTTTGTTAAGTTAGTTTTAGGTGTCTTTTCTTTACTTAGTGTGTGGATGTGTGTGAGAAAAAAATAGACAAGCACATAGTTTGAATGTGTAGATATGCGATGATCCTTTTCAAAATCCCTTATTAATCTATGTTGTATTATTCCTTGCTCAAAAGAAAAACATGTGAAGATATGGATTGCTTTCTATTTTTCCTAGTTAATCTATGTGATCAACTAAAGGGAGATGGTGAGTTGTGAATAGAGAGCATTCATATGCTTTCTTAGGATTATCGAAGGGTGCAAAGGCAGCAGAGATTACTTGCTCGTCTATCGATAATTCAATCCTGGTCCTGAAATCCTAGTGCAAAAATTGAACTAAACTAATAACTTTTACATTAGAAAAAAGAAACAATTTCTTTTTCTACCTGTGACCAATAACTTAAGAGGGTAAACCACACCCCTTAAGTTGGTGTGATTTCGTACATGCCTGCACCAAACACATTAAAACAGGATTGGCGACTCCACGAATTTTTATTTCCAAGTTTATGTGGTTGTGCCTTTTTGCAGAGACCTTCGTCTGTGCTGTGGAGTGGGGCTGAATTTCCCCCTTTTTCTCTTGCAGTCCCTAGTTCATCCCAAGTGACAGACTGAAGCAGAACAACTCCAAAAAATTTCTTTTTCAGGAATTTGTGCATTTTTCCTCCCACAGACACGTCTAGGCCATGCGTTCAGAGCTGACCTGCGTGCAGACATCGCGCCTGTTGCAGCCTTTTGCGCGCAAAAGACAGAATGAGAAATTTCTCCAATATTTCTATCTTTTCTTGCTTGTAAAGTGCCTGGCAGCCCATAATACATCTTCCAACACTGGTTGAGGTACCCCACAACTTGCTAAATCTCACTCTTAGCTGCTTTTTGTAGGCTTAGTGTTAGTTTTATTTCAAGTTGATTTTTGCAAAGTTCACACATAGTTTAAGTAGGGGGCAAATTAACTTGCATTCCGAAAAAAAATTATGTTTTACAAATTTAGGTACCAACACACCTAGATAATTAGCCAAAGTAAGTGGCTTAAGTCCACGCATAATTCTCGGATGAAAATGTGAAGTTGGGTTACACTTTTTGCCCTTTTTGAGAAAAAACTCTCATTTTTTTCGGTTCTTCAACTTTCTGCAAACTATAACAATTTTTCTGTTTATAATTTCATTTTGCAATAAGAATAAAAGTTGTCAGAAATTTTGTTAGCTTTCTATTACTTATTTTTTGAAATTTTTTTATGCAGATTTGATATGTCAAATTAGCGTTTCTTTGAGTGTGTGTTTCTTAACAATCAAAGGATTCATAAGAATTCATGTTAATACGCAATGTTGTATTCATTGAAAATTTGTGTTTTTGAGAAAAAAAATGTGTTGCAACAATCTAGACAGAGTCTACTTCGGTTTCATAATATTTACAAAGCCAATGGATGCATATCATAATTACTAGAATTTTTTGAACTGGTTCAATATGAAAAAACTGCATATTTTGGATATGTTTCGCGACGCAACAAATTTCTTAACATATAAGTTATAAACAAAAAATATAAAAGCTACCCATTAGAGACGACGGACCAATGTAATGCCCCATAATTTTTTCAATTTTTTTTACAATGTATTTTGGGAGATACAGAATTTTGATTTCACTGAATCACAATGACCCTCAGAAATTGTTTGCACCCATTTTATTAGAAAATTAATTAAAATTAGTAAATTCTTATGAAATTCCATAAAAGTTATATTTCCTGAAAGTAGATTCAATTCTAAAAATGCTTGTCTTGTTTCTGACAGTTAATTCAGAATGTTTCATGGAGTTTAATCTGTCCAAAGTTGCAGAAACGTCAAGCTGCGTAACTAGTGACGCGTTAGTTCGGCCGAACTTTGATTAAAAGTTCGGCCGAACTATTTTTTGCGCCGACGACCCATTAATTCTAACGACTTAATAGTTCGACCGAACTCTTAATCAAAGTTCGGCCGAACTTTAATCTAATTTTCCGTCGGCCGGAAAATTTCGCGACGCCCCTCCTAAAACACATTTGGTGGCAATATAAATTGTCGTGAAACCATTCATAATTTTCGCACATTTCGCACATTTGGTCTGATTTTATAAAGGTCTTGGTTTGGGTTTAAAGATTTTTCTTGGAAGTTTGGGTTTAAGGGCATTTCCTGGAGGCGGACTAATTTTGCAAAGAATTGTTTTGGGTTTAAGGACTTTTCTTGGAGGACATTTCTTGGAGACGGTTTGATTTTTCAAAAAATTGTTTTGGGTTTAAGGAATTTTCTTGGACGTACATTCAAAGGACATTTCTTGGAGGTATGTGATACATTTTTTTGGATGTTTTTTATTCATTTTTTTTAAAGTATGGATTTGTGCTTAATTTTGAATTCTTGGAGACGGTTTGATTTTGCAAAGAATTGTTTTGGGTTTAAAGACTTTTCTTGGAGGCGGCCTAATTTTGCAAAGAATTGTTTTGGATTTAAGGAATTTTCTTGGACGTACATTCAAAGGACATTTCTTGGAGGTATGTAATACATTTTTTTGGATGTTTTTTGTGCTTCATTTTTTTTGAAAGTATGGAGTTGGGCTTAATTTCGAAAAGACATTTTCTAGAATTATTTTTTAAAGTGACTTTTTTTTTTTAAAGTTGGAGGCATTTTTTGAAGTGACATTTTTTTAGAGTACATGTTTTGAGTTGAAATAAATATTCTGAGCTTCGTTTCATTTTTATAAGACATTTTTTTCTTGAAATTTTTAAAGTAAGTGTTTTGGATTGGAGTATGTATTTTTTGCAAAAAATTTAAAATGATTTTTTTTTTTTTTAAATTAAATCTTTTGTGATGCTTTTTCTAATTGAGTTATTGTCTAATTTTTTGAAGGAAATTTTTTGAACTTCATACTCTATTATCATGGGAAATCGAAGGACTTGTGCGAGAAAATATGATCGAAAAAGAGACCCTGAGGAATGTAGAGAAGAGATGAGACAATCTCGCAAAAGAAAGATAGAAGCCCTCTCAAATATTGAAGGGGAAAATCAACCTCAAGAAGAAATTGAAGCAGGTATGTAAATGTAAATATTATGATCTATTGATATATTTAAAATTTTCCTAGTGTAAAATGTGAAGTTTAATTTTTATTTGATGAACTAATTTGAATTTAAATATTTTATTTAATGTAAACAAACAGAGATATTCCTCAAAACATTGATGATGAGATACAAAATTTTGAAAGAGAAAGTGAAAGAGATATTGAACCAATGATTGAAGATGGTGGAAATATTGAAAGAAATTCAAATGAAGAAATTGAATCACAAGGTATATATATATATATATATATATATATTGAACACATGCATGTATTATTGAAAATATACATATATTTCTTAATTTAGTTATTTATTGTTCATATGTAAACTTATTATGTACTATTTTTTCGAATATGTATAAATGAAATCAGTGTCAATGATGAGATGTTAGAAAATGTTGACACTCACACATATGGAGATAAAAAACCTGACCATGTTATACGATATCATGTTAACTGCATTTTTGAAAAGTATTTCTTAAATGAGCAAGTGATAGTTCAAGCTCAAATGTTGAAAGGTCTCCTATCATTAAGGAAATTAAAAGAAGCTACGACACTACTGGGTATTCGAAAATCAACCAAAGATAAAAAAAATGAAGGAAAATGTGATACAAAATATAAGTAGTGCTATAAATTCAATTAAGAGATATAGAGAGAAAAATGTTTCAATTGTACGTAGAGGAATACATATGGCAATGGTTTTATCAAGTACTAAAGAGAATCGTTTGGTAACATCTATGGCATGAGCATTAGGAACCTCGTGAAAAAATTTGCACAAACATCAGAAATTTCGGTTGCAAGTAGATGTAAATGATGAAGTCGCTTGTTGGAGAGCTATTTGTAGGCAACCATACAAAGATAGACTTCGAGAAAATGTTAAAAAAATAATAAATGAATATTGGAAGAACAATTCACGTGCTTCGCCAACTGCAAGGCAAGTGATGCGAAGAAGAATAGCACGAAAGTAGTACGAAGAACATGAAAAATATTTCTTGGAAACCACTCAGATAGAGTTATTCAACAAGTTCAAAGAAGAGAATCGTCAAATTCATGTTTAAATCAGTGCTTTTGTTCAACAAAAACCATGGTATGTAAAACCTATCACCATATGCGACATTTGTTGTTGCCGTTATCATGTGGAATTTGAGTTATATTATGACACATTCCTTGATTTTGGTAGAACATTATGGAAGGATTCACCTCCTCCTTCCACTATCCGTGATTTCATATCTCAAATTCTATGTGAAAGAGAAAGCGATGAACTATTTTACAAAAAGAAATGTGTTGGTGGTAAAAAATGCGATGATTGTGGAAATTTGGCTAAATTTCAAAACAAATATCATACTGATATAAATGATCAATCATTTTCCAACATGAAAGTGAAATGGAAGAGATATGAATATATCGATACATCGATTCAAGGTGCAAATAGTGTTAAAAGAATTGAATTACTAGAAGACGAAATTTTTGTGATAGACTTTTTGAGAAAGTTTGAGGCAGAAATTTACAAATACACCAAGCATTCCCATAGAGCTCGATGGAAAGACTTGCAATTCAAAAAATCTTGTGAAGTTTTTCCACCACGGACCATTTTGTCAGTGATTGATTTTGCAGAAAACTACACATTTGTTCCACAAATAGAAATTCAGATTGAATATTATCATTCTAACCAAGTCTCCATGCTTGTCCATATTCTATATAGACATGCTGAACAAAATGTCGATCATATAGAAATCACGAGTGAAAATCAACATATCATTAAAGAATATCACTTTTATATCAGTGACGATCGTACACATGATACATATTTTGTACAACATTGTTTTGGAAAAATTTATGATTCCTTGAAAAATCATGGAATAACATTCAATGAACATTAGATATGGTCAGATGGATGTGTAGGTCAATTCAAATCTGCACGATCATTCTTTTGGTTGTGTTGTCTTCATAAGAAAACCTGCATTAAACATTGTTGGAATTTCTTTCAGACTGGCCATGGAAAAGGAGAACATGATGGTGCAGGAGCATGCATAAAACGAGCACTTTGAAGATATCAAATGAACCCCTCTGCAAGCCAACTTGTGAACGCTAAAGAAGTTGTTCAATGGTGCATCGCTGCTCTAAGCCATGAGACTAACCCATCAAGGGAAGTGCAAAGGTACATTCAATTTAATTTTTATTGGAAATCTAATTTTAAAAATTGTACATTTATCATGCAATGATTATCTTTGATTGTATTTTGATATCATATTTACAAATTATTCTGTTAATTTTCTATATAAAGGTTTTTCTGGCATATTGGGATCGAAAACGTAGATAGATCAATTGGAAATGACGTTGAAACAATAAAAGGGACTCGAAAATTGCATTCAATTAAAACAAAGCCGTCCATAAATGTGTTTGCATTGGATAAAAGAAAATATTCTTGTTTTTGTGATGTTTGCATAGACAACACGAAATCCAATGACGTTTGTGAAAACAAAATGTATGTAAAAGATTGGAAACATACATAGCTAAATAGAAAGGGAAAAATGTCTATTGCAATGTTTAAAGAAATGCAATCAGGGGAAACTACAATATCATCCGATGGTGATCGAGTTTCTGATCTTGTTAGAGAAGGTAACATTTGCATTGCTTTCTAATGATTTAAAGATCTAGAAATAAATTTAAATATGTATAATTTTGTTAAGTTTGTTTTATTGTGCAGGAGATGTTTTTGTTGTAATTGCACCTATTGACAACGATGAAAATGTTAAGTATTATTTGATGCGTTGCACTAAACGAAAAATGAAATTATTAGAAAACTATAATGATCACGGATTTCAATATGACAGAGGATCTATTATACTGAAAGGTTATTTTTTCAGACAAACTAATCAAAGTGGGGACTTTGTTTACTTTGAAGACTATGAACCTGATTCCATAAGTTGTCAATATAGTCACTTGGTGTGTGCAACACGCATAAAGTTGATAGAGGTTCAATCAAAGAAAAAAACGAAAATTAAGAAATGGAAAATGTCAAAATCCGATCATGAACGGATTATTCAAGATGGCGTTCCATTGGAATTTTTTTGATTGAATTGCCCAAAAATTTATTCTCTTTGGATTAGATATGTTTTATAACTTCCAGTACTCAACTAAAAATTGAGCTTCTTATGTTATTTGTGCAAGTGTTTGCACATGTACAAATTGTTTTGGTACATGCACGTGCTCTAGTATCAACTGAAAGTAGCTTTTCTATACATGTGCATTGATGAAAAATGTTACATGTATTGGATATATATGTGTGTGTGTGTGTGTGTGTGTGTTCTAGAATGCAATTAATTGTTCAAGTAGTTTTACTATGTGCATTGATGAAAAATGATTCACGTACTCAATATATATGTTCTAGAATGCAATTAACTAGAACTAGTTTTTCTATTTGCATTGATGAAAAACTAGTTGGATTTTCTGGTAAAAAATATACACAATGTAAATAAATCATCCGCAGTATGGTTTTGTATCAAAATTATTTTCAGACAAGAGACTTAGAGCACTTCTCCGACTTTTGGTGGGATTTGACCCACATCTCTATTCCTGATTGAAAATATAGTGCAAAATTTGCTTGTCCAATGATCGGATATGTTCAATGTGCATTGATGAAAAATGTTACTTACATATTGGATATATATGTTCTAGAATGCAATTTTAACTGAAAGTAGTTTTTCTATGTGCATTTATGAAAAATCGTATTGGATATATACACAAACTGAATGTGCCCAATTTTTCTTGTGAGCTTTTTTGGTAAAAAGTATCCATGCAATGTAAATAAATCATCCACAATATAGTTTTGTATGAAGATTCCTTTCAGGCAAGAGACTCAGAGCACTTCTCTGACTTTTGGTGGGATTTGACCCACATCTCTATTCCTGATTGAAAATATAGTACAAAATTTGTCTGTCCAATGGTCGGATATGTTCTATGTTCTAAAATGCAATTAACTGAATGTCATCAATTTACCAAATTATAAATCAACAAGGCTACCTATTTGAGTGAATTAATGACATTGACCCAAATTCAACAAACATATATGTACTTCTTATATTTCCAATCAAAATTAAAGGGATAATTTACATATATCTACTTCTTTAAACTCTTTTTTCAATTAGAGCTCAATTGATACATGGTTAGTTGCATTGAAAAGCTATGTTCTTCCTATTGGAAATTTTTTCACTCAAACAAGACTATGTAGAGATCAAAAGCAATCTTAAGATGCCAAATGTACTTCAACCATCCAAAACTTCAGTTTTAAAAACTTTTTTATTAAATCAAAACAATACAAGTCACATAGGAGTCTTCTATTTAAGCAAAATGTAGATTGAAACCATCCAAAACTTAGATCAAAACATTTAACATTATATCAAAACATTTAAAATTTAATATTAAATCAAAATTAAAGGGATTTACATATAACTACTTCTTTACTCTTTTTTATTAAATCAAAACAATACTTCACATGGGAGTCTTCCATCTAGGCCAAATGTAGATTGAAACCATCCAAAACTTAAATCAAAACATTTAACATGTTATATCTTGAAACATTTAACATTTAACATTAAATCAAAATTAAAGGGATTTACATATAACTACTTTAATCTTTTCGAATATATCAAAACAATACTTCAAATAGGAGTATCTTCCATCTAGGCCAAATGTAGATTGAAACCATCCAAAACTTAGATAAAAATATTTAAAATTATATCAAAACATTTAAAATTTAACATTAAATCAAAATTAAAGGATTTACATATATATAACTGTAATGAACATAATGTACATAGCGAGACCCGTCTCCTGGGTTTTCTAACTAGCCAACACCAAAGGGGGTCTGAATAAAAAAAAACAGAAAAGGGGCTGCCCATAATTTGGAAAAAGTTAAAGAGGACCTGACATCAGGCTAGCTATTGATGTGTGTAGGAGTATTCTCCTCCACAATTGGACAACCGTAGTCCTCTGAATCATCATCTACTCCCTTGGAGTGCTGGGAGGAGTTGTCGCTTCTTGCTCCATGGGAGGAGTTATCGCTGCTTGAGCCATCGCTACTCAAGCTCGTTGGGCCATATTTGACTAGAAGAGCTGTTGACTTCCTAGTGTCCTGGGGCTGATGGGTTGGGATGGTGGACTTTCTCCACCGCTTCCTGGAACTAGAAGCACCTTCATCTTGCGGCTCCTCCTGAAAAGAGATGGAAATGGTCGCCATAATTCGTGGTCTGACCATAGCGCTGGTGAAGTGAAATTGTGCTTCATTGATTGCTGGAGGAAGGTGGCTACTTGTGTTATGGATGGAAAGAGGAGGGCGAGAGCCAGCACTCTTGCCCCCTCCATCCCTACCCCCACCTCCCCTTCTGCAACGCATCCGTTGTCTACGCATGGGGTCTTCCATAGGCCAAATGTAGATTGAAACCATCAGAAACTTATATCAAAACATTTAACATTATATCAAAACATTTAAAACATTTAACATTAAATAAAAATTAAAGGGATTTACATTTAAAACATTTAACATTAAATCAAAATTAAAGGGATTTACATTAAATGTAGATTAAAATGGTATCCAAAACTTAGTTTTAAAAACTTTTTGATTATATCACAACATTACTTGACATGCCATCCAATTATAGTTCAACTATCCAATAAAAACATTTAATATTATATCACATGTGCCAAATGTAGATTGAAACCATCCAAAACTTAAGTTTTAAAAACTTTTTGATTATATATCGTGCAACATTACTTCACATCCCATGCCAATTATAGTTCAACTATCCAATAGAAACATTTAACATTATACCACATGTGCCAAATGTAGATTGAAACCATCCAAAACTTAAGTTTTAAAATTTTTTTGATTATATATCGTGCAACATTAAAACATTAAATATCACATGCGAAATGTAGATTGAAACCATCCAAAACTTGAGTTTTAAAAACTTTTTGATTATATCATACATAATGTTACTTCACATGCCATGCCAATTATAGTTCAACTATCTAATAAAAACATTTAACATTATATCACATGTCAAATGTAGATTGAAACCATCCAAAACTTAACTTTTAATTTAACAAAAAATTATAGATCACAACATTACTTCACATGCCAAATGTACTTCAGGCATCCAAAACTTAAATTTTAAAAACAAAACAAATTATAACACATCATTACATAACATGCCAAATGTAGTTCAATTAACCAAAACTTAAAAGTTTTAAAAACCAAACAAATTATATAACAACATTACTTCACATTCACATGCCAAAAGTACTAAAACCATCTAAAAATTAACTTTTTGGAACAAAACAAATTATATTAACACTGTAATAAAATATGTCCAAAAATTGTAGATCTCACAAGTATCAAACTATATAAATTTATATATATATATATATATATATATGACAGTGAATCTAGATAATATATAAAAAAATTAAATTTAAGACTATCTAAATCTTGAAATCAATTCTACAAATCATGTCCATCAAATAGAGATGGATCTAGCGTCTTTCCTATCAGGGTCTAAATCTGCACACTATCATGTGAAGCATGGAAAACCTACATACACAATGCACATGTACTTGAAAATTAAAATTTGATGTTTTAAAAATGAGTGAGAATATATATAGAACTTCATGTAAAAAACAAAATATAACAAAAAAATCATGCAATACCTCATGAGGTTCCCTCTCCATTTGATCAACAAGTTCCGCCCCCATAAGAACATTTGCAATGGTAAACTGTACAATATACATGTACAGTTATATATCTATATATATATATATATATATATATATATATATATTAAAATTTCAAATGAAAATGCACGTGTACATATATAAACTTATTTTCAATAATATTAAAAAAAAAGTTAGACA
Organism: Pinus albicaulis; assembly: GCA_034641835.2. Taxonomy (NCBI): domain Eukaryota; kingdom Viridiplantae; phylum Streptophyta; class Pinopsida; order Pinales; family Pinaceae; genus Pinus; species Pinus albicaulis. The sequence continues at coordinate 103,680,638 of CM076584.1, forward strand.
ACTTGTTCAAATGGTTGAAATGGTGTGGATGCTCCTATCTCCATCGCTAGAGTCCGTGGATTAAAGAAATCTTATATAGGAACCCAAATTCAAAAAATTTAAAATAACTCAATATATATATATATATATATATATATATATATATCTCAATTTTTAATGGAAATTTTTGAGGTGGAATATATATATATATATATAACTTAAACATAAATTTTAAAAGTGAAAAATTGTCCATACTTGTGGCTCATCTCCTAAGGAAGTAGAAGGTACATCTCCCAAGGAAGAAGAAGGTACCGCCATCCCAAAAACATCGGACGGAATCGGAATCTATTAAAACATTTTATCATTATATATACATACATGTACATGTGTGCACAATTATTTATTTTAAAATATCACTTAAAAAACACTAACATTTTCCAACATATCTTGATGGTCAGACCCATCTGCATTGTTTGAACCAGAGGTCCCGAACGTGATATTAACATTTTCGTCACGCATCATGTGTGAGAACTGCAAATGGTGTTTTAACATATAATCATACATTTTTGTTAGATTAATGTACATACAAATAAATGTATATATGTACATACACATGTATTTATTACAAATTGTACACATGTATATGTATGTTAAAATAATTTCAAACCCTAAGGTCATTAACACATACCGTTCCCGTGCCCTCTTCCTCATGAAGAATTAGGTCTTGAAAACCATTGCGACAATTTTTTGCATATATTCGGAGATCTTCAATATTCATGTTGTCAATCTCTTCATCTGTACAATACACATTTTCACGTGCTCTTTGTTGTTTTAGACAAACATTGACTCCACCCAATCCACTGTAAAAATTTTCGATCATGACATCCCTTGCTTCTCGACTTATTTGAGAAGTCGCATCCATCTCTGACCACAGAGTTTCGACCCGAAAAGGTCGACTCACCAATGGTGGCTCAGGGCGAGGCAACTCCACATGTCGCTTAGCGCCCTTACAGTCATACAATCGACCTTTCCTCGGACCAAAAAATTATGACGGAAGGTCATTGTAGTTGGGTTTCATATCCAAAAAAAATTATGCGTAAAACAATTGTGAAAAATAAACAGGAATCACGTCGTTCCATGGGAGCCTTCCATAGGCCGCAAGGTGCCTATCATACAAATAGTGAGCTATATTTGGGTGCTTGAAATATTGCACCTTCAGCATTTTTCTTTTTGGCCCTTCCTTAAAATTAAACATTGACTTCGCCATATCTTTTGTAACTCTTTGTTTTACATCCTCCCATTTATCTGGACCCATTACTGTTTCCTTTCTCTTTCTCATCACTTCTACAAATGTATCAGTCGTTGGCCCAAGAGTTTTGTACACATTTACAAGTTCGCCCAATGAATGTGTAACTATTTCGAGGCTTTGTCGACTCTCAGCAGGTAGAGACAAAGCAACGAGATCTCTCCACAATTTTTCATGAAGTTTTTCACACCATTGTAAGGTGCATTGCACCATGTTTCTTTCCCATGGTATATCAGAAATGTCGGCCAGATAAGTTGTGCTGGGTAGAAAAACTTCATCTTGAATGTAGCGTTTTTCCCTGCGTCTATTTTGACCAATATTTGGAACATTTTCAGCCTCTACATCAATATATATAAAATTTTGTATATTAGAAAAAATACATGTAAAAAAATTTGTAGATATTCAATGAAAAAAATATTGAAATTAATGGCAACCTTCACGTGGTTGGTTAGCATCTTCTCCACCATGAAATTGTTGAGACCGGAAAAGACTCACCGAGCCGGCCTGCCGTATTAGTTGGCCTTCGGGAGAATAAATATCACCCCCTTCATGCAACCTGCTACCACTCATTAATGGCCCTCTAAGGGGATTTGAACCACCACCAACCTCTCGAGACGAGAGAGAAGCTTCATAAACAAATACGAATTTATAATCAATTGAAAAATACATTCATGTGTACATATAAGTACATGTACATATTCATTGATTAAATTGCGTGAACCATACCACGACTGGGTGAACCATGGGCACGCTCCATGGATGGAGTAGAGACCCTTCTCTTCTTAGCTCCTAAAAATTAAAAAATGAAACTTATTAACAACTAATTTAACTCACAAAGTTAATAAAAAATCAATTCCATATGTACACACATGTATGGATATTTAAGATTATATTTAAATACCGTGAACATCCCCCGATCCCTGAACCCCCATATGGGATTCGGTTAATCTTCGTTGTTCATCCTCCGTGATATTTATATCTATTGGTGGACATTTACACAAAATAGATTTCAAAAAATCAATTTGTAATTTAGTGTACACAAATTATGTAGAACACAACTTTCAAAGCAATAATTGATGCGTGAAACTCAATTTAAGCAAAAAAGAAATTATAAAAATGATAAGTTCACCAAATTGCACTTTACATGGTGGGAGCACACTTGGTATAAAATTGAAAAAAACACATGGTCATTAAAAAATAAGTGAAAATGCATTTAAACAAACTCCATTTAAACAAAAATTTGTTGAAGTCCCCGCATTTTAATTTTATAAAAATGTGAAGTTCACCACTTGTTGCAAATGTGAAGTTCACCAAGTTGCGCTTTACATGGTGTGGTGGGAGCACACTTGGTATATAATTGAAAAAAACACATGGTCATTAAAAAATATGCATTTATAAGTACACAACACACACATATCCAAGATATGTTACAATGTCCATCAATAAATTTTGAAGGAGAGCGTCTCAACACTAATTCATCTTTGAGAGATGAATCTTGAATTTTCGAAGAAGAGCATCTCAAAACCAATTCATCTTTGAGAGATGAATCTTGCATTGGAATTTATCTGTATAATTCTAATTCATCTTTGATAGATGAATCATGAATTGGAATTGCCCCATGCAATAGATCAGCAGACATCTTATTCACATTTGTACAATGCCTTATACTAAAAAATTGAAATTGGCTAACAATATTGTTTACTATTCCATGCAGTTCTTTTAGCCTCTCCTTCTTAACTTGGCACACGCCATTCATTTGGTTGCACACAAGTTCAAAATTGGTGAAAACTACAATTCCATTTGATCCATACTCCATCACTGTTCCCAAGCCTTCTATCAATCCAATATAATATGCCTCGTTGTTTGTTGTTCTTCCCGGTATATTCATTTTCCTTTGGATGACTTTGCTAGTCGCAATATTGGAAAGCACATATGTAATCACTACTTTCCCTGGATTGGGATAGCAAGAAACTTCTATGCATAGTTTCCATTTTTCAACCATATTTAATGGTTTTCTTATCCCTGAAAAAAGAAAACAAATTCAATAAAAATATATATATTAAATCTACAATTATTGCAAATGCATGAGAGAAATGACACAAGATCATGAGGTAAATGCCATGTGCATTGTTTATCTTAAAGTTTGACTTAAAAATTTTATGGTAGAGTTCACATCTAAAATTAATGGGAGGAAGCCTTTAGTTTGTGGGAGAAATGACACATGTACACAGTTTACCTTAAAGTGGTTGTGTTTTATGGATATTAGAGGAAGCCTTTAGTTTGTGGGAGAAATGACACATGTACATAGTTTACCTTAAAGTTGTTGTGTTTTATGGATATTAAAATGAAGAAATTCTATTTAGATCCATTCCAGAGATTGACTGTAGGGGCATTTACTAGATATGTCACCTTTCATAAAATATGAGATCCAGAGGCTACCTGGCCCTTTACAGACTCTGCCTATAGAACTTGTAGAAGTAAACACTACCTATCCCAATTTTATCATGTTAAGGGTGTAGAGGACCCGTGGAATCACTCAAGGTTGTATTATTAAACCTTTGGTTTAATAATCTTCAACCTTTGGTTGTAGATCCTTCAACCTTTGGCTATACTTTAAAGGTCCTTGACCTTCATCCTTCAACCAGAGGTTGTAGATCCTTTAACCTTTGTTTGATATTTCCTTAAACCTTTGGTTTAATGATCTTCAGCCGTTGATTGTAGATCCGTCAACCTTTGGTTGTCCTTCATCCTTAAACCTTTGGTTTAATGATCTTCAACCGAAGGTTGTAGATCCTTCAACCTTTGGTTGTTGTTATGGGTTCAACCTTTGGTTGGTTGTACTTTCAACCTTTGGTTGTTTGTCCTTAAACCTTTCAACCTTTGGTTGTACTTTGAAGGTCAAGGGACCTTCATCCTTCAACCTTTGGTTGTTGATCCTTAAACCTTTGGTTTAATGCAAAGGTCCTTGACCTTACTCATTGGGCAAGCCCAACCTTACTTAAACCTTTGGTTTAATGATCTTCAACCATTATTTGTAGATCCTTTAGGACGGGTTCCACCCATTCCTTCCTATGGTTGATCCTTCAACCTTTGGTTGTCCTTCATCCTTAACCTTTGGTTTAATGATCTTCAATCGTTGGTTGTAGATCCTTCAACCTTTGGTTTTCCTTCATCCTTAAACCTTTGGTTTAATGATCTTCAATCGAAGGTTGTAGATCCTTTAGGACGGGTTCCACCCATTCCTTCCTATGGTTGATCCTTCAACCTTTGGTTGTCCTTCATCCTTAAACCTTTGGTTTAATGATCTTCAATCGTTGGTTGTAGATCCTTTAGGACGGGTTCCACCCATTCCTTCCTATGGTTGATCCTTAATTGCCCTATAAGGGCGTAGGGTCCCATACATATGGTTATATGGCCCTACGAGGGCATGGGGTCCCATCATTAATGGCCCTATAAGGGCATGGGGTCCCATCATATGGGTGATATGGCCTGATATGATTGATAATAATCAGATCATATCATCGCATTAATCAACTGCAAGGACCTTGAATGGCCCTATGAGGGCATAAGCTCCCATTAGTAATGAGAGGGCCTTCCATGACATGCTGAAGGACCTTATAGACCCCCTTAAGGGGGCATAGAGGCTTATTATCCTAAAGGTTGGGTGGACCATAGGATCTCTAAGTGTAGCTATAAGGAGGCAATAAGGCCTTCAATTATATGCTAATGGCCCCTCTTCTCCGCGGGGGTGTGCTACACAGAGTCCACTTACCTCCTGAGGGCTGGGCCGTTGAGACCAGTGACCTAAATTGAGGGCATCGCTGACTGTTAAAACAATGGTGACCTCCTGAGGGGCATATCCTACTGGATAGCTGACCTAACTTGAGGGGTGGAATAAATAGGCTTTTGCCTGAGAGGGCCATAGAGGACCGTTTAAAGCACGTTGGAGGCATTGATGGTAACGTTACCTCCTGAGGGAATCACTGGAATGGGCTCTACAAGATATTAAGGTAAACCTATATATTTATTAAGTGTTTCAATAAAAGTTTAATAATAATTTCAAAAATAAAATATTCTACTTCCTTCAATCACTATTTACATATCATCATAAAGTACCACTTCCTCACACAACAATTCTTTGAGAAAATAATGAAGATGGAATACATACCCACAAAGCCTCTTGTTAGAGAAGCATTTGAATATGTGAGAAACAAATTAGGAATAGTTCTTGTAAATTATCTTGTTAGAGAACCATTTGAACATGTGAGAAACAAATTAGGGATAGTTCTTGTAAATTATTGTCACTTATTTGACTTCAAAAAAAGAGCCTATGAAATTGAGTGCAATATCTATGTGGTAGAGTACACAATATCTAAGGGAGAGAATACAATATATTTGACTTCAAAAGAAGAGCCTATGAAATTGAGTGCAATATCTATGTGGGAGAGTACACAATATCTAAGGGAAAGAATAGATATAAGAAAGGAATAGAAAGAGTAACAAAAAGCATATGATTGTGTCAATAATTTGAAGTAGTCAAGAAAGATAACAAAGGACCATAAAAATTGAGTGCAATATCTATATGATCAAGTGTCAATAATTTGTAGTCAAGAAAGATAACAAAGGACCATCAAAATTGAGTGAAATATCTATATGATATCTATATGATCAAGTGTCAATAATTTTAAGTAAAGAATGATAACAAAGGACAATCAAAATTGAGTGCAATATCTATATGATTGTGTCAATAATTTGATAATTTGAAGTAGTCAAGAAAGATAACAAAGGACCATCAAAATTGAGTGCAATATCTATGTGGGAGAGTACACAATATCTAAGGGGGAGAATACAATATATTTGACTTCAAAAGAAGAGACTATGAAATTGAGTGCAATATCTATGTGGGAGAGTACACAATATCTAAGCGGGAGAATAGATATAACGAAGGAATAGAAAGAGTAACAAAAAGCATATGATTGTGTCAATAATTTGAAGTAGTCAAGAAATATAACAAAGGACCCTCAAAATTGAGTGCAATATCTATATGATAAAGTGTCAATAATTTTAAGTAGTCAAGAAAGATAACAAAGGACCATCAAAATTGAGTGCAATATCTATATGATATCTATATGATCAAGTGTCAATAATTTGAAGTAAAGAAAGATAACAAAGGACTATCAAAATTGTGTGCAATATCTATATGATTGTGTCAATAATTTGATAATTTGAATTAGTCAAGAAAGATAACAAAGGACCATCAAAATTGAGTGCAATATCTATGTGGGAGAGTACACAATATCTAAGGGGGAGAATACAATATATTTGACTTCAAAAGAAGAGCCTATGAAATTGAGTGCAATATCTATGTGGGAGAGTACACAATATCTAAGCGGGAGAATAGATATAAGGAAGGAATAGAAAGAGTAACAAAAAGCATATTATTGTGTCAATAATTTGAAGTAGTCAAGAAATATAACAAAGGACCCTCAAAATTGAGTGCAATATCTATATGATAAAGTGTCAATAATTTGAAGTAGTCAAGAAAGATAACAAAGGACCATAAAAATTGAGTGCAATATCTATATGATATCTATATGATCAAGTGTCAATAATTTGAAGTAAAGAAAGATAACAAAGGACCATCAAAATTGTGTGCAATATCTATATGATTGTGTCAATAATTTGATAATTTTAAGTAGTCAATAAAGATAACAAAGGACCATCAAAATTGAGTGAAATATCTATGTGGGAGAGTACAAAATATCTAAGGGGGAGAATACAATATATTTGACTTCAAAATAAGAGCCTATGAAATTGAGTGCAATTTATCTATGTGGGAGAGTACACAATATCTAGGGGGAGAATAGATATAAGGAAGGAATAGAAAGAGTAACAAAAAGCATATGATTGTGTCAATAATTTGAAGTAGTCAAGAAAGATAACAAAGGACCATCAAAATTGAGTGCAATATCTATATGATCAAGTGTCAATAATTTGAAGTAGTCAAGAAAGATAACAAAGGACCATCAAAATTGAGTGCAATATCTATATGATATCTATATTCAATCAAGTGTCAATAATTTGAAGTAAAGAAAGATAACAAAGGACCATCAAAATTGAGTGCAATATCTATATGATTGTGTCAATAATTTGATAATTTGAAGTAGTCAAGAAAGATAATAAAGGACCATCAAAATTGAGTGCAATATCTATGTGGGAGAGTACACAATATCTAAGGGGGAGACTGCAATATAAGGAAGGAATAAAAATAGTAACAAGAAGCATATGATTGTGTCAATAATTTGAAGTAGTCAAGAAAGATAACAAAGGACCATAATCAAATTCAAATTGAAAGATCAAGTATTCTTCTTCATGAAGAATAATCATTAACTAGGTTCATCATTTAAAGGGTTCATTTTTTAATGAAAAAATTTATGAATAATATGGAATGAATCATTGTACATTATGATAAATCTTGTATTCAAATGACATTTGATCTATGAATAAAAAATAAAATGGGATCATCTCTTCATATATATATGTGTGTGTGTAAGAGAGAAATAAAAAGCAAAGGTAATTCCACCAAGCCTAAAGGAGCATGTCCTAATACATTAAATTATGTTTGGTTTCTAGAAGCATTAATCATGAAAGCAAAGGTAATTCCACCAAGCCTAAAGGAGCATGTCCTAATACACTAAATTATGTCCTAATACATTAAATTATGTTTGTTTTCTAGAAGCATTAATCATGAAGAGTCATGAGATCCACATTTCGACCATACTATTTTCAATTTAAAGGAGCATGTCCTAATACATTATTATGTTTAGTTTCTAGAAGCATTAATCATGAATTTTCTTTGAGATCCACATTTCCATCATACTATTTGCAAGGTCACATTTCCATCATGCTATTTGCAAGTTCTATATGAAGATATGTAGTCTACTAACTAATTAGTTCACATTTCCATCATGCTATTTGCAAGTTTTATATGAAGATATGTAGTCTAATAACTAATTAGAAAGTTGTGATGTCCTAATACATTATTATGTTTGGTTTCCATCATACTATTTGAAAGTTCTATATGAAGATATGTAGTCTAATAACTATACAGTCTAGCCCATATAACATATAACAGCCTTTGACAGTATGAGCAAAGAGTCAAAAAAAAAAGAGGCCTCCCAGCAGAGTTCCACCTGTTCATCAAGGTAAGCAACATAATATAGGAAGTGAAACAATGACACCACTAAACATATGTGAATTTAGATATTAAATTGACATTTATTGCAAATGACATGTGCATGGTTTATCTTAAAGTTTGACTTCAAAAGTTTATGGTAGAATTCACATCTAAAATTAATGGGAGGAAGCCTGTAGTTTGTGGGAGAAATAACATGCATGTAAACAGTTTACCTTAAAGTGGTTGTGTTTTATGGATATTAAAATGAAGAACTTCTATTTAGATTTGTTCCAGAGATTGACTGTAGGGGCATTTACTAGATATGTCACCTTCCATAAAATATGAGATCCAGAGGCTACCTGGCCCTTTACAGAATCTGCCTATAAAACTTGTAGAAGTTAAGAAATTTACATTGACAAATTTACTTGTGAGAAATTTACATTGACAACATATAGAGATTCAACTAGGCTTGTGAAAAGTACAAATGGACAATGTATAATTCTACTTAGAAGAGTCTTTGGTTTACTGGTTAAGCAAGAAAGAGTCGTTACTTTCTCTATCTAGAGTAGAAGTGGAATACATAGTAGTTACTTCTTTTTGAGTGTTTTGGATGAAATGGGCTCTACAAGATATTAAGGTAAATCTCTTTTTTAGTGAGTAGAAGTGGAATGTACAAAGTAGTTACTTCTTTTTTAGTGTTTTGGATGAAATGGGCTCTACAAGATATTAAGGTAAATCTCTTTTTGAGTGAGTATAAGTGGAATGTACATAGTAGTTACTTATTTTTTAGTGTTTTGGATGAAATGGGCTCTACAAGATATTAAGGTAAATTTCTTTTTGAGTGAGTAGAAGTGGAATGTACATAGTAGTTACTTCTTTTGAGTGTTTTGGATGAAATGGGCTCTACAAGATATTAAGGTAAATTTCTTTTTTAGTGTTTTGGATGAAATGGGCTCTACAAGATATTAAGGTAAGGTAAATTTCTTCTTGAGTGTTTTGGATGAAATGGGCTCTACAAGATATTAAGGTAAGGTAAATTTCTTTGAGTGTTTTGGATGAAATGGGCTCTACCAGATATTAAGGTAAATCTATATATCTATTAAGTGTTTCAATAGAAGTGTGTTAATAATTTCAAAAATAAAATATTCTACTTCCTTCAATCACTATTTACATATCATCATAAAGTACCACTTCCTCACACAACAAGTCTTTGAGAAAATAGTGAATATGGAATACATACCCACAAAGCATCTTGTTAGAGAAGCATTTGAATATATATGTGAGAAACAAATTAGGAATAGTTCTTGTAAATTATTTTGTTAAAGAACCATTTGAACATGTGAGAAAAAAATTAGGGATAGTTCTTGTAAATTATTGTCACTTATTTGACTTCAAAAGAATATCCTATGAAATTGAGTGCAATATCTATGTGGCAGAGTACACAATATCTAAGGGGGAGAATACAATATATTTGACTTCAAAAGAAGAGCCTATGAAATTGAGTGCAATATCTATGTAGGAGAGTACATAATATATAAGGGGGAGAATAGATACAAAGAAGGAATAAAAAGAGTAACAAAAAGCATATGATTGTGTCAATAATTTGAATTAATTAAGAAAGATAACAAAGGACCATCAAAATTGAGTGCAATATCTATATGATAGAGTGTCAACAATTTGAAGTAGTCAAGAAAGATAACAAAGGACCATAAAAATTGAGTGGAATATCTATATTATATCTATATGATCAAGTGTCAATAATTTGAAGTACAGAAAGATAAAAAAGGACCATCAAAATTGAGTGCAATATCTATATGATTGTGTCAATAATTTGATAATTTGAAGTAGTCAAGAAAGATAACAAAGGACCATCAAAATTGAGTGCAATATCTATGTGGGAGATTACACAATATCTAAGGGGGAGAATACAATATAAGGAAGGAATAAAAATAGTAACAAGAAGCATATGGTTGTGTCAATAATTTGAAGTAGTCAAGAAAGATAACAAAGGACCATCATCAAATTCAAATTGAAAGATCAATTAGTATTCTTCATGAAGAATAAGCATTAACTAGGTTCATCATTTAAAGGGTTCATTTTTTAATGAAAAAATTTATGAATAATATGGAATGAATCATTGTACATTATGATAAATCTTGTATTTAAATGAAATTTGATCTATGAATAAAAAAGAAAATGGGATCATCTCTTCATATATATATGTGTGTAAAAGAGAAATAAAAAGCAAAGGTAATTCCACCAAGCCTAAAGGAGCATGTCCTAATACATTAAATTATGTCCTAATACATTAAATTATGTTTGGTTTCTAGAAGCATTAATCATGAAGAGTCATGAGATCCACATTTCGACAATACTATTTGAAAGTTAAAGGAGCATGTCCTAATACATTATTATGTTTGGTTTCTAGAAGCATTAATCATGAAGAGTCATGAGATCCACATTTCCATCATACTATTTTCAATTTGACATTTCCATCATGCTATTTGCAAGTTCTATATGAAGATATGTAGTCTAATAACTAATTAGCAAGTTGTGATGTCCTAATACATTATTATGTTTGGTTTCCATCATACTATTTGCAAGTTATATATGAAGATATGTAGTCTAATAACTATACAATCTAGCCCATATAACATATAACAGCCTTTGACAGTATGAGCAAAGAGTCAAAAAACAGAGAGGCCTCCTAGTAGAGTTCCACCTGTTCATCAAGGTAAGCAACATAATATCAAAAGTGAAATAGTGACACCACTGAACATATGTGAATTTAGAATGATTTCAACTCTTTTTTCAAAGGATAAAAAACCCTGTTTCATATATTGATAACAGTTCATGTACAAAATCCTCTTGATATACCCATAACAGGTTATCAAGTATAAAAGATTAGATTTTGTCTCATACAGAAATACATTACAGCAGTATAAAAAACAATATGTATTCACATATAAAAGACAATATATAGTCACATTACATAAATACATTATAGCAGTATAAAAGACAATATGTAGGACCACATTACAAAAGATCAGATTTTGTCTCATACAGAAATACATTACAACAGTATAAAAGACAATATGTAGTCACATTACAGCAATAAATCATTCTAGTTCAATCATTCCAGCGTTGAGGAATCGAGAGAAGGCTCAGTAACAGCATAAGCTTAACAATGGTGGTAAACTTCCATGCACAAGGCGAGAATCATCTAAAGCAGATGAAATTGATGGATCCACATGAACAGTAACAACTGCAGCAACCAAATGCATATCATACTACCATAAATTCAACATACACCTTACAACAAAAGGTAATGAAATTTAAAGCATAAAAAGAGTGCACAGCAGTCTAGTGAGGCTTCTGCTAGCAAGGTGGCAGCCACCAAGTGGTGGAGAACTGGAAGAGGAGACCAAGAAGCAGATGTTCCCTGGAACTTGTGATTCAAGAGAGGTCACAAAGTGGAAATTTTATGTTTCAACGAGGTTTTTTCATTTCAATAAGGTTATTTTTTCAACAATGCTCTAAAATATGTGGCACTGACTTAGGCATCCAACGTAAATTCGCGAGAGAAAGGGTGGCGTGTAGTGCTCACGAGGCCTATCAAGTTATCTCTTATTGTTGGGGTTATAATGGGTCCTACCACCTTAGTTTGGTTATTCATGCTCTACGTCTCCCATATCCATAATTGTATAAAAGCTAGTCCTATTCCCCTAGCCTTCCTCATGTAGGCAAGCACTCGAGAAAGAAATTCATAAGGCAATATCAAAGTATAAGTCACAGGCTTCAAACAACACATTCACCAATTGGATTTACCAGCTCTAAAGATGAAAAGAACAAGTGTTTTACAAGCAGGACCCAACCTTTATGGACAACGAAATGCTCTCTTGAAGCTATTTCATTTCATTGATTACCTAAGCAGTAAAGAATATCCCTGAATCCACTAAATGGGGTCTGGCACTTTCAACTTGCATTTCTCTTGCCGTAGTGCAGAACATAGAAATCCATTTATATAGGATATATACATAAGATACTACATTTCTACGTAGCAGAGCACTAACTATAGTAATGGGGTTAACAGGTGAGGTCTAAACCTCTTAAATGAATTTTCTATCACTAAGGAAGTTAAGAAAGAATATCCTTGAGGATATTTTACCATCTACAAGTCCACCTACCATAAAGCAAATAATCAAAGCTACAGGGAAGATCCTCTGAGGTAAAATAAAGAATAGGAGAGCAAGAATGGGAGTTACCTAGTAGTTCGCTCGCTTGACGTCGCTGAAGATAATCACCAACAGAGTGGACAGAAGCAACCCCAGACCAGCAACAGCACCACAACAGATCACCGAACAGAACAACAACAGAAAATCATGCGAAGAAACAATGAAACACAGACGCGAGAAACAAATGAACTTCGTGGGCGATATATTTATAAGAAGTAGTTCGGCCGAACTATTTTAAGAGTAAAAGTTTGGCCGAACTTTTGTTGCTGGTTTTCCCATCTCCGGAAAAAAATTTGTTTGCCCACGCCGTCAGTGTGCCGTCAATCTAAACAGAAGAACGAGTTCGGCCGAACTTTCTCATAAAGTTCGGCTGAACTATTGTCAAAAAAAATTTCCGCCCCCGATTCTCACAAAAGTGTAACCCAGCTTCACATATCCGCCCGTATGATTTATAATTTTTTAATTCTCTTTCACTTCAGAATCTTTGTACTTCTCCTTCTAATTAACAAATTTAAGTTTCAATTGTTGTTTTACATTATTCAAGTAGCGTTGTATTTTTTTATTTATCTCAAATATGGAAAAGAGGGGCCTCACTTTCCATTTCCGTCCACAACTTTTCATCATCATTATTGGAGCAAAAGGAATGTTTGGAGAATTGTGCGAGATTAATTACCATTTGGTCTCAAATGATCTTCAGAAATTCTCAATCTTACATGTTTCGGGCGTGTAACGTTGTGAAATTTATTAAGGTGTATGGGGTGTGTAAAGTTGTCAAATTGATTCAAGGTCTACCACCATTTAATGACACGTTTTCCATTCGAAGTTGATTCAAATTTATTCAAAGTCTACCACCATTTAATGATAGGTTTTCCCATTCTAAAATAATAAACTATCTCCAATTCAGATTTCCTTTTCTATCATACTAAATCTTTTTAACCCTTGATATGAAAAATTTTAGCTCTTAAAAAAACCTATCTTAAACGTCAACCTCTTTCTGGACTCTATCCCAGGATTGAAAAATATGTGTAATTCCACATGTAGCACATCATTAAACGACGTTGATGACGAAGATCAAGGCTAATTGATTTCACATTTTAAGGCATTGAATAGTGAAGACCAAATTTATCCAATCTGTAAGTTACCTCAATGTTTTCTACCCAAACTCTTCGGAAAATTATGTTATCAAACTAAAATGATAAAATCCAAGATCTATAAGATTTATGTCAATGGGTTAGAATGCTTCTAGCTTGCTTTATGGTAAAGTAGGGTGATCTGTACTTTTGGGTTATAAGCATATACTTTTGACTTATGAAGTATAAATAGATTGATTGAAATGTAAAACTTTTTACTTTAAAATTATGAGATTGTTGATTATAGAAGAAATGCCATGTTTTTCTCTTTAATATTTTCACTTCCCTAATATTTTCATGTTACCATTTGAAGTGTCCAAGACAATAAAAATAAGAGAAAAATAAAAAAGATGTTTTAATGGATTATTAAAAAATCCCACTGGTCAGCTCTACGAAAGAGAGTCTGAACTAGGAGAGTCTGGCTTCTGCAGAACATTGTACATTCTCCATACAATTCAGGCATTATATAGCACACAAGATCTAGGGAAGTTAGAACCATACCCTAAGAAATAGAAACTAATTCCTATCCTAAGGACCTGTAAACCAACTCTCACTAAAATAGGAGATTCTCCATTATCTTCAACACTCCCCTTTAATGGAGAAGGGGTTCACAAATATTCCTAACATCTCCCTAAACATTACAAACTTAATTTTTCCAAGAGGCTTAGTGAAAATGCCCGCAAAATTATCACACGTTTTACAATATACAAGATGAATTTCTTTTGATTGAACTTTCTCCCTAACAAAGTGGAATTTTGTATCAATGTGTTTCGTGTTATTGTGAAACACCGGATTATTAGCAAGTTTGATTGAACTCTAGTTGTCGCATCTGATTGCTATTGCATCTCTTTGTTCTTCCCTGACGTCTTGGAGAAGTCTCCACAACTAAACTGCCTCACATGTTGCTGCACACATGGCTTGGTACTCTGCTTCCACTTTAGACAAGGAAATTGTGTTCTACTTCTTAATGCACCATGTAATCACCCCAGATCCAATGCTAAATGCATAGCCTATTATGGATCTTCGGTCGTTTAAATTTCCAGCCCAGTCAGAATCTGAAAATCCTGTCAATCTAACATCAGAAGAATCATTTTAAATAATACCTTAATCTACAGTTCCTTGTAAGTACCTTAAAACACCTTTTGCTGCATTCCAATGACTCTCAAGTGGTTTGGACATGTATTGACTTAGCACACTTACTGCATAAGACAAATCTGGTCTAGTAGTGGTTAGGTAGATTAGGCTCCCAACCAGCTGTCTATAAAGTGTCGCATTTGCCTCTTTAGAGCCATCCTCACTCTAAATTTTAATGTTCTGTTATAGTGGTACTGCTGCAGCCTTGCAATGATCCATCCTAAATCTTTCTAGTAGACCTCTGACATACTTACCCTGGGACAAAAAATTTTGTCCTGAATCTCTCCATATCTCAAGACCCAAACAATATCTTAATTCACCAAGGTCTTTCATTTCGAACATCTGTGACATTTTCTTTTTTATTTCTTTGATTAGATCAACAACATCACCTATAATAATTAGATCATCTACATACAAAGAAATCAACACTATGCGCCCCTTTTCATATTTCATGGTATACAGATTAGGATCGTTTTTTCTTCTTTTGTTACCATGTTGCAAAAAAAATGAATCAATATTTTCATACCATGATCTAGATGCTTGTTTTATTCCATATAGAGCTTTCTTTAATCTACAGACTAAATTTTCTTTCCCTTTCTGGACAAACCCCTCAGGTTGCTCTAAATAGACCTCCTCTTTCAATTCCCCATTTAGAAATGCATATTTTACATCTAGTTGGTGAATCATCCAATGTTTCTTAGTAGCTATTTAGCAATCAACATTCTATTAGTATTTAGTTTATCTACGGGGGAAAAGGTTTCTTCATAGTCAATACCTTCTTTTTGTGAATACCCCTTTGCTACCAATCTATATTTTAATTTATCTATGGTTCGATTTGCATTAATCTTGGGTTTATACAACCATTTACACCCTATGGTTTGTTTCCCTTCAGGAAGTTCAACCAGCTCCCAAGTACTGTTTTTTAGAATAGATTCATATTCATGTTCCATAGTTGTTTTACATTCACTACATTGATTTGCTTATCTATAACTATAAGGTTCAACAATATTCAACATACTAGTTATAAAGGCATTTTCCCTGTATCTAGTAGGAAATTGAATCTGTCTACCTGATCTTCTGAGCGTTGGTGTAGCTTCCAACCCATTCTAAATTTCCTTTGATGGACTCAACTTGATTGCAGTATCTAGATTCTTTGCTTCTGACTCTTTCTTGTGATCCTGGTTGTTACCTGTTTCTTCACTTTCTTTCTTTCTTTCTAGTAAATGCGATTTGTAAATTTTAAATGATAAATAAAAATAAAAATAAAAATAAATTAAACTTATATATATATAAAAATAAATAAATAAAAATTTAAACAGGGAAAAAAACAAAAAAAACCTACACCATTATATTTATACTATTTTATTATATAGATATAGATATATTTTATAAATTTAACCTAATCTACCAACTAAATTATGAATATTAAAAATTTATAAACATAAAATTTGGTTGTTGATATTTAAAAAATTAAAACATATAAAAGTAATTTTTTAAAATAATTTCATTGAAATTCATATCCAAATTTATACTATACACTCCATTATCATTTCATTGACATTCATATTCAAATTTATACCATGTAATTTTTCCACTGCATATATTAATTTGCAATTTTTCCAAAAGCATAATTTGTAGCTGGAGTGGCAGGCACTAAGATGTCCTAATTTTGTTGTTATATTTAAATATAATTGAAATGAAATGAAATAAATAAATTTATTAGAAATATAATTGGTGAAATAAGTAAAGAAAAGATGTTGAAAAATAATTAAGTTATGAAATTTGGGAAAATTAGATATAATGAATTTTATGTAAATTTATTCATTATAATTTTTTGGGGGGATGATTTATCTATTAATTTTATTCTAGGATGTTCCTTGCAAGGCCTTTGGTGGCAAATGTAGTTAAAAATTTAGTGGATCAAACACCTAAAAGTACCTATAACAAGCCATCAAACAATTAGATATATAAATCGTCTGTGAGGTAGGCATACCGCCTACCCATTCTCAGTAAAAGAGAGAAAAAGCCATGACCATTGGCAAAGTATGTTGTGGTTCCATGTAATAATATGAAATACCATGGAAATTAAAAAGTAAATGGGGGATCCATGTCATAAAAGAGATCATAGTGACGAGAAGATATTGATGTCACAATATCTAGCGCCATTGAGAGTGCTAATATAGCCTTCATTGTTTTCAAATAGTAATGATATACCACACCACAACTTCGGAGAGGTAGAAAAAATGAGTAATTTCCACCTAGGCCCAATGCCTTTAATCCAAACCTATCAATGGAATGATTCTATAGTATATGAATCTGAGAGGTAATGTTAGGCATAAAATAAAAACTAATTTAGCATCATTTAATGAGGAAAACCATTAATGGACACAATGCATCCCACTAATGTTAGAAATGGACCTCATAATACCTAGTATAATTTATTAGATGTGAATAGATAAGATTCATTTGATTACAATCAAGTGATACACACTAATGATGATTATCATAAATAATTATGAGATTTCATATTGTACATGGGTTCATTAATACATATGTTAATTTTTACACCAGACAAATACTCCATGGAATTAAGTGCATCTGTATATGACAAAAAAATATGCTTTGATATGGAGGCATTTCCTGCAAAAAATGACTTTACTTTCATATTCCATTCTCCATCAATACCCCATGAATCAAAAGCCTCAAAAAATAATCACCCAATGCTACCTCAAGTTTGGGTACTCTCCCATGACATCTTGCTCTTTAGGTACCAATATCATTTCTTAAACATATTTGGTTGTTGTGCAACCACAAGTTTCGTGCCTTTATACATTGCAACCTTCTCATTGTTCGTAAAACTTGTAATATGTGCACAAAATACATGCAATGTTCATCTCATCACTTTCAAGGATATACTCAATTTCTTATTGTTCACTGATCTTTTAGACTTCCTGATCATAATAACAAACATTTACATACTCGATCTTTCATATTTTCAAACTCAACACAAAATGTATTAGAAGAATCAAAATTTTGTACATGCACCTTTTGCAATGGTGCTTTATCTTCAACTCCACATTTCTAGAAATTATCCCCATCCTAATTTCTTCTAGCATGAACAAAGCCACATGCCCTCTTTACTCATAATTGGCTTTCTCCACAAAAATCTAGGAACACTCTTTCTCGATATTATTACATGCATCGTGGTGGCTAAAGGTGGAGACAAAGGAAGATCTAGCAGGGATCTTAACTACAATAATTTGGGTGGCCTCAAGGCAGCATGTTTCTTTGAATTTTAGACAATACCCATATGGATGGTATGTATTGTGAGAAAGTTCATTCCCAATGAAACAGATCCAGAGTATAAAAGTTTTCTTTCAAATCCTCAAAATTTCTTCCTATCATCAATGCCAACTCAGCTCCAAGCAGCCAAAACAATTGTTTTCATGGACACTGTTTCAATGCATTCACGAGGTGAAGAGTACTTGGGAGAGAGAGATGATGCTAAGTGGAATAATCATGGAAGAACAATGGAGGCCAAAACAATTGTTTTCATGGACACTATTTCAATGCATTCACGAGATGTAGAGTACTTGGGAGAGAGAGATGATACGAAGTGGAATAATCATGGAAGAGCAATGGAGGCCTTTTAAAGGTTTTCTGTGAAGTTTTTCTCAAATATGTGCTGGTAAATAAATAAAATTGAATAATTTTTTTGCTTCTACCTTCTATGTTATTCATCCCTAAGCTCTCACCTTATGGCATTTCCTTTGCAACATGTCGTGCAATTGGTAGTTATTACCCAAACAATATTATAAATGAACATTTGTACTAGCGAGAAGAAATTATTAATGGTTTTCTATTTTGTTAAAAAATAATTGTTTTATATATTATTAAAAGAATATAGATAAATTTGTAAATATATATATGTATCAATTTATTATAATTATTATTTTATGATATATTCATAATGTTTCTTACATAATAATAATAATAAATTAAATTATAATTTTTATTATTAATAATTATAAAAAGAATATATATATATATATATATATATATATATATATATATATATATATATATATATATATATATATATATATATATATATATATATATATATATATATATATGCAGTATTCATCCTATTTTATTATAAATTTCCATAAGTTTTAAATAAGTCTTATTACAATATTATGGGCCAATACCATGGCTTATCAATACTATATGTCCAAAAAATTATAGCTTATTTCATATGACACTTGTTCATGTGACATTTGAAAGGGAAAAACTACTTTTGAGATAAATATCAACATTTGATGTGTAATAATACTAAGAATATCTCTAAATAGGCTTTGTTAGCATATGATCGCTTATCAATACCATATAGGGAAAAAATCATAACTCATTTAATCCTTCTAATTATATTGTTTCATTGATAAATTTAATTAAAATGAAAAAAATACATAACTACTTTTAAAATAAATCTATGTTACCACAATTAAAAACTATAAGAATGAACCAATAATTGATTAAGAAAAACATTTTATAAGATTAATAAATAATGATACTAAAATTCATTAACATAAATGATGTAGTTGAATAGATGTTATTTAATTATGTCATTAAGGTGTTCCCCTTTGTGAATTTGTGTTCCCCTTTGAGAAATCCTCCATCTATCACCCTACACTGGTCTGCACTATCGATTTGAATGTTAGACGAATGAAGAATATTGTGGATTGATACAGTTTCAACTGTTTCAAATTGATATGGTTACAAGACATTCCATATAACCCTTGGCAATGGTGAGTTTGACATTTTCATTTGTGTTTGAAAACTCAGATTCCCAAATGTGGGGATATAATGAAGAGTGTTGATTACACCAATGAACCCTAATTTTGAAGGAAATATTGGGAAGAAGGTTCCTTTTGGAGGACCAACAACTTTGATACATTGATTGAGGAAACCAAGCTTAAAAATATTTATGATAGGAAATTTCTCTAGACTTCTATTTCTCTATCAAAATTTATTCATTGAACACTAATAATGCGAGGTTTATGGAGCCAAGCTCAGGCAGTGGACCTGAGACAATATCAAAACCCATGCAACGTCACCATGTCAAAGCTCGAAGGCGTAACCATGGACCAGAGACAAGATACAAACCCTTGCATAGTCACCATGTTAGAACTCAAAGGCATGACCTACAATAATGGGATATTTTGCAAGCTCATTGTTGTGGGATTTGGCCCCAGTGTAACAATATTTCCTTCATTTCTAACTACATAAATTTACACTCCCTCGATTTATCAGCTAACTATTTAATTGACGAGATACCAACAAATATCCAGTATCTGGTCAATATTTGATTCACATTCTCCCATCATGAATCCTCTGTGATTATATAAATTTCATAGATCTCCACGATAACATGCTCGCAGGAAAAGGTGACATACTTTAGACATTCAAAGACTAGACCCACTCTGGATCAGGCTCATGTAAGTATTGTAGTCAAAGGTACTTTTGGGTACCTTCATCCTAAATACTTCAGAAGGAAGTAACTAAAAGAGAAGGAATGAGGTAGAATTTGATGTTGAATTCAATTTAATTGCATCTCATCATTGTAGTCCTTATTAATCCCTTAAGAAAGATTGGATCTCACAATGATTTAGCATGTATGTTAATAGTGGTGCCAAATAACTGCTCAATTAAGAATATCATTGGGAATAAATTACTTGGACTAACTACTCAAGTAGGAACATCAGTAACTACCCACTCAAAATAATGATAAGAGTTTTGAAATTTATAACAACTGATTTTTGGAAATAAACTTCACATATTTAATTAGGAAATCAAAACCAGAAATCAAAAGAAATTAAAAAATATTGACAAATTCCTATAAGTATTTAGCTGCCACTGAACATCTGACCATTTGAAATTCCTAACATCACATTAACAATAAAGCGTTATTTCATTCTACAAACTATCATGTGTCGTAATCATTACAATTTTGAGCCAAAAATGTTGTTCACGAGAAGTTGTCACATTCCTAGAAAATACAAAAAAATGTCACATGCCATCACTCGCACACGGGTTAACTTTAATATTTGTTTCTCCCATCATCGGGAATCCAAGCCAATAGGTAGAGTAGAATCCCTTCACATCGTTCTCAAGGGTAGTGGAAAATATCTATTTACTTTTAATTCTACATGCATGAGCACCTTATGTATCATCCTCTTTCATAATGTCTTCTAGGCTTTAAGCACGCTGTAAAACCACTACCCACCTCTACGCCTACTCTTCTTGAACTTTATCCCTCATAAGAAAATAAACCCACCATCAAATACAGATGTTGGGGGTGATTGAGTTGGCTGCAAACAAAAAGAGTATGAATTACAACCACTTGTACATGGGTGGAATCCCTGGCTTCATTGAGCGGGAAATTCACAAAAAAATTCAAGCTCCAACATCTACATAGTAAAATCTAAAGGAAATAACTCCAAATAATGCCCTTAGAGAAAAGATCAATCATAGGATCTTCATTTAGTAGGCAGGAGCTCCTTGAGTATCATCCCTTATTATAATGTCTTCAAGCACCACCACTCCCTCCACTCCCTCCATTGTGCTTGAAATTTACCACTCACAAGAAAATAAAATCACAGGTAGATATATATGATGGGGATGATAGAATTAGGTGTAGACAAGTAAAATGAGAATAAAAACCATCTATGCATGGGTACAATGCCTGGCTTTATTGGTAGGCATCACAACAAATTCATGCTTCAATATCTTCAACCTAAAGGAGACATCCCCGGACAGTGATATTCATAATGAAATCAAATTATTCATTCAGCAGGCGTGAACTCGTAGTGTATCATGTGCAACCACTCCCTCCATGCACTTGAAATTTCTCCCAAGTGAGAAAATAAAACTAGTATCAGACACATCCTAGGGGTGATTGTGTTAGGTACAAACAAGTAGAGTTGGAATAGAAACCATCTATGCATGGGTGGAATACCTCGCTTCATTGAACCTGACATTCATAAAATTTTAGGCTTCAACACTACAACATAAAGGGAGATAGTCTCAATTAGTGCTCTTGACAACATAATAAATCGTAAATAGGTCAACATACCACTGCAAATATTCTAATAGATCTGATTGTTGCCTCACAATTTGATGTTGAATCATTATCTCCCTAACATCATGAATAATATCCACGAGCATAGATTCCATCCTTGAAAATAGGAATGTCATTTAGCACAAATATGAAGGTTCTTGAATATCCATGGCTACCTTTTCACTATGATGATATAACTCATGCTTATTTTTCTCCTCGTCCACATCATGCAGAAAAATGTTTGGGTTAGGTGCATAACCTATCTCCATATCTCCATCCAGTTACACCAAATGCACATAAATCTATGGTGTTGGTGAGTGTACTTAGTCTCCTACTTGGAATGAATATACCTTGTTATTGATCTCATTCTGGCTATGCCCTAGTATTGTTTCCACCTTTTGGTATTTCATAAAATTTCTTACTTTTTCTACTCCATACCACCTATTAGACTTAACATATATATATATATATATATATATATATATATATATATTTCACAACGACATATAATTTTCAAATTTTTTGGGTTTTGACTTGAAAATCTAGTTTGATGCATGTCTAGCAAGGTCTATATTGTTATGGATTATACATTCACAAAGAAAAGACCCCCATACACTTGCATAAGGTTCTAATGGCATCAGTTTCCCAATGCGGCCTAGAAGATCAACCATGCACCAATAATGATCTATTGTAGGGATGATATTGTAATCTTGATTCACGGAAGATAATTATTTCCAACCATGGTCTACTAAATGAGAACACCAACAAAGGTGACATTGTTGGGTTTTATGCCAGAGTGTTGCATATGTTCAAATAGCTGAAGGGATTCCTTTCCAAAATAGAAGTACAAGAGACAAAAACCCATTTAAACATTTTACTGAACATTTTATGTGCATTAACAAATGTAGAAAGAGCTCCATAGATCTATCAAGATACCCCTTACGTGTAGGTAGGGTGCCACTATCTCCCATCTACCTATAGAGTACTTTGGTCACATATTCTTTCTTCTATGATATTGGTTCATATGCTACCGCCTTACGACATTTCCTTTGCAAAATATGGTGCAATTTCTAGTATATTATAGTGTGATTAATGTGATCAAATGGTTAAAAAATAAAATTAAAGAGCAAAAAACAAATATCAAGTATGTAGTTTGACATTTTAAGTTCTAATGACCATAAATATAACATATTGTCATGATCATAAGTATAACTTACTTAGTAAAAAACCAAGCCTAAAAGGATCAATAATATTAAAAAAAATAATTTGAATATCTATAACTCAATTCAAGAAAACCAAACATAACCAAGGAACTTTGAAATGTAAAAGTGTCTAGGAAGAAGGAAAATAAAAATTATTAGGAATCAAAAAGTTATCATTAAATATAGTGATAAAAAAAGATAATAATAAATAGGAATTATCGATAGTAGAGATCCTTGCATGGAACTACCATGGTTTTCCTTTAATAAATGCACCTATATTAAGTTGGATTATATCCAAAATTCATATTGTATTTCTACTTGAAACTTGGGAGGATGAATAATATAATGTTTCTCACATTAAGGGATTTTGGTTATGGTTGGAATGGAACAAGACATCTTCACAAAGGGGGAATATAGGCATAACTTGTTACATAATAATAAGAATTTCTCCTAAAACATGATCCTTGCATAGAACTACCATGGTTTTCCTTTAAGAAATGAACCTATATTAAGTTGGATTATTAGTGAAATTAATATTATATTTCTACTTGAAACTTGGAAGGATGAACAATCTAAGGGATATCACATTAAGGGATTTTGGTTATGGTTGGCATGGAACAAGGCATCTTCACAAAGGGGGACTATAGGCATAGCTTTTTACATAATAATAAGAATTTCTCCTAAAACATGGCTTCATAAAAAGACTCTCTTAATCAGTACGTATGATCGAGATATTTGATATTATGTCTAAGAAGATATATATGACAATATGTTACTTTGCACCTATCAATTACACTTCTCATAAGAAAATAATTTGAATATAATTGTCCCTATAAAGACAAAGAACAAGATATTAAGACTCTAAGAAATGAGAATGGTACCCTCTTACTAGGATATTTTAATGCTACAATTTCAATTAATCAAGCTATTCTTCAAAGAAATTATTCAAACCCTAATCCTCTTTAGCTAAACTATAACCACCCCTCCCAAATTTACACAAATTCACAAGCTTGCTGGAGTAAACATGAGACAAGTTTCACTATGAAATGACTTGACCTCCAAATTCTAGTTAAGGAAGTGGGGCCTACAAACTTAACAACAAATGACACCCTACATGGACTACATATCACGTAGGAGCTGAAAAACCACACTAGGTGATAAATCCTTGATATGGAACCCATTTTCACTAACATAACATCTCAGCCTCACACACAACAAGGCAAGAGTGTGGTTATGATTCCCCAACTGCACGCAGAATCATGCTTCCATGCTATTATGACCTAAATCCCCTAGGCGGTTCTAATATTTGAGCCACATTTTAAGGCTAGCTTCCATACCACTACCGAGAATTTCCTGTAAATTTCCATAATCTTAACTAACATGAAGACAATGCCAAAAATTCAAATTTGAAGCAAGAACTCTACCTAGACATTCCCAATCAGTAACAAATGTCTCGTCAAACATATGGAAAACATGTAATCTGCAAGTCATGAATGCATATCTGATCATAAACTGATAGTCTTCATCCGAGAATTACCAAGAAGGATTTAAGCCCTCTATATCTAGTTGTAATCATACTTGTTATTCCATGCATTCATCAACCATTCAAAAACTTATCAAAACATGTCATGAGCCATAGATAAAATACATCATATAACTAGCATATAACCATTAAATAACTAGCATAGAAACCATGACAAACCAACTATAATGACACCATCATAATCAATACAAATTCTCATGGATAAAAATAGTAAAATATCTCATATTAACATGTGGAAATTCCAACCAAGTCAGCGACTTCGATGTACCACTCGACCATAGATTGGGATGAAAAAAATCTCTCTTATAGCTAATCACCGCCACACCATATTCCAAGCATGAATGTGGGATCCCATGGAATAAACCAAAACAAAATCAACGAGGGCTTACAGAGGCTAAACCACCACAACTCTCAACCATAGTGATTCCACCTCTACAGTCTGTAAATTAATAACATCAACTAGATTGGTCTCTATCCAAGTGGTTAAGGGCTACAAGAACAAGTAACTCAACCCATAGCCCTCTAGGGCTCCAGAACATTTGTTCTAACCACGTCTCTAGGGAATAGTAACTCAACCCACCAAGGGCTCAAAATTTTTTTGTCCAAACCAACAACTTCAAGAACTAATAGCTCAACCCAGGTTGTTCCATGGATTCTAGAGCATTTTCTCCAACACACAACCATAAGGAACTCGAAAACCAATCAGAAAATAAATTCAAAGAAACCCACAACACCAAGGTTATCCAAGAAATGACAAAGCAAGGCTAAAACCCATTTTCAATTGAATAATAATTCATTCCAATGACAACACATAACCAGAGATTCACATGCATACACCATGTTTTCAGAAATGAGCAAGGAAATGACACATGCAACCTATTACCTACAAGCAATATAGTTGTAGAAGTTGATCTCATTGTTTCCTTATGCTTCCTTGTTTCATTTTCCCCTCTTTCTCCAAATCCAAGTGAATTCCCAAGTGCTCCAAGGTTTCTCTAAGTGTGAAAGAGTACAAGAGAATGAAAAATGAGCTCCAAAATTGAACCGAAAAAGCTAAACCAACAAAAACTATGAACTAATCTTCATAAGCCTTCTTAACATTGATGCCTCTTTTTCTTCATTTTCCTTCATTTTTCCTCTAATTTCCTTAGCATGCAAATATTTGTCTCTTCACCTTCTTTTTCTCCTATTTTCCTTTATTTTCATAAATAGATGCCAATTATTGCTTCTTTTCCTTTATCAATGCCTTTTCCAATTTTCATAGCCATTAATTAATCACAAGTGATTCCCACTAAAGTGTTTTCCCCAACATTCAACTTGGAATAGGTGTCCATGACCTTGGTCTTATTTTATTTACATAAAAAATAGATCAGGGGTTGTTACAAACCCCTCCCCCTTGGGTGAACACCATCCTCAGTGGTCTATGACACCTATGACCAACAAAAAACTAAGAAAAGAAAACATACTACCCTTGGAGCCTTATAATGTAGCTCAATGCATTATTTACAATGACATCTCATTGAAAACAAGACAAACATACCGCTTATTGGAGCTTTATAACACAACTCATTGCGGTTTTTAAAACAAAAAACTACAGCAAAAAAGTTCATTGGTGGGGGTCACATGTGTGACAGACCTTGAACGTCCATCACCAATGTCACATATGGTGACATTACTTAGAAAAAAATTGTTGTAAGTGTATATAGTGATGGTCCTTTAAGTTTTGTCACTAAAGCCATTTTCAATGAAACTTTTGGTTAGGGTTGTTAAAGGCTCATCACTAATTCTACATTTGGTGACACTTATAGTGACGATATTTTATTAAACCTCACCAATTCTATTTTTGGTTACATTTGGTGACGGTAAAAAAAAATTCGTCATCACTGATCATTCCAATGAGTTTTTTATGATGCTATGTGCCTGCAACTATATTTTTTGTGAAAGGATAATGATTTAAGGCCATTGTTGTGAAGTCTTTTTCCCTATGTGTCCAAGGACATAGTGGTTAGGTTCAATCAATTTGTTAAGAAGTAATTACTGTGTATCATTCCCATCAAGTAATGAGAATATAGTTTTCCTATGAGTAAACACATGATTCATCACTATTAGGTTTATTTTCTAGAAAATTACCTTTTGATAAAGTTCCACTAGTGTGTGTATGAACTATATTATTTAATATATAATCAAGCTCTGTTAATTCTATTAATCAGAGAGACCTAGCACTCCTCAACACTCCTAGCACACCTTGACATGCTTTGGCACACACTAACATTCATTGGCACCTCGCATGTCTTGGAAAATATTTGTACCTAGAACATATTTCCATGAGTAGGATTCCTAGGCACATGTTGGCATACTCTAGCATAGCATAGCACTCTTCTAGCATGTTTTTTCATGCCCTGGAGTCCCTAGCATGTCCTGGAACACCTGGGCATATTCAATTTACATACATTAGCACTTGGAACACATTGGCACTTGGCATATTTTGGAACCTATTATTAGTGTGCCTAACATTTCCCTTTTGAAAGAGATAAAGTCTTGACTTATTAATTATCTTATATCTTCATTCCCTTGCATTTTAGTTTGGTTATTCCTTTTGTTGCCTTGACACTCCTTGGAACATATTGGCATAACCTGGCACCTTGCACATCCTAACATTTCTTAGCACCTGGAATGTCTTAGCATGCTTTGGAACTATTTGGCACATGTTAGAACACCATGAAACTACCTAGCACGCTCTAGTACTTCTTGATATGCACTGATATTCCCTGGCATGTATTACCAGTTCTTAGCATACCTTGTCACTCCCTCCTTGGTATGACAACTAGCACTCATTGACACTCCGTGACACACCCTCATATTCATTCACTTCCATGCATTTTCACCTAGTTCTCCCTTGTGTTGTCCTAGTACTCCCTAACACTCCTCGTCTTGCATTGCCACTCTCTAGCACACCTTAACACTCTTAGACATGCACTGCCACTTCATAGCATGCACAACACTCCTTGACACACTTTTATACTTGGAACATGTTGGTGCTTGGCAAGTCTTAACATGTCTCGCATGCATTGAGAGGAATTGGTATTCTTCGGCATGGTTTAATATTAAATTTATTTGACATAAATTATTGGAAATTAGATGAGAAGAAACAAAGGAATATTTGCACTTAGAATGCACTAACACTTTGCACCTATTGGCACCTAGTGTTAGTGTGCCTATCATGCCCCTCATGGAAAAGGTAAATTGATGACTTATTAGCCTTATTATGTGTTCATTTTCTTTTAGTTTAAATTTTTTATCGCTTTTGTTTCATTGACAGTCCCTGACATGCATTTTCACACCCTTGCACGTGTTGGCATGCCTTATCACTTGGCACATATTAGCATGTTTGGCATGCCTGTTAACACTGGAAAATCGTACAGCAGAATATGACATCAATTAATGTCGAGCCCAAGGATTTACATGACAAGAATACATTATGGAATCAAGAAGTATTTAAAATCTCTAAGGTTTTGAGAAAATCAGATTTGAACTAGTCATAAATGCTCAAATGCGTGCTTTTTCCTTCGAGAAGAGTGCCTTCTGCGTGCCTTTTTTCCCGACAAGCGCGCATTCCTTGAAATGGAAAAAATTCACTTTCCAGGACCACAACAAGAAAAGGACAATTACTCCTTATGTGAAAGCCGCCTAAGGACAACCACCAACACCTTGTTAGACATTATGTGAGCACACAAAAGAATCTTTAAGCACACAATGGAATCACACCTTTCCCTTGGGTCACCATCCATCATGTACCAAGGGAGGGAAGGAGGATTTGAAGCTCACCTATATAAACCCACCAAGAGATGAACAAATGGTGATCACAAGGTTATGTTGGCCAAATTTTCCCAAGCAACACCAGCATTGTGTGTGACTCGGAGCTAGAGCTAAAGAGGACTCGATAGTTTGCCACTCAACATCTTAGTCCACCATAGCAAAGAGAGAGAGTGAGACTGCATCAGAGGCAGAGCTTGGAAGGCAACATCCTTACATCGGGACCTAGAGCCATTGCCTAGGTGCCCTTTGGCAAGTAGGTAAAATCTCTTCTCCATTTTGAACATTTAATAAGAAGAGCCCATCGAGCCATCATTTGCATTATTATCATTTGAAACTCTCTATATAGCTTCTGTATATTTGTGTTTTTTAGTTTTAATTTAATCAGAGCATACTTCAGCATACTATTTCCATTAAGTTTTATGCTTTTGAACTCCCCCCACTTTCTGCATGTTACCAATAGTTTAGAGAGTAGACCACACTCTCTAAGCTTGTGTGATTTTGTACACCCATGTGACTAATCCACTACAACAGTATTGGTGACTCCACTAACGTGTTCCAAGTTTATGTGGTTGTGCCATCTTTTGTAGGAGACCCTTTGTCTATGCTGGAGTAGAGTTAACAGTCCTCTGACCCATCTTGAAGTCCCTAGACTCACTGAGGTGACAGACTGAAGAAGGCAGCTTCTAATATTTTTACTTGCAACATTTTTGCGCGCAATTTTTCCTCACAGAGGTGCATTGTGCGCGTTCAAGAGTGACCTGCGCGCAGGAAGGCGCACCTGTCAAGGGCTTTTGTGCGCAAATTGGAAAGAGATTTTTTCTCCCTATTTTCTGCATTTTTTTTGCTTGTAAGTGTGTTGGGCAGCCCCTAATGTATCTTCCAACACCTGTGTTGATACCCCACAACTTCTGAGAACTCATTTTTTGCTACTTTCTGTAGCCATTTAGTTAGTTTTCATTTAAGTTGGTTTTTGCAAAAAGTGTTCACATAGTTTAAGTAGGGGGCGAATTAACCATTTCTTTCTGAAAAATTTATGTTTTTTGCACATTCTGGTATGCACACTTAGTTTAACTAGTCCAAGTAAGTGTCTCATGACCACACATGCATAAGCTAGCATAGAAATTGTTTAGTTTAAATTCAATTTTTGCATCTAGGAAATTGCGAGACTAGGATTGAATTGCCAATTAGAGCGAGTAATCTCTAATGTATTTGCACCATTTTGTGACCCTAGATAAGCATATGAATTCTCTACATTTGTGATTCGCCATATCCCTTTAGTCACTCACATAGACTAACTAGGAGGATTTGGAAGCGGCCCATTACCTGCAAATTCTTTCTATTTGAGCAAGGAACAACATCGCATAGTTTAACTAGGGGACTTTTGTAAAGGATCACTGATATCCATATGTTCAAATTATGAGATTGTTCACCATACGCTCACACACATTCACCCACTAAGAAAAGAAAGCTACCTAAAAAATAACTTAAACCAACTCACTAAATTCTCCCCATAGGGGCCACAAGAGAATTTATAGATTAAGTTAGGATCAAGGGGGTAGGCATCCAATAAGCCACCTTGATCACACTTCACATTGAAACAAAGAAGTTGTGTATTTAGGGAGCTTTTAAATCCACTTATCAGCCCACGAAAAAGAAAACCTAAGCGCGGCAGAGACCTGATTCAGAGGGGGTTAGGCTTAGGCGCAGTGCATGCAGTATCAGTTGGGGCTACCTGACTCGGCTAATACTCGGTACTGTTAGCTGACTACCAAGAATCCCAAGACTCGAATGTTCACGTGGGATGGTGGTTCTTAGTGGCCAAAACTAGGGTATCCTTTACACTATAAGTGATAGTGAAAGCAAGCGCCAGACCCTCTACCCTTACCTTGGTTGATTATCTTCAGCTGACTGGGGGCGTCTCCAGCTCTTACGTGACGTTGTGCCAGAACTTGCAAGAAATCCTCTCAAGGCCCAGTTACTTTTGAGTGTGTAAGGACGTATTAGGTCTTCTAGGACTTTGAGTATCACGCTCAAACAAACAAAACCATTTTTTGCTTGATTGATCACATAGATTAAGTTAAAGGAAAATTCATTTCATTTTCGCGTTGTTTTATGTATGTGACCATAAATTTTTCGTGATCACAAACTCGATCCCCTCAAAATTTTTCCAAAACCTAACTTGGTCGACATTCAAATGGTTCCAACGAAACCTTGTTGGTCCAGGCGTCTTTTGGACCTCCCCTATTACCGGGAGGGGTTCCAGGTCTTTCATCGTTTAGGCGTCAAAGAAAAAACATTGCCATAGTGGTTGGTTCCTCATTTCTTGGAGCAACCTTAGTTGGGAACCCTAGTTAGTCTCTGAACACCACACCGCACACCACTCCCCCCTCGTCCCCTGGGGGGTAAAGGAGCGCATCCCATATGGTAAGCCAGCTGAATTCACAACAGGGTACGTCACAGACTAACCCTCGTTCTAACCAGAACTTCGTGTCTTCACACATTGCCATGGCGTCAACCTCCCAGTCACCCTTCTTAGAAGCATTGAATCTACCATATTTGACAAAGCTCACCAATGACCCCATCACACACGACCCCAATTGGCCTCCCATGCCCACGAAGCTCCCTTCAGACATACCAAAGTTTGAAGGAAAGCAAGCGGAAGACCTAGGAAATCATATAATGACCTTTCACATGTGGTGCTCATCGAATAGCATCATTGACAATACTATTTTGTTGAGCCTATTTCAAAGCACTCTTACGGGAGTGGCCTCGAAATGGTACGTGGAGTAACCTCCTGCTTCACATGGAACCTTTAGCGCCCTTGCTACCGCGTTCCTCACATACTTTCATTTGCCCATTCACCCCTATTCGGGAATGGAATTACTGACTCGTTTCAGACAATATCCCTCTACCCATATTTCAGAGCATCTCCATGAGTGGAGGCAGCGTCGCAGTTTATGCAAAGCACAACTCGACGACTGAGTCCTTTTAGATTTATTCTTGAAAACTCTGACGGCGGAGATTTCAAAGGATGTGGCGCAACGTAACTCCACATCTGAAGAGGACGCAATCAATAAATCCCAATAGCTTGAACTGATCTATACGCAATCAGGATACATATACAATATCCTGCCCAACGCCCCGTGCCTGCCATCTTATCAAGAATTTCTAGGCACGTCAAACTATGCAGACGAACTTATTGGGTCAATGACCCAAGGGTACCTAGGCAACAGCAGTCATAATCCTGGTTACACACATGGGTCTACCCAGAACATGTCTCAACCTAAATTTCAAAGTCATCATATCCAGCAGCAAAATTTGACTAATAGGGTGCAAGCGTATCACCAAGGAGGACTTTATCCTCCGGCTGAGGGGACCCAGTACGCAGGAAGAAAAAATGATGGAAGAACTCCCCCCCAACGGCCAGGTGCAAACATGGGACAGCAATATGCTCAGTCCCAAGCACATAACCCACCTAAGCAAAACAATGCACAAGTGAACTTTGTGCAGACGTCCCAAAATCAACCACACCAATATGATCAAGAGAATTATCCTCCTAACATGGTTAAGAGAAAGGTAAAAAAAAAACCTAAAGGGAACCCTGGACAGGGGGGCAGAAACCAACAATGCTCACTGCAATCCCAGGCTGGAAGTAACTCCAACCGGAATAGAAACTAGGAGCCAAGAATTTCCCAAAGGCAAGGCAAAAGGCCACCTCTACAAACAAACCATTCTTGTTCAATATGTGGTGAGTAGGGGCACTATATTCACCACTGTCCCGAACTCCCTGAGCTTAAAAAGCTTTAGAGTAACCGAGGATAGGGAGGATCTTCCCAGACAACTGCAATTATGCAAGAACCCTTCCCCCATCAAGGAACGGTCAACACTCAACAACAAAACCATGACGATTCCAGGAAAAAAAACCATGAAATTTACATGGCTAGGGAAGAAATGTTCTTCCAAACTCGGAATCACAGCTACGACAATCCACTAGACACCAGTACATCTGGGGATAGTATGAGCGTGCCGACTACATCTTTAACCATTCCAAAGATTCATTTGGAACCCTTGCCAAAAAGGGTAAAAGGGCTTAATAGGTGAGCAGGTAATTACTCCAAAGAGGCCCACAATTATAGCATCATAGAAGACTTAGTTCAATCACCTGCTGCTATGTCTGCATTGGAAGTATTGCAGTCATGCCCAAAGCAACAGAAAGCCTTACTTTCCGCATTAGGCACTGTCAACCCCGCTGACACACGCATGATGGCTTTTGACTTAAACAAATCCACCCCTAGGCTTCCCTCCATGGTCGCCTTCCAGATAATAGTATCGGTACAGAATATCACTATTCACCGATGTGTCATTAACGAGGGTGCATCCACATGCATCATGTTAGAGAATGTATGGCAGAAGTTAGGATCCCTCGATATCAAACCTTTTGTCATCACACTCAGAGCATACGACGGTCGTCCCTCGACCCCCGTCGCCCTCTTCCAAAATGCACCAGTCTGCTTAGCCAGCAAGATGGTCCACATAGACATCGAAGTCTTGGACACTCACTTGGATTAAAATATATTCCTTCGACGGAGTTACATGTACGCCGTGTATGCCATAGCATCCTCCTTTTTCCGCATCATAATGTTCCCCCACGAGGATCGAATCATCATAGTAGACCAACTGACGCACAATGAAAAGCATCTCTTGACCAACACGGATGTAATTCTACCCTATGTAGATACAGGCACAGACGGTCTTTCACGGTATCAAGAATATGGCCCTGCCCAATTCAAACCGTCATCCTTCCTAGGGTCACTCCTAGGAGATCCTCCCATCATCCCTGAGGTATCGCTCGATGCCACAGGGGCCCCGGTATGCATGATGTCCACATCAAGCACCAAGTTTAGTTAGGACACAGACTCAAGAAGTAACAACACCGAGGATTCAGCTACTGCAGCCTCCCTAATCTACACCGCCTCCCAAACTCCTTTCCTCTACCCACCTCCTGGCTTCACCTCCCAGTAGGTCTTGGCAACACTGGTATTACCCAATATATCATTGGAATTTCCAGTGTGGTATCTCGTTCCCCCTCCATGAACAGCAGCTACCAGCGTTACTGCATTTGGGTTAAAGCCCCCCGGTCCCGAGGAGCCCCAGCCTACCCAAGCAATAGTCAAAACCACCCCCACAAGGGAAATTCCCACTGCAAAACTGGTGACCACGACTAAGAAAATCGCCAAGAAAGGAAAGAAAGTGATGACCCCCACCATGCAAAGGGAGTCATCAGCCTACACTATATGTGCTGTCACAAGACACCCTACCCACATATGCCTGGAGTTGGAAAAATTAAAACCACTCCTCAGCTGCGAGGCAAGCACCTCGAAATAGCGTTCCCATAAAAAGGAACTTGCCACCAAAAGTACAAGCAAACCACTATGTACCAATCACGCATGCGCTCTCTGTGACACCTATGGGCATTATACCCACCATTGTCCAGAAATACCACAGTATAGGGACGCCTTATATGCGATCGAGTGATCCTATCAAGAGGATCCCTCAATCCAGTCTACCAATGACAAGCCATGTACCATCCTATACTTACAAGAGGAGCATAGATTCATAGAAATACCCCCAGTAATGCCCATTATATGTTGTACACTATGCGATGAATGTGGCCACTACCTTGAAGAGTGTGCCGCATTGGAACTCATTCACAAATGGTATCCAATCGAAAGGGTTTACTACGTGGGGCTACGGGCAGCACAATTCACATGCCCACTATGCATCGACAATCACCTATTGGAAGATTTTCACTACATACCTCGCTTCTGGCTAGCCCTTGGTAGCCTCTGCTCAACCATAGTTCATCTTTCTCGAGAAGACGATATGGATGCTGAATCCATCGACAGCTCCATGACCCAAGCAGAGGATATGAGTGGGTCTATAATGTTCTTATCATCTGAAGAACAGCCGAGCGGGGAACCCCTAGTTACTCCTAAAGGCATCTCACGAAACCCACCTGCATGCATGTTATGCAAGCAGATGGACCATATAGTCGTCCACTGCCCTGACTTAGCAACATTGCAACGTTGGTACCCCGCCTAGCCTCAGACCAAGCATGATGGGACCCCCATATCATGGATATTTTGCCTGATATGTCAGGGCAATCATTATGACCTACATTGTACCTATGTCTCATGGGACCGTCCCCACTATCGACATGATTAATTCCGTAGAAAAGAGGACGAACGATCTCCAAGAATGGCACAAAATATACATCATCGACCCAATGTCCCCACCACCGCAGTGGTGTGCCAATCCTGATAAAACCACACACCATCCACGTATACCCCAGACCAAGCCTAGGATAACATGCAGCCTATATGATCTAAACGATCACCGAATCAACCAATGCAGAGAACTCAAACCCCTTGTGAATAGTCTCCGCATAATCTCGCCTCTTCCTCAAAAAACTTCTCTTTAATCAAGAGAATATCACACGCACTTATTGCCAAATTTTCTCACACTTTCATCATACGTTTAAGTGTACGCATCTCCCCAAGCTGAGAGCAGCTAGAGTGGTATTAAGTCAACCACCCACCAAAAATGGAGGCAAGTCTCAACCTACGACGCAAAAATGGAAGCAGAAAACGACCTGGTCCGCAACCGACCCTTTCCAAGCGTCCACATCAGGAACATCGAATAGTGTAGAATCTCACACTATCTACTATGTCAACGTTGTGATACCCTGCACAATTTGAACCAATCATAATCACGTGCCGGAGGAATTCCTGTTGCTACAAGTGTTTAGGCACCTATGTAATAAAAACAACTTCCACCTACTAGAAATTGACTATCCTAGTGGGAAAGCCAACCATCGGCTCACACAAGACTCTGTTACTAAGATCCTTGCCCCACTACATGTCAGTGACACAATTCACCACATCGACTTGTGTCATTGCACGCCCGAGACAGGATTACAACCACCTCCTCGTCACAGGAATTCCACTTCATTCCTGTCACAAAAGACCAAGGCACCTTACGCCTTTGCATAGATTTCCGGAAGATCCAAAACTTGCATACCACCATCGAACTCCTTGATAACACCCAGCCTCTGGAAAAACGCCTAGTACAACTAGAACTAGTTGACGAAAGCAGGCGGCAATCGCTGCAACATAATGAGGCCCATAAAAAAATGGTAAAAGCATCATTCGACCGCCACATAACCCCTCACTCATTTACCGAGGGAGATTTAGTCCTTTGCTATGATGTCGCAAAAGAGGCCTTAGGGCCAGGAAAATTTGAAACCTTGTGGAAAGGGCCCTATACCATCAAACATTGTCTTCTGCAGGGGGAATACATCTTGATGGAACCGGACGGGACTTACCTCACTAACCCTGTCAACGGCCTTTACCTCAAGAATTTTTACCCATAAGGGCCCCAGTAGCCCTTATCCCCTAGAGTTAGAGTACACAAAAATCCCAATACCAAAATATTTTTGACCCAAAGACCTAAAAATGCTCAAAGTGCCACCATGGATCACCAACTTGAACCCTATTTCAGATTTGTTGATGGAGCATCACGATGGTCTCAAAACTTAGCTGCAACAGCCTGGGTCATCTACCACCCTGACTGATCACCGATGTGTTCGAACGACATGTGCATCGGATCAGCAACCAACAATTAGGCAGAGTATGACATCGTTATCGGACTTATGTGCGAGGCCCTCCATCAAGGCATCCGCCATATGCAAGTCTACCTAGATTCCCAGTTAGTGGTGTCATAGTTAAACCAAACATTTGAAACCAGAGATGCAAACCTATTTAGAAAATATTTTCGTGCCAAAAGATTAAGCAGACAATTTGATTACATTACATTCTCACATGTATTAAGGAATAAAAACCAAGTAGTTGATCGCATAGCTAACAATATTCTAGACTGGAATGCATCACGAATAAACCACCATACATGAAAAACCAAAAACATAGATATCCATCAACATAAAAATCCATAAACCGAAATAAATAGCACAACATGCAGAGCCGCAAAAAGATCTCTCATACATATATCAAAAATTATGTGTATATGAGTACAAAAATAGTATCACTGGCCCATTGGCCAGCCCAAAGATACAAGGGTTGTCAAAAATAAGGGAAGCATCCTCATAATGGGTGCTTTCCTGGTGTACAAAGCTAATCTAGGGGGGTGCCCCCTCAAGAGGAGCACTTGGGCCCACCATTGCTCCTGGTGCCAACACCGGAGCTGTTGTCGCCACTGCGACAGCTACCCGTCATAGAGTGGGCCGGTACTCCCTCTCATGGGTCATCACCATCTCTAGCCAAACCTCCTCGAGATCATCCATAAAACCTCGGGCAAGCACCCTGTGGGTCAAACGGTCCACTCAACCTCAGAAGTCCTCTAGAGCGGACACCTGAGCCGTAAGTACTGTGATGCGTTCCTCAGCCACATCTGCACGAGCTCTCTCAGCTACTACCTTCAGCTGCAGTCGAGCTGCTTCCCTCACCATAAGGGCCAGCACCATCCCCACCAAGTCCACCGGCACCACCCAGTCCACCTGCAGCACCTCCTCCCCGACTACCCTGCGGTCATGGTAGAGGATCATGACCCACCAGTCGGGCCATTGGGCGTCCCGCCTCGCCAACATCTGCACGAGTAACCAAAAGAATGTCAGTGTCAATAAAAAATACTCAAGTACATAAAAACGCGAACAAATGCAAAAATATAGCACCTACCTGTGGGACCCCAAACATAACCGAAAGGGAGACCGATATCTGGATCACCCTGAAATTTCATCCCCACATACGGGTATGGAAAAAAAATCTGCGGATTTGCCTCAAACCAAGCCTTCTCCATGTCGTTCCAATAACGACCCACCATACCACCACCACCTCGTGGCATCACCGAAGCCCACCTCCTCATGCGTGGCTCCCTCAGCCCCCTAATAGGCACAGCCACAACGGGCCTCAGTAGCATGACCCTCTTGTACATAATGATGCATGCTAGCGTATGCAAATGATTTGGATCCACGTTGGACCCTGTTCAGTTTCGAAACCATACCATCAAAACAGAAACGAGAAAAATCGAAAAAATTCCCATTCCTCAAGTGGCGTAAAACTCCCACCTGCGAGCCCGATGCCCGATGTGGAGTAAACGACCCCGCCAGTCACACATTAATGGCCAGAGAACACCACTCGGCCACATCTATCACTGATGCAATATTGATTCACCCCTCAGTAAGAGGTGCACCATCGCAATGCCTCCTTTGGAACCTGTCCATGTTCACTTGCCCAGCAGGGAGTGGATACCTCAGCGCCTCGCCCTGAGACAATAATCCAGTCACAAAGTATATTTCTGTCTCTGGACGGATAATCAAGTTCTTCCCCCTCAGGATGAACATATTGCGCCTCTTACACCAATGTTGTATGATATAACGTAGCAATCGGTCATATGACCAAAGGAACTCGTTCTCAGCAAATTTCAGAAGGTCCCATGCTGCTAACTGACAGTGCACACCAGCATCAGCAACTAGAGCGGTCCACATCTCGGGCCAATCTCACTCTCTCCACACCAACCTACCAAGCAATAGGTACCCATCAGTACAAAGGAGAAACATAAAAAGGGACAACAAAAACCCAAGTTTTTACAAAAACCTTGCCCTTGCGCACCTGTTTTGTGCATAGGTGCACCCTTGCGCGCAAAAAGGAGGGAACAATGCGCCTTCATGCAGCTATCCCTCAAAAATAAGCACAAGGGGGGTGCCTTTTTTCCTAGATCGCCCGCGCAATCTAGGAAAAAAACCCCCTTTCAGGTTGTACAAACCCAATTTGTACGGCCCTCGGCATCACTAAACTAAAAAAAATTAAAATGCAGGACGTCATGGAAGTGACCTCGGCATAATATCGTAGTCCCCGGTACACAGTTTGACCACAAGGGCAAGAAAAGGCTCTACAATCACCTCTGATCTCCCAAAACTCAGCAAGTACAAATGAATAGGATTATGGATGTAATCCCATATTTATTTCCCTTTTCCAGAATTTTGGAGGTCCATAACAGGAGATCAGAAAGCCCGTTCTGCAAACCGTAAGTTGCA
The DNA here is from genome assembly GCA_034641835.2 of Pinus albicaulis. Lineage (NCBI taxonomy): Eukaryota > Viridiplantae > Streptophyta > Pinopsida > Pinales > Pinaceae > Pinus > Pinus albicaulis. The sequence goes on from CM076584.1 coordinate 103,719,388, forward strand.
CCATCACCAGTATACCATGATGAACGAAAGTGATGCCCCACATTCACTTTTCGCAAAAATATTTTTTCAGGCGCCGGAAAGTATGCACCCTCCCATCTTCCTTTCCAAAATTCTTGTTTTTCAATAATATTGGATGAAAATAAGATGCTTTCACTTGAGGTAGTTGTTTTTGCAGGAAGAACCTGCAAACCATTCACAGCACCATCCACTGAAAGTTCTGGAGCAGGTATCATTCTACCCTTAGCATGATAGAGTCCCAGAGAAATTTTCATATCCTGACATCATTTCTCCATTAGAAATAAACCATAGGGTCCTCATACCCGACCACGTTTATCATCACCTCACCCTGCATATGATAAATGCCCGCATTGGTCGGTAGAGCCTCCCTTCCATGGCCATTTTCATCCAAAGTAGACTATACATCACCCCACGAGTGACGCCATGGCCATACCATTTTAGTCCGGGAAGCACCTGATGCCCATCCATATATCATGCATAGGGTCAAGTTCACCGTTCAAACTCAACCCCTTTCCCAGATGATTAGGTTGTACAAACAGAATGAAAGCGCACCTCCACGCACCGCATTTGGCCCACCATACCTCCATCAACATAAACCCATCTGCGACATCTTCCGCTTCATCAACCTCGCACATGAGACCAACCAATGGGACCCCTACCCCCAGCAAAACAACGTTCTCACACCTTCAGTGAGTGACCCTCTTTCATTTTTTGGGGTACCCATCTCTGTGTTTTGTACAAACCAAACCCCATTATTTTATTCTTTTGGTAAGTGTACAAAGATAGCAAACGATGCCCTTCGCCACTTTGCCCTCATATTTCACATTTTCTCCCATGGCAGCAGTCCCCCATCTCCCTTGGTCGAAGTATTTCACCCCCCCCATGCACGTACCATCACGACATTCATAGCCATTTCATACTTGCCTTAGAATTCCTACCAACTCTAGGGATTTTTCCCTTCAGAAATAATTGTGACTGCCACCAAGCTGCTCAAGTATACTTCAACCTCGGGCCACTGAATCCCCATCATCCATTTTCAATCACCTCTCACCAACATGCCTATGTTAAACTCATCACATCTCGGTCCCTGACCCCTTAGGTTGGTGACTCATCATTCGGTTAAGGCTTCCTTTTCTTCGACCTCAACCCCTCTTTTCCAAAAAAGGAAGCGGTCCCTTGGATAACCCCTCCCCATGCAAAGGGGTATCCTCATGAGGCACTGTGGGAGACATCATTGTCCACAGATGTCATCGATCCTCCTGAAATTCGACCACAGCAAAATATTTCATGTCACGATGGTATCGTACCTTACAACCATTGCACTTTGATCAGATCCGTCGAAGACCCATGCCTCCATAAGTGTCTCTGACAACAATGCTTACACAGGAAGGTCCCAGCCAGTACATATGCACACATGGCAGAATGATATGCCATACCAGGATTACACATATGGGTACCACATTCCACCTATCGTAAAAGAAAAAACGCCCCTGAGGGTGTCAGCAGTCATCGTCAACAACCACCATCATCACTACCACAGTAGTGGCACAGACAACACATGTGCCTGTCAATTTTGTTTAACTAACCTTAGCATCACGAGCATGGGACATGCCTGCCTCGTTGAAATTTTGTAAATATGTTGTATATTTTGTTTGCTTGCAGGGGGTCCCTTAGGCCTTGGTTATCTAAGAAACGGTGTAAGGTGTTGTCAATTCCAAAATACACGTAGAACTCTCTCTCTCTCTCTGCGTACGATACAGAAAAGAAACTATAATGTATTTCGGCTATAAAGTTCTTCCTAGACCTCACACATTAGGGGGCAATTTTTAACATTGGAAAATCGTAGCGCAGAAGACGACATCAATTAATGTCGAGCCCAAGGATTTACAGGAAAGGAATACATTATGGAATCAAGAAGTATTTAAAATCTCTAAGGTTTTGAGAAAATCAGATTTGAACTAGTCATAAATGCTCAAATGCGTGCTTTTTCCTTCGAGAAGAGTGCCTTTTGTGTGCCTTTTTGCCCGATAAGCGCACATTCTTGGAAATGGAAAGAAGTCACTTTCCAGGACCACAAGTAAAGGACAGTTACTCCTTATGTGAAAGTCACCTAAGGACAGCGACCAGCGCCTCCTTAGACATTATGTGAGCACACAAAAGAATATTTGAGCACGCAATGGAATCACACCTCTCCCTTGGGTCACCATCCATCATGTACCAAGGGAGGGAAGGAGGATTTGAAGCTCACCTATATAAACCCACCAAGAGATGAACAAATGGTGATCACAAGGTTATGCTGGCCAAATTTTCCCAAGAAACACCAGCATTGTGTGTGACCCAAAGCTGGAGCTAAAGAGGACTTGATAGTTGGCCACCCAACATCGTATTCCACCACAGCAAAGAGAGAGAGTGAGGTTGCATCAGAGGCAGAGCTTGGAAGGCAACATCCTTGCATCAGGACCTAGAGCCATTGTCTAGGTGCCCTTTGGCAAGTGGGTAAAATTTATTTTCCATTTTGAACGTTTAATAAGAAGAGGCCATCAAGCCATCGTTTGCATTGTTATCATTTGAAACTCTCTATATAGCTTATGTATATTTGTGTTTTTTAGTTTTAGTTTAATCAGAGCATACTTCAACATACTATTTCCATCAAGTTTTATGCTTTTGAGCCCCCCCCCCCACTTTCTTCCTGTTGCCAATAGTTTAGAGAGTAGACCACACACTCCAAGCTTGTGTGATTTCGTACACCCGTGCGACTTATCCACTACAACAAACGTGAAGAAAGATCAATCACACACAACATAGATAATTTCCTGGGAAAGCTTACAGCTAAAAACCCCACTATATTCTATTGTATATTATATCATGGATCATGAAACAATTACATACAAAAATATTCTCACAAGAGCCCTCATTACATCAGCTAATTGTCATACAAAATTGGCAAATTCCTTAGCCAATTTACTACCTCCAGACAACCTGCCTTCACTGCGCAATCCCTGCTAAATGCAATCCCTGAATTGATGCAATCCTGCCTGCCTTGACTGCGCAAGTATCATGGGCACATCGAATGAGTGTTTACTTGCATGTGTGCAAGCGAATAATGTCACAATTGATATTCAACTTCCCTTTCACCTATAACTCAACTGGGTCTCCACTGGATCTGACGTGCATGCAACTAATAATAGTAAATCCTCAGTTGCATTTGAGATCACTGATTGTGAATTAGTTAATATTTAATTCACTAGATCTCTCACTAGTGTGTCTTCAATTACAACTAGCACAACTGAGTTTAACTCACTTAACTGAGTTAAAATATTTACAACTTGCACCAACTCATGCACCATTGCACTTTGAACTTTGTTAAAACTATAATTACTCTGCATCTCCCACCAACCAACCTCTAACTCGAAATTCACTAGCTAATTGAATTTTCCATTTCAGTTAACTATTTCAAGTCCACATTGAGAATAGATTACAGTTTAATGTCCATCTAAATCAAGGGATAATAAAAATATAAATGCACCCAAAAAAAGCCCTGTGGGCCCCACCCTAGTGTAGGTGCTTAATGCAACCAGGTGATTAATGCACTATTGTGGGTGCTGAATCTCAACACTCCCTCTCAACAAGAAAGGGATTATCCTTCACCCCGATCATGTCTCTATGGTATTCGAATTTGCTCCTGGTGAGCGCCTTTGTCAGAATATCTGCATCCTGATCTTTCGTGGGAATGTACTGAAACAACATGATCCTCCTCTGCACACAATCTATGAGATGATGGTACCAGATATTTATATGCTTTGACCTATCATGAAACATAGGATTAATCGAGAGTTTAATGAAACTCTGATTATCACGATGAATCACTATCAGATCCATATGAGAATCAAACAAACCAACCAAGAACTTTCTCATCCAGATAGCCTCACATGCAGCTTGTCTAGTTGCCATGTATTCCGCTTCCACTGAACTGAATGCCACGAATCATTGTTTCTTGTTGTACCAAGAAACTGTTGTCAATCCAATGCTAAAGATACCCCCTGATGTGCTCTTTCTATCTGATGGACTTCTAGCCCAATCTGCATCCATGAAGCCATGCAACCTCACTCCATCCTTCCTTCTGTACCATATACCATACTCTGATGTTCCCCTCAGGTATCTCAGGACATGCTTCCGCGCCTTCCAAAAGCGCTTGGTAGGCTTAACCATAGCTTGACTCATTTGGTTAATAGCGTAGCAAATGTTCGGTCTTGTGTTTACTAGATACATTAGTGAACACACTAACTACCGATAGACAATAGCATCCACTACCTCTCCAGAAGTAGCATCCTCTTTCCTCCAGTTTCCTGGAAGAGGAGTATCCATGGGTTTGCAACTCTCCATGTTAAACTTACCCAGTATCTCCTTTGCATACTTTCCTTGAGACACAAAAATTTCACCATCTCGATCCCATATTTCCAATCCAAGGAAATAATAAAGGAGGCCCATATTCTTCATTTCTAACTCCCTTGAAAGATCCTCCTTGCATGAGTGTATCAACTGCTCACCAGTAAAAATTAGATCATCAACATAAAGAATAATGATCAATAGCTTACCCTCAACCACAATCTGGTATAGGTTTGCATCTTATTCACTTTTGGTGAAGCCCAATTTGGTGAAATAGTTGTCTATTCGAGTGTACCAAGCATGGGGTGCTTGCTTCAACCCATACAACGCTCTTTTGAGCCTACACACATGTGACTCATTGTTTAAGTTCTAGAAATATTTAGGCTGCTCTATGTACACCTCTTCCTCAATGATCCCATTGAGAAACATAATTTTCACATCCATCTGATGAATGCGCCAGCCCATCTGCACTGAGAGTGCAAGGATGGATCTTAAGGAAGATTACCTTGCAACAAGCACAAAAGTCTCATCATAATCTATCCACCATTACATAAACCCAAGTAGGTTGTTGCACTTCTTCCTAGAAGGAATATGGTTCAGTCACAATACATTTGCTCATAAGAGCCATGTACCCAGTAAATCGGTCATGAGATTGTATTTGTCTGCGCTGTGAAGTAGGGGCTCCTACATTAGATGCCTTTAGTTTATTTCTACACTGATGTAGGCTCGTAGAGCCATTGTGTCAGGGAACACATATTTTTTGAGATTTGTATGTAACAAACTTTTACAGACTCGATATATATATATATATATATATATTCTACTGTTACAAAGTGTTCTTATATCATGATGATGTGTTTGGTTTTTTACATATGTTGCAAATGTTGATCTAATACATAATTTGCCAATTTATTCAAATTTCATGGAATGTTTTGTTATGTGATGTAATCGAAATGCCTTTCCAGTAATCGAACACGTAAATACATGAGCAAAATTTGAGGGTTTCTTACTGAATAATGACCATTTAACTACAACACAACGAGTTGTGAGTCTAGTTTGACAACCAAGTCTCTGATACCAAGAGAAATTGCATCTAATAATAGTTAAATGACCACACTATATTCGGCAATATTATTAGTTGTTTAACCCAGACAAATGCCTTGTAGATTGACCAACTCGTTGTCATGGGAAAAAAGTGCCCATGCTCCGAAAGATAATTTATGTGTGTTATGGTAGGCACCATCAGCAAAACCGACATAATGGTTCGATGACATCTGCAAACCAAGTGTAACAAAAGGTAAGCAGAGGAAACATGTTTGCAAAGTAAACATTCACACCAAAAAATATAAAAGCACACTAATGTACAAAGTATTGTACTTGCGATCAAGCATAATAATTTTTGAGATGGAGCTTGTTCCGGGGCTCGACCAACTGATTACCCTCATAATAAATTAGCTCATAGGCTCCTTTATCTAATACACATTAAACAATATAAGGCCCATGCCACATTGGCTCGAGCTTTCTGACCCCTAATTTATCATGGGCTTGATCATAAAGAAAGAACAAGTCACCTTCAGAAAAAACGTGAGGATTGACTGACTCATTGTATTGAACTTTAACTCGTTTCTTTTGAGCTTAGATGACTAAATAAACTATTCTTCAAGTCCCATCGAGACGCTTAAGATAAAGCAGATGTTCCTCTTCTGGCAAAGTACTGGGAATCAGTTTGATGGTTAGCTTCAAAGAAGGGATTTCACATTCAATTGGAAGTGTAGCTTCTAGACCATACACCAGCTGAAATGACATGAATCCGGTAGCAGTCTTAGCAGAATTTCAGTAAGCCCATAGAGCCGAGAATAGCATGAGGTTCAAATATCTTTTATGCCTCCCAATGGTTCGTTGAATCATAGTTACCAAGACTTTGTTGATGACTTCAAATTGGCCATTGGTCTGTGGATAATATGGAGTGGAGCTATCGTGGTGCAACCCAAGCTGAGCAGTAATCTCTCTCATCATATGATTGCAAAAGTGAGATCCATGGTCAGTGACGATGGCTTTCGGGACACCAAACTGAGCTATGACACAATTAAAAAGGAATTGCGTCGCAGTTATACCTTCATTATCATATGTAGGCATCACCTCGACCCATTTTGTAAAATAATCGACGACAACGATAATATAACCATGCCCCCCAACCAAGCGAGAGTTACATGTCATGGAATCTATGCCCCATTTTTCAAATGGCCCGACGGTCACAACTGGGTGCAAGGGAGCAGGTGGGGCACGTTATTTCTGAGAATAATTAATTTGGCAATCATGGCACTTGTAGATGACAAGAATGCAATCTTTGAAAATAGATGGCCAAAAATATTATGCTCGAAGGATTTTTTGAGTGGTGGCATAACCAGACATGTGACCACCACAGGCCCCGAAGTGGCAGTCATTAAGGACTTTCGCAGCTTCCTAAAGATTCAAGCATCGACGGAGGACGAAATCAACACCAGTTCGATATAAAGTATCTCTAATGACGCGATACGGTTGATATTGGTAATGAATTTGTCATCTCTCAGAGTGAGACAACTCTGGTCTAAATTTTTGGGTCTGGAGATAAACAATGATGTCTCAATACCATGGATCAATATTACTGATGAGAAAGAGAGATTCATCTGGAATCGACTCATTAAAATGGGTGGGATCAACTGCAGTTGGAAGATCGCAGATCAATTCAGTAAAGATGAGTGATTTCTTAAACTTAGTCCTAGCAAACTCTAAGTCAAACTCTTGGAGAATGACAATCAATTTGGAGTATTTTCCCCCAAGCAACTGTCGAGTAAGGATGTAAGTCATGGGGTTACATTAGGAAATCACAACAGTCTTACGTAGGATAATATAATGGTGGAAGCGCTAAACAATGTGAACAATAACTAAGGCTAGTTTTTCTATGTGAGCATAGCAAGTCTTAACATCGAAGAGATTTCGACTCAAGTAGTAAATAACATGTTAATGACCATCATCATCATCATCATATTGAATCAACACCATACCAATAGTGTTATCTGCAACAGCCAGATAGAGGAAATATTTGCGATGATAATCGAGAGTATGCAATAAAGGAGCACTGACAATGGTTTTCTTCAAAGCATCGAAAGAATTCTGAGCGGTCTCATCCTAAATGAATGGGACTCCCTTTTTCAGCAGACAGGAAAATCCTTTAGCAAGCTCTGAATAATTCAGGACAAATCGACAGAGAAAAGTGGATTTCCCCTGCAAGCTTTGCAACTAAATTAAGGAGGAGGGAGGAGGCAAATTGATAATTTCCTCAAATTTCAGGGGATCAATCTGGATGTCTTATTTAGAAACCACGAAACCTAAGAGACGAATAGATTCAACGCAAAAGACACATTTATGAGGATTCAAATGTATATTATAATGGTAGCGAAGCAAGATAGCTCGAAGATGTTTTGGGTGATCTTGATGTTTCGCGGAATGAGCTGGAAGGTCGTCAAGATATGAATGATCTATGTGCTTAATATTATTAAAAGCATAGGACATAGCCCTTTGGAAGGTAGCCCTGACATTTTTCAAACCAAAAGGGAGCTTATTATAAGCAAAGGTTCCCAAAGGACAGATAAAGGTGGTCTTGTGTTGATCAACGACAAAAATATTGATCTGGTTGTAACCATAAAAATTGTCCATGAAAGATAACATCTCACTCCGATCACATTCTTCAATAATTTGATCTATAAAAGGAGTAGGGTAGTTGTCTTTAGGACAAGCCTGATTTATATCACGGTAATCAACACAAACTCGAATGGTCCCTTGCTTTTTTGTAACATGAACAATATTAGAGACCCAATCCCTCAATGGTATAAGATAGATCAGCCTTGAGAGGTTTTTTGACCCCTCCCTTAATGACAATAACCTTTTTGGGTGCACAGGACAAAGTCATTTATGAACAAGCTTTGAGTCCGGATATGTAGGAATTCCATGCACCATAATACTAGGGTCTATGCCAGACATTTCTTCACAAGACCATGTGAAGACGTCGCAAAATTATTTGAAAAGAGCAGTTTAAATATTGACCTCGTCGGGAGAACAAGATGCACTGATATGGACATTCTCGAAAACCCCTGGTTTAAAAAATATGTCGATCGGAATGGTGGCAGAAATGTTACCCATGTTTCCTTCGGAGAGCACTTCGTGAGACAAATTGGGATTCTGAAGTGGGCTAGTCAATTCAGATGAAACACAGGTTTCCAAACAAGTAGAGATGTCACGTAGGTTTGGGAGAAACGAGGAACGATTATGACCATCATCCCAAGGGTTTTCTTCAAGATACATAACTTCCACGATACTCTCGTCAATGGGAAATATCTCATCCAAGGGATCATCTGAATCCCAAGAACCAAACCAGGGAGACTGTGAATACGTGTCCAAAGATGAAAGAAGGTTGTCATTGGCTTCGGAAGCAGCCCCAGAAGCTAGAAGAATGCTTGGATACATTTGTTTTGCAGGGTTGAGGGGCATAGCGCCACCAAAACTTTCAAGCTAGTCGGGACTAGGAACAATCCATAGATCTTGACCAAATGATATCATGTTAACGGATGCGACATTAGGAGGCGAGAGCAGAAAACTCCAATCAAGGACGAGTCTTTGAAAAGACGCAGGCCAATGCTCTCATAGGGAGTAGAGGTATTCCCAACGCACGAGACATTTCCAGTTGAAAAATCGGGTGAAAATAAAGGAAGTTGATCGACAATGACTATCTTCCCCTGATGAGGAAAGCGGAGAACGCAGAAAAAACGCAAATCATTGCATGGTTCCAACTACGTCCAAGTAGAAGGTTGTAATTGAGGTTGGCATCTACTACCTCTACTTCCAGGTTCATCATTTTACCCTCCAACTTAACTGGAAATGATTTGAGAATACCATACGGCCGAGAGCCTCTACTGTCGAAAGCTTCCAGAGTGTTAGGGGACTAACTTTAAGGTAGGAGAGCCGATGCCTTTCCAACACGCAATAGACATGATGCAGGTGGAAGCACCTTCATCAACAACAGTCTGATGAATGCTTTTACAAATCACAATGAAGGACACAATTGAAGGACTTCTAAGGTCGACATCATCGACATCATCGACAAAGCTTGAGCTAGATCCTCTATGATGTTCTAGTGTTGGGTAGCTCACGCATTCATATTGTAAGATGATTTCTGAAAAACACCCTTAGGAGGTGGCTAGAATATGGAATCACTATTAGGTATCTCAATATGGAGAGGACCAGAACTAGGAGGAGTGAAAGAGGAAGGAATATCTAAAACATCCTTTTCCACAGGATTTTTTGAAGGATTCAGGTACTCTTTCGATCGAGTGGCAACAGAAATAGGTTTTGTACCAGCCATAGAGACTTGAGAGCTTGCGGATGCAGAAGACTGGGGTTGATCTATCATTTGTGTCTGCTAAGAAGGAAACGGTTCTTTCAAGATAGTTGGTGTCCCAGGTGCGCCTTTAAGAAAACGAGAGAGTTCGACACGCCGAGGACAATCCTTAGTATAATGATCCTCATCACATATCAAGCAAGGATACTTGGGCTTACTCTTGGAAGCATCGTCAAAAGACGACTTAGAGGAATCTTGTTTGGGGGTGTCAGATTTAGCTTTACCTTTCCCCTTCTTTTTACCTTTTGAGGACTTGTTTGCTGCGGTAGATTGAACAACATTAACCTCGAAGATTTCACCATGATTCTTCAAATTGTTCGAAGGAGTGGAGGGAGAATTGGAAGAAGTTGACTTGGACTTCAAAGAAGCCTTCAATGTATTGTTATCAGTATGGGCCACTGTGCCAATGACGCCATCAATAGGAGGCATAACAAGAGATTTGAAGGATGCTGGATTAGTTGAAGGTCGTGGTGCATTAGGTAAAAGCTCATATAAAGTTCCAAATTGGGAATAAACCAAATCTAGATACTAAGCACGGGCGATGACTTCATCTTCCATCACACAACCACCGAGAGTGAGATCTTTGGAAATTTTATGAACAAAAGATTTTGTGAACCACTTAGTCAACAATTGATCAGGGATATTGAATTTAATAAGGCGACGCCTGATCCTCCATTCATGGATATGGTCGAGATATGAGTATCAATGTACTGCTTCAAAGATGTCAAGAGGGTGTTTGGGATTAAGGTCATATATGTTAAATCGAAATGGTGAGAAGGCTACATGGTTGTTATACAACATTTGTCACCGCTCACTATTCCCCGTCCCGCACATTGGAGGGCCCATTATGTGACCTGTGAGCAATGTCATGCCTTGAAACCATTATCATTGCATTCCTCTAAACATGAGCTTCAATTGCCCTAAAGACATCTCCTTACAAAAAACCATAAAAACATCCCTTTTTGCATTTGCGTGGGTATCCAGTTCATCACTCGCGCTAATGAGGAAAATCCTACAAAGAGGCCGCCAACTGGCGCTCTGTCCCAGAGTCGTAGTCGTGCCAGCCAATTTAAGGAGTGTTTTTTAAATAAGAAAGGCGGAAGTTTTGTTTCAACAAACTCAGAAACTGCTATCTATCTTGAGTTGGGAGGTTTGGCTCCGGGAGTTCCGTGGAAGGGAAGTGGTTTGCCACCTCTCATGGAAGCTTCCTTGATGATAGGGCCAATCTCACAATTATAGGGATCCCAACTCCCCTTCCTCCTTCTATAAAAGCTTGCCCATTGCCATTGCAAGCTAGTCTTGAAGTGCCTAAGCTTTGAATCTCCAAATTCCCAAGAGCCTTCATGTTGCAAGAGCCCTCATTCTTCCCTTAAGGCCGACTCAAGCAAGGAGACTATCGTCGAGAGACTCTAAGAGAGGCTTGTCCCATCCCTGGCAGGCTTCGCGAGACGTGCACGACTGGAGACCCCTCCAAAGGAGACCTCAGCGTCAGAACATTGGTTGTACTCTCTTTCGATTGCTTATTAATGAATGACTACTGGTTATGGTTCCACTCTGTTTTTCACTTATGATAATGATGAGTTATATCCTTTCTGACTGATATATAGTTGCGTATTATGGATTTTATGCTTGTATTCGTGTTGTTTCTTGCATGTGCAGGTGTCCATTCACGGAGATCGTGGGGATCGTGATCTGCCGAAGCTGAGGAACGAGAACGCTGTCTCTTCTACAGATCATAGCATTGGACTCCAGGTAGGCCTCCATCATTGGCTTATTTACTCGCAATTAGGAACTTGCGCTGTAGCATTTGATGATTGTTGCTAGACCACTGCTGGGCTAGTAGGGATCGCCTCTATCCACAGAGGGGATTTACCTCCTCAACAATTTGGCGACTCCGCTGGGGATCGTCTAGTTTTTGTTGTCTCGTTGTAATTGTCTCGTTTTGATTATTTCGTGGTTTTCCTTGCTTGGTTAGCCTTCTGGGGTGGGTTCTTTTGTTTTTTTTTGCTTATTGGTTTACTTAGTTATCATTGATCTGCTTCTGGAGTAGTTCTTTTTTGTTTTTGGCTGAGAAAATCGGTTGGCGCGCTTTGCCAATTGGCGCATGTTGCTTTTGTATTGCCCGCGCCAATTGCTTTCTGGCGCCAGTTTCAATCTCACAGTCACGCCACTCCTATGAGGCATTAGGGTTTTCTCAGTTTTGAGCTCTCTGGGTCTGGTCAGTGTTTTTCTTCCTGATTTTTCAGCTACCTGAGTGTGTTGGAGTCCTGTTTGACTGGGAATTTGCCTTCGTCCTTTGGTTGTTTGCTTTTCTCCATCGATTTCATGTTTTAAGCCCTAGGGCATCTAGTGGCTTTGTGTATCGAGCCCTCCTTAGGAGTTTTGGTGTTTTGTTAGTCCATTCAATCCTCTGATTGTTCCTCCACATTCTCTTAGTAGTTGTTCACCGTTTTGTTGCGATTTTTGGGTGATTGTTCTTCTCTGCACTCAAATTTCGTTTGGTCTTGCTTTGGGCCCAGATCACACGGTCCATTGGAACCTTTGGGACTTTTTCTCGGTTTTGAGAGACTTTGGTCGATTTGAGATCTGATTGTTGGTGTCTTTGAGTGAAATTTGTTTGTTTTGCTCTCATAATATCGTTTCTCAAGTTGTTCCGTTTGTTTTCGGTTTGTTTAGTGTATCTAGCTATCAAACATTGAAAAAAAAAAAAAAAAAAAATCTCTTTTGCTTTTGGTTGATTAGTGCAAATTGTAATCTTTTCGATTTTACTAGTAATTGGTGATTTGAATGAAAAGTTTTCAATTTCATTAGTTGCATCATTGTTTGTCTTCCGATCATTTAGTTTGTGTAAAATCTCTCAACTCTTCTGTAGCTAGTTTTCATCGAACAAATGATGTACTGTGGCATGTAGCTTTGCATTTAGGAGTTTTTGAAAACAACACATTCGTTAGGGCCTGAAAACTGAAACGTAATTGAAGATCAACTTTAAAATCTACTCAATTTACACAAAGGCAGCATTGAAATCTAACGAAACATATTTAGAGGTCTAGGCTAGAGACGTGTTCCGGCGTCTTTAAACCTAGTAGCTGTCGTTCGCCTTTTGGCTTTAGACAGCGCTAGTACGGACTTGTGCTCCCCGTACCGTCGCGTATATAAAGGGAGACCCCTTTAGGTTTTCAATCCTTTATCCATGGTGCGTAGTTCTGCCGCCTACACCGTGATACACCAAAATACTTTCATGGGGAGATTTCCGTATTTACACTGAGCCATCGTTGAGAAATTCTTCATTTTGAAACCAAGGTGTATATTGCAGTTCACGGCTATTTGGTACACCCTTTGTGCCTAGTTTTTCCTGAGCAGTCATTTGGTCTTTTCTGACTCCCTAAACTTGAAAAGACCGTCAAGCGCTTGTCCTTTCACGCTTGTGTCAAATCTGAAAGAGATAGAGTCACTTTTTATCGTTTCTCAACTCTTAAAACATGAAATTGCAGTTTTTTATTTTTTCAAATGTGGTAAAATTAATGTACCCACCATTGTTAACGCTTCAGATTTTGCTTGCTGACCGTTTGATCGTGTGTCTTGACTTCTTTTTCCTCCCGTTTGTGTGTCTGCTTTCTTGCTTTTTTCTGCTGCTTGCTGTTGTTGGTTAATCTTCAAGCTGGGTTTCCCCATCGGTAGTCTCATACCGACGATCCACTGTGAGGTTTCTCAATCCCCACCGTCGAACCGCAACTTATTGTTTCTGAGTTTCCTGACGGGGGACCGGTTCTTTCTCAGCAACCCTTTGGGGGACCAGTTGAGTTCGATTGGCCCTTTTCGGACCCTGTGTCTGAATTGAGATTAGGAGCTGATTTCCTTTCTCTTACATCGGGTTCGCCTTTTGTTGCTGCTGTTTTTCCTCCTAGTCCTCGTCGTCTCTTACGAGATCTAACCGCAGGATCAACCATGAGTGATTCTGGTGAGGAAATCCCAACGTCTGGTGAAGACTATCAGCTCTTCCCACGAAGATTATTTCTGGGAGACAACTCTGAACCAGTTGCTATGTCATCTAGTCCCTCGTTACCACCAGGGTATAGGTCCTTGGGTCAGATCATTTCCGCCGCAGCCTCTATGGGAGTGTCAGCTCCTTCACCGAGGTCCGCTGCTCCTTCACTGGGGGTGTCTCCTCAGACGCCCGTCACTTCTGTACCCGTCCGACCCACTGTCTTTGTGGCTACATCTGCACCCGCTGTCACGGAACCCTCCGCGAGGGCTATGCCGCCTCTTGAAGATGTCTATTTAGCGACTGCTATGCCGGAGAACATTTCTCCGGAGGAGTATCGGTTGTCCCTACAACAGCCGAACCCCGAGGTTGGGCCATCCTCCCAAGATCCCAACCGCTCTTATTTTCAACCGCTCTTATTTTTCGCACTATGCACAGGATGGTACACCCGTGTATGCTTTTCCAGGTCAGTATGACGAGCACGGGGACATTTTACGTATGCCCGCTCCTGAGGCTTACCTCCATGCTCAAGGGTTACCTCATAACCAGGCTTATAACCCGCAAGGGCAACCTTTCCAATTAGGCCAACCTTCGGGTCAACCTGGCTATCCTTATGACCCACAGGGGCAGCCCATCCAAGGCTATCCTGCGGGCCAGCAAGGGCCATCGTACGGTCCACAAGGACCATATTACAGCCCTTTTGGTCAACCTGTTCAGCCTCAGCCGGGGTACCAACCGGGACCGGTCTATGGTCCTGGGGGGCAACTCCAGCCTCCTCCACCAATGCAACCACAGTATCTTGTTGTTTCTAATGTTGCATATCAGCCAGGACCATCCTATCGTTCTGCTTCAGGTCAAACTGGTTTCCAGCAACCACTGGCCCTATTCCTCCACCAGGCCAACCGGCTCATCCGGTACAACCCGGTGTTCTGCCTCCAGGCCAACCGGCCCATCCGGTACAACCTGGGGCTCCTTTACAGCTAGGTTAACCTGCGCAACCGGCGCCGCCTATCTATCCGGGTCAACCTGGTCATTCAGGTCAGCCCTCTCAGTCGGGTCAACCTGTTCACTCAGGTCAGCCCTCTCAGTCGGGTCAACCTGTTCACTCAGGGCAGCCCGCTCATTCCATTAACCCTGCACAGCAGCCGGTTCATTCGATGCCGCAGCCAAATCAACAGCTGCACCCTACTTATCAGGCTCCGCAGGGTTCCACTTTTCAGCAGCCTACTCATCCTCAAGGTGGTTATTATCCTCATGGTCAATCTCAACCGAACTATAACCACCCCAGAGGCTCTCAGTATTATCCTCCTCCACCCGGTTTTACCTACACTCAACAGCCAAATCCAAATGCTGCTACACCGGGCCGACACATAATCAGGGTCCGTACTCTGGTTATCAAGCCCCACACTCTGGTTACCAGCATCCAAATCAGTCTGGTTATACGACCTATGCCCCCTACGGTCAGAATCCTATGGGGGCAAGGATATTCACAACCATTGTGGAGTATGGGTACCGGACCTCATCCCAGGCCTGGCATGACGGTTAATCCACCATTGTTGTTCCTGGATACCTTGGAGCTACCGGATGTTTCAAAACTGACCAATGATCCGATTTTACATAATCCGTATTGGCCTCCGGTTCCCACCAAGATACCAGGTGATTGCCCCAAGTTTGAGGGAAAAGTTGGAGAGGACCCCCAGGCGCATGTGATGACGTATCATCTTTGGTGTTCGTCTAACTCTTGGGTCGACGATTCGATTCATCTGCGCCTCTTCCAGCGTACTTTAACTGGAGCTGCTGCTAAGTGGTACATAGAGTTATCCCGTGGCATTTTCCAAGATTTCAATTCTTTAGCCATGGCTTTCCTCACGCACTTTCAGTTACCGTTCGTTATGAAGCTCGGACGCACCTCCTGACTTCTCTGAAGCAGGATAAAGCCACTCACATCTCTGATCACATTCATGAGTGGCGGCGCCGTCGTAGACTGATCAAGTTTCACATACCTGATCAGATACTAACTCACTGGTTCACCACCTCCTTCGTGAATAAAATCGCCCAAGATATTGCGATGGGAGCGTGTGTGACAGAGGAACATGCCATTGCGCGTGCCCAATATCTAGATCTGGTGTATTCTCAGTCCGGCACGCTTTATGATATCTTGCCTGATGCTCCACGGTCCGGAACCTCTAAGGCTCTGCCTACCCCTGCGGTGGATGGTGTCATTGGTTCTGTCTCTCAGAATTCGAAGAAATCTTCGAATGGGAAGCCGAAGTCTAATTCTTCCAACAATGCTCATGCTAATCCCGCCCCGTCCGATTCTGGCAAAACCGCGGAGGTGAATGCCGTTCAGGCCAATCCTACGGATAAATCCTCCAAAGGGAAGAAGAAGGGAAAAGGCAAATTTAAATCTGATGCCCCAAAGCCAGAATCTAAATCTCACTCTGAGGATGGCTCTCAGCATAAACCGAAGTACCCTTGCCTCATTTCTGAAGGGGACCATTATACTAAGGATTGTCCACGACGATCCGAGGTTAGTCAACTTCTCAAAGGTCCTAAAGGGACTCCGGCTGTTCTAAAAGAGCCATTCCCTTCTCAACAGACCCAGATGGTTGAACAGTCGTCACCATCTGCACCATTTGGGTCCCAAGTTTTCATGATGAAGAGTGTTGCACCTATCTCTGTCGCTACGCGTTCGAAGGATTACAACGAATCGCGGCAGGCACCCGGGAAGCCAGTTGCGGATGGATCGCCTCCCCTACCTGCCTCCGGTTCGTTGGAAATCGAGAAGCCTACTCCTGAACCCGTTGTGAAACCACCTTCTAAAGGTGTCCTTCGAAGATCTTCTTATAATCTGAATGCTCATGCCGCTCAACATTACAGCATTGTTGAGGATTTGGCATAGGCACCCTCTGCTATGTCCGCGCTAGAAGTTCTTCAAAGTTGTCATTCGCAACGGAAGGCTTTACTGTCTGCCATCGGTGGCATTGATCCCGCCGACTCGAGTCTTCTCACCTTCGATTTAGAGAATTTCACTCCTCGGCTTCCACATCAAATCGCTCTTGTTATTCAAGTCGGGATTAACGGTCTTAACATTCATAGGGCCGTCGTGGATGAAGGTGCCTCTACATGCGTTATGTCCTCCGCTTGCTGGAAGGCCATCGGCTCTCCAGCCCTTTCGTCATCTCCCAATGCCCTAGAGGCATTTGATGGTCGGGAATCTAAACCCCTGGGTGTTCTCAAGAGTCTAGCGATCACATTACAGGGGAAGACTGTCAACGTGGAAGTAGAAGTAGTCGACGCCAGGCTCAACTACAATATACTTCTTGGCCGCAGCTGGACCCATGTCATGCTATGCATGCCATCCACCGTCTTTCGACTTCTTAAGTTCCCTCACGAGGGCAAAATTGTCACGGTGGATCAGTTGTCATTTTTCACCTCTACCTCTGAGAACAACGTGCCATACGTGGATCAAATTCCGAATCCCCCGGACAGTGTAGGACCTGGTCTCTTCAAAGACCCAGTCCTCGTGGGTATTTTTCCGGCACCACCACCGCACACCGCTCAAGTTAACATGATTTCCAGGTCCGATGACCCTTGGCTTATTCCTACGCCTGAGCAGGTGTTTGAGTTTGGAGAATCAATGCCCTTGACTCCAGTAGAGATCAGCTACTGTGAAATTGTTGCCGCATCTGATCCTCCACCTCCTCAGCATGCTCCTTTGAGCGTGGCTCTCGACGTCTACTCTCAATCCCCCTGGATTGGTCAGGCCGATTCACCTGATCCTCTCAAAGAGACATTTCCTTCCGATGAGGCCATCATTGAAACTATGTCTCTTGAGGAGCTACCTTGGGGCGATGGACATCATCGCTCCTATTTTATGCCTAGCTTGGGGGCAATGACTGACTGTCTGGAGCATTATGCTTCTCAGGTTCCCACCCCTCCTCTTCAAACGCCTATTTTGACGCATGAGGTTTTTTCGGAGGGTAACCTGAGTAACATCACTCAAACCATCCCGATCAACATCTCCGTTAAACCGGGGATCGTTGAGAATATTCACGTGGGAGTGACTTGTTCTCCCGATGAGATTCAAGTCTATACTGATCTTTTTAAAGAATTCAGAGATGTGTTCGCCTGGTCCTACGAGGAAATGCCGAGGATTGATCCCAGTATCGTAGTGCATGAGATTCCAACCTCTCCTGGTGCGAAGCCCGTGCGCCAACGCTTACGCCCCATGCATCCTCGGAAAGCCACCGCAATTAAGGCAGAAGTTGAAAAACTTCTGAACGCGGGCTTTATTTATCCCATCCCCCTCACAGAATGGGTTTCCAACATTGTCCCTGTCGATAAAAAGAAGGGTACGATTAGAGTCTGTGTTGATTATCGCGACATCAATCGCGCCTGTCCAAAGGATAATTATCCCACTCCGTTCATAGACCAGATCATCGACGAATGTGCCGGAAGTGAGATCTATTCCTTGATGGACGGTTTCTCAGGATATAATCAGATCAATATTGCACCTGAGGATCAACACAAGACCACATTCATCTGTCCGTGGGGTACTTTCGCGTATAAAAAGCTCCCGTTCGGCTTGAAGAACGCTAGAGCCACTTTTCAGCGTGCAATGTCCAACGCTTTTCATGACATTCACCATATCGTTCAGCCTTATCTTGATGACTTGCCAGCTCATTCAGCTAAGCGAGAGGACCATCCCGAACATCTCCGCCAGATCTTTCTTTGTTGCAGGCGCTATAACATTAGGCTTAATCCTCATAAGTGCGTCTTCGGCGTGGATTCTGGCCGTCTTTTGGGATTCATAGTCTCGAAAGACGGGATTCGCCTTGACCCTTTAAAGGTTGAGGCCATTATTAATCTCCCATCACCCTCCTCCCTATATCAGTTACAGAGTCTGCAAGGGAAAGCGAACTTTCTTCGACGCTTTATCCCGAATTATGCCGAGGTGGCCAAAGGATTCACTCGTCTATTAAAGCAGAGTGTTCCCTTCCACTGGGACGAAATCGCTCAGCAATCCTTTGAGAAGCTGAAGATGTTGCTTGTCAATGCTTCGTTGCTTCGTCCTCCGGACTACCACCGCGACTTCACTTTATATCTCGCCGCCGCATTTAGCACCATAGCCATGGTCTTGGTGCAGGATGACGATGACGGTAATGAACATGTTGTTTATTATCTGTCACGGAACCTTCTCGATCCAGAAACGCGTTATGCTCATGTCGAAAAGTTGGCGTTAGCCGCAGTACACGCTGTGCAACGCTTTCACCATTACATCCTTTTGCGTACGATAACAGTGGTTTCGGATTGCAACCCTATGACGTATATTCTCTCTCGACAATTACTAGGGGGCAAATACTCCAAATGGATTGTCATCCTGTAGGAGTTTGACTTAGAATTCACTACTACTAAGTCAACCAAATCACTCATTTTCGCGTATCTTATATGCTCTCTCCCAACAGACTTTGCTCCTTCACATTTCGAGGACCGTATCCCGGACGAAACTCTTTTCCTCATCGATACTCGTGACCCTTGGTACGGTGACATAATTGTGTATCTTCAGACCTCGACATTTCGGTCTAAGTTGGATAAAGCTGCCCGCTGTCGAATTCGGCATCAGTCCCAGCCCTACCGTATAGTAGGAGATACCTTATACCGCATTGGAGTAGATTCGGTGTCTGATTTGCCTAACTGGAGGAGGCTGAAAGGAATAAATGATCGCCAATGGCGCCCGTGTGGACATATGTCCGGATATGCTACTGCTCAAAAGATTCTGCGAGCAGGATACTTCTGGCCATCAATATTCAAAGACTGTATTACAGCAGTCCGCAAATGTCACACGTGCCAGGTGTTTCAGTGCAAGATGCGCACACCACCTCTTCCTTTGCATCCTGTTGTTACCATCGGCCCTTTTTCGAAATGGGGTGTGGATTTTATGACGTGTAACCCTCATTCGGCCGGGGGTCATGCGTATATAATCGTAGCTCTCGACTACTTCACCAAGTGAACCCAGTGGACAGTGCCTTCACACTAGTCGAATTGTGGAAAACACCGCCGCACTTATATTCGCCAACCACGTGACAGACGCCTGTTCTCGTGCCATCGTCACCGATCATGGTACTCATTTCCGAGATTATATGATGGCTGAGCTGACTTTAAAGTTGGGCTTGCGTCACGATAGCTCAACACCATATTACCCTCAGGCGAATGGTCAGGTTGAAGCAATGAACAAGGTTCTGGTCACTGTGCTTCAACGAACAGTTGGTATTCACAAATCTAATTGGCATCTCCAACTGTTCTCAGCTCTCTGGGCATACCGAACATCTGCTAAGAGTGCAACTGGATTCACACCATTTCAATTGGTGTATGGTCTGGAAGCAACTCTTTCGGTTGAATGCGAGATTCCTTCTTTGAAATTAGCTGTGGAACTTCTACCTAATACTTCTGCTGAGGAAGAACGTCTTCTGTATATGGAACGGTTAGATGAAACCCGTCGTCTGGATGCTTTGGTTATTGAAGCACAAAAGAAGAGGGTCAAAACTCATTTTGATCAATCTGTTTCCCCCCGTTCCTTTATCGAAGGAGACCTCGTCCTCCTGTATGATCAAGCACATGACAAGCTTGGAGCTGGTAAGTTCCAGCCTATGTGGCATGGGCCCTATATAGTAAAACGCGTTTTTAAAAACGGGGCTTATGAGCTTATAGATTATGAAGGAGTGCCGCTGGCGCAGCCCAAAAATGGGTTGTACCTCAAAAATTACTATGCCTGAAGTGATTTCTTGGTGTGGTGTGTGTACATAGGTGTGTGTTTTTCATTTGTGTGCATGTATGGTGTGGTGTGCCTTGTAAACATCTTTCTGTTGATCGGGTCTCCCTGGTTGTGCAGATGTCTATTCATCCATTTGTTGGTTTCGCGGATGGTGCCTCCCGCAGTACCAGGAATCTGTCTTCAGCAGCCTGGGTAATCTATGATCCTACTGGTGAGTTGGTCAACCTGCAAGGTGTGTGTCTAGGACGCACTACGAACAACATCGCGGAATATAGTGCTGTGTTAGAATTATTAACCAAGGCGGTAAACCTTGGTATCCGTGAATTGCTTGTGTATCTAGATTCGCAACATGTAGTGTTACAGCTGAACGGACACTATTCGGTAAGAAACCCGTCCATTTTACGTCTGTATCTGCGTATTCGATTACTGGAAAGGAATTTTGACTACATTACATATCAACATATACCCAGGCATTTGAATACATTAACAGATGCAATAGCAAATTTGGTATTAGACAGACATTTGCGCAATTTGTAAATCATCATCACATGTAAAGAAAGATCCATCCAGAAATAGATATGCATATATATAGATATCGAAGTGTTTACATAGCGTGTGTCACATAAAGTCAAAATATACATAATCGTCTTAAATACATCCGGAGACGATATGTCTCTCAAAAAATATGTGTGGTAAAATCCCTAAGAGTCTAATCCGCATGATGCTCATGATAACATGTAACTGCACGCACTAAGCGTCTCAGAAGTCGGTGGATTCGACTAGGTACTCCCACCGTATGACGTTGGTAAGCCATCGGTACATCCGCCAGCCAAGCATAGTCCGGGATCCCTCGGGCAATACCCTCGAGATTCTGGATCAACTCCTCCCCTCTTGTGCCCTGTGCCTAAGGATCAGGGGCGAGAAGGGTCCTCCGCGCGATTGGAGACATACCAGTTGGTCTCTCGGGGCCCACATCTGCATACACATAAAAAATGTGTTAGGACGATTGTGTATTAACAAAAAAAATCATAAAACATAAAAATCAAAAGAGATGAGATCATACCCAACTCCTCGTCCCAGTCATCTCCTTCTGGCAATGGGAGATCTGGGTCTCCAGTGAAATCGGTTCCTGCATATGGCCAGTCCTCCACTACAATCAACTGGCACCGCAACCACCCAAAAAACTCCGGCCTCCACGACATCTGTTGGCCTCCTCCAGCTCTGGGCATTAGTGCTACCCAGCGAGCCATTCTTGGCTCTCGTGGAATCGGCTCAGCTACGATGGCCCCTTGGCCTTGGAAGATTGGTAATCGTTCCAGAATAAACGATACCAGGATGGAACCATAGTCGAACTGTGTCAGTTTGGCTTGCTTTCATTTCGTGAGTTGTCTCTTCATGTTGATTGTTACTGTTGTAGCCCAGTCAAACAAAAGTGGAGTCATGAACTCTGAGGCCAGCAGGAGTTGGGCCTTTGTGGCCTCGTGCGGTGCCTGCAACCTTGCAGCCCGCGTGATGGTATGTAGGACAACCCTCAATGCCAGATCGGGGATGGTGTGAATATCCACCTTTTTACTCCCTGATCCCATTTGTGCCCTTGGGCACACTCGTGCCATCACCTCTTCCATCTTCTCGCCGGATGGTCTGCTCCCAGTCAAGATGGGCACCGGACTTCTGCGACACAGTCCGGTTATAAAGTACACATCAGAGACCTCCAGTTCCAACACCTGGTCTCGTAACTTGAACACTTGTTCTTGTTCATCCCAAATATTGATCAGATACTGGAGGAGCTCAGCCTGAGCTCGTAAACAGGGTGTTAGGAAGAACTTCTTTAGCCCACAGTTTCTGAGGGCATTCATGCAAGCCTCACTTTCTATGGCCTGTTCATCCTCTTCTCCATGCTCTCTTTCTTTCCACTCAATCACCATTTTGCTTGATTTCCTGCATCCACATGGTCACTAACCCTTAATTAGATCTCTGGTAGGCTTCAAAATTCATTTAAATTGATTAAAATTTCGAATTTCTAGGCGGAAATTTGGGTTCGACCGCTGGCGCGGCTGTTTTGTGAACAGTCACGCCACGTGGCGCGAGGCCTTTACATGGAAAAGCCCATTGGCGCGGGTCCGTGCCCGATACCCGCGCCAATGAGCGCAGCCCTAAAAATTCAAAAAGTTGCCACAAGAATCTGATACATGAGGGAAAACTATTAAAAAATGGATTGAAACGAAGTATAGGGAAGCGCCTCTTACCTGTAACAGACGAGAATCTGAATCGTAAACCGGATCTGTCGCAATCACCGTCAGAAGTTTTGCACACCAAATGGACCACTGCTGCTTTTCACCAAGGTAAATAGTAAATGTAATTTTGTTTTTACCATTTTTGCATATTTATAACTTTTTCGACATAGGATAGGTTTTAAAAGTTATTTTTATCAAATATTTTAATATGTTATGTCGAAAATGGGTTTTACGCTTGCTTGGTATGTGCAGCAACAGGTTTTTCGCGACTTTAACGGTGAAAACGAGTTGTATTTTATACTTTTTCGGACTCGGTAAATACACGAAAAAGTCACTTTGGAGTCATCTTTCAGCTCTTTTCTGACTCTCTAAACATGAAAAGATCGCCGAGGCCCTTGTCGTTTCGATCTCGTTAAAATGGACACGAATCGACATCCACCCAGTATAAGTTTAACCCTTTTTCGGGCTGGGATGGATTGATTACAAAAAGGAATACCCTAGCCTATCGCGACTAGGAGGTTTTCCCGGATATTGTTTTCTACCTTTTCGGATCTGGGGAACTATTTACGAAAAGGGACCTGTGGAGTTTTCTTTTCTGCTGTCTTTTCAAACTCTCTAAACATGAAAAGACGCTGAGTTCTTCCTTTGTCAGACTCGTTAAACCCTGATGACATCGGATCCAGTCGAAATGACGTTCTCCGAGTTCCTCCTTCCTAGGACTCGTTAAATGCACTAGGATGGATTCGCCCGAAGGGGGGACTTATATTACAAGCATATGCTATCCCCTTCAAGCTTGTTATCAAAAATAATTGGGGTACTCGCCAGAAATGGTGGGGGAAAAATGGAACCATCATCATTGTCGTGTCGGCAGTATGTCGCTCTTGAACATGGCACTTGTCTGCATTCGTGTCGGGTTGGGGACATCTCATCTCGTTTTTTCACTTGCTTCCATGGGTTTGGATAATCCTTTTTGACCTCTCCTCTGCTCATTGCCTCGTCACCATGACCTCTGATCCGTTGATGTCAAATACTGCCAAAACCACTATTTGTGCCGTTATATGTTCAAGAGAAGTTGACCTCTGCAAATATCAACCTTCCTCTGATTCTCATATGATTCTGATTCACAACAAAAACATCATGTTCCTCTGTCTCGTGTCGATGATGTGGGAAACATTATGGCCCACCTTCGATCAAGGTCACTTCCTGTCGACTTCAGCTCATTATCCAGGAAGCTGATCTAGAGACTCCTTTATGGTACCTTGGAGCTTGCATGCCTCAATGGCAGGTTCATCGCATTCGACGTGAGGTTCTCATCACTGGCCTCTGATCGAGTGATTCTACGGGTGTTCGACGCCAGCTCATTGATTCACACGCCGTAGATTGTACCTATAGTACCTTGAGGGCCATTGTCATTATTGGTGGTTCCTCTCGCGTCTGTTAACAGCTCTCATCATTGGCTGGTAATCAAATGATGTTCTTGCATGTTCGACTTCAGCTCACATATTCGAATGCTTGAACTTGTACTTTGTTTGGGTCGAGATGGAGCGCAAGACCCTAGATTGTGTCTGTTGTAATCCAGGCTGCGATATTGTGGATTATTATGATTATTTGCATGACTTATTCAATGGATGGCTGCGACCATACCTGAGTCTATTTATTGATCCTCACTGGATGGCTGCGCCCATACCCTGGATCTAGATTATTGTATACTCTGTTTCGGATGGCTGCGCCCATACCACATATACATCATGTACTTGAGATATCAGTTGTATTTCTCCACGTAGGTTTTCCGACGGCGGAGCTTCAGTTGGACACGTTCTCGTAAAGCATTTCACCCCTCTCTCTCTCTCGGGCCTCATGCTTTAGGGGGCATCTGTTACACAGTAATTTGTCACCGTCCCTACTATTCCTCGTCCCACACATTGGAGGGCCCATTATGTGACCTGTGAGCAATGTCATGCCTTGAAACCATTATCATTGCATTCCTCTAAACTTGAGCTTCAGTTGCCCTGAAGACATCTCCTTGCAAAAAACTATAAAACATCCCTTTTTGCATTGGCGCGGGCAGCCAGTTCATCACTCGCGCCAATGAGGAAAATCCTACAAAGAGGTCGCGCCAACTGGCGCTCTGTCTCAGAGTTGCAGTCACGCCAGCCAATTTAAGGAGTGTTTTTTAAATAAGAAAGGCAGAAGTTTGTTTCAACAAACTC
Source organism: Pinus albicaulis (assembly GCA_034641835.2). Classification (NCBI taxonomy): domain Eukaryota; kingdom Viridiplantae; phylum Streptophyta; class Pinopsida; order Pinales; family Pinaceae; genus Pinus; species Pinus albicaulis. The sequence goes on from CM076584.1 coordinate 103,744,427, forward strand.
AGAAACTGCTATCTATCTTGAGTTGGGAGGTTTGGCTCCAGGAGTTCCATGGAAGGGAAGTGGTTTGCCACCTCTCATGGAAGCTTCCTTGATGATAGGGCCAATCCCACAATTATAGGGATCCCAACTCCCCTTCCTCCTTCTATAAAAGCTTGCCCATTGCCATTACAAGCTAGTCTTGAAGTGCCTAAGCTTTGAATCTCCAAATTCCCAAGAGCCTTCATGCTGCAAGAGCCCTCATTCTTCCCTTAAGGCCAACTCAAGCAAGGAGACTATCGTCGAGAGACTCTAGAGAGGCTTGTCCCTTCCCTGGCGAGCTTTGCGAGACGTGAACGACTGGAGACCCTTCCGAAGGAGACCTCAGCGTCAGAACATTGGTTGTACTCTCTTTCGATTGCTTATTAATGAATGACTACTGGTTATGGTTCCACTCTGTTTTTCACTTATGATAATTATGAGTTATATCCTTTCTGACTGATATATAGTTGCGTATTCTGGATTTTATGCTTGTATTCATGTTGTTTCTTGCATGTGCAGGTGTCCATTCATGGAGATCGTGGGGATCGTGATCTGTCGAGGCTGAGGAACGGGAACGCTGTCTCTTCTACGAATCATAGCATTGGACTCCAGGTAGGCCTCCATCATTGGCTTATTTATTCACAATTAGGAACTTGCGCTGTAGCATTTGATGATTGTTGCTAGACCCCTGCTGGGCTAGTAGGGATCGCCTCTATCCGCAGAGGGGATTTACCTCCTCAACACCAAGGTATTGAAATCGTAGAAGTTACCACGAGGAAGTTCAATGTACGATTTGGCAGCAACACCCGTCAAAATGAGCTGGAAACGACGTAGACAAATTGAATCATCAACCCAAGAGTTCTAAGAGCACCATAAATGGTACGTCATGACATGGGCACTTCCAGATTAGGGACAAGAAGTGAACATGGTGAAAAATTACTATGTAACACCACCTCGCCCGGATCCAAAATCTTCCAACAATCCAAAACTCAACCAGAAATGAATCCCATCACACCGTGGCTATCCAGGAAATGGCAAGGCAAGGCTGAAACCACTGTCAAAATGAGGAAAAACCCATGCCAATGAAAAAAAATGAACCAAGTAAACAAATGCAAGTACCATGCATTCACACCTAAGTTAGGAAATCACAGATGCAACCTGTTACCTGCAAATTCCTCTTGTCGAGGTTGCTTGTTCCAAATTTCCTTACTTGCCCTTGTCCTCCCTTTGTTTTATTTTCTCCAATGTTAGAGTTCTCCATGAATGATCTAAGTGTGAAATAGTGAATGAGAGTAAAAACTATAACTGAGAAAATCTAACCAAAAAAAATTGTGAACTGATCCTCATAAGCCTTTTTATCATTGATGCCTCTAATTTCTTCATTTTCCTTAATTTGTCCTTCATTTTCCCTCTCATGCAAATATGTGACCCTTAACCTTCCTTTTCTCCTATTTTCCTTTATTTCATAAATAAAATGTTAATTAATGCCTCTTTTCCTTTGCCAATTTCCTTAGCTATTAATAAACTGAAAGTGATGCCCACTATTGTGCTTTACCTAACATTCAACTTGGAATATGTGTCCCATGACCTTGACCTTATTTTGCCTTTATTAACCTTTATTACATGAATTTTTAATCCAGGGTTGTTACATTTATCTTGACATTGCTAGATATGGTGATATACCTTGTCGATATGGTAGGATATTTAATGCCAATATTGTGTCTAGGATGAGTGCAAATCTATTGTTAATTTCCCAATTGACACAAAATGGTAATATTGTCAAGTTCTAGCCAATTCATCCTATGTTAAGGATCCAAATAATGATGGGTTGATTGTCTATGAAGTATTTCTCAACTCAAAGGATAGACCAAGTCTTGTACTGATTGCACTTATTTCCAAGACCGACAAACAAGAAAACTCTAGCATGAATGACTTCGTCACCTAAATTTTCAAAATTTGAAGCTAATGGAAAAAAAATACGTGGTTGTTTGTTTATCCAAAGTTCTTACACCTAATTGAGTCTATAGTGGATGTGTGCCGAGTAGGCATCATTGGGCCCTTTCAACTTTGGCAAAGCATGATGTGCACAAATGACATTGGAGCTTGTTCACAAAGATCTTTATTGCATCAATAATCCTTCCTTAGTAAGTGCAAATTATATTTTACCTTTTATTAATCATTTCTCTAGATTTACTCAGGTCTATTTCTTGAAGAATAAGAGTCATGTCTTTGAAAAGTTAAAGGAATTTAGGGCATTGGCTAATAAGTAATGCAATAAACCTATTAAGCGCTTGAGATCTGATAACGGTGAAGAGTATGTGAATCAACAATTTAAAGAATATTTTATTCATTTTGGTATATGTTGGAAAATATTTGTACCTAATACTCCTTAGTAGATTAGCGTAGCCAAAGAAAATAATAGGACTTTGGTTGAATTGGTCGGATTCTTATTACAAGGCAAGGATCTTACAACTAAGTTTTGGGTTGAAGTTGTTTACTGCTACAACTATTTCCTTAATCTCATTCTAACTAAAGCTAATAGTTATGTGATTCCATCGAGAGATGGCGTGGGAAGAAGCCCCTGGTAAATCATCTTAAAACATCTAGATGCATTGCTTGCATATTTTCAATGATTATAGAAGAAACTAGATGCAAAGAGTCATTTGTGCATCACGGTGGGCTACTCAAAACAATCTTAAGCCCATTGATTATTTAATCATGTCAAACAACATATTAATATTAGAAGAAATGCCATGCTTGATGATAATTCTTCAAACCTTGAGTTGTTGAACTCCTCTTTTGGGCTATTACATAATGATTCCTTTGATATTGTTACAGACAATGGGTAAATTGCCCTTCTTTTTGAGATTTTGACTCGTTAATTAAACTCTATTCCTTAGTCAACCGGTAGTTAGTCTATGCCAATTGGAACTATTGCTTCTCCCGATTGACCTTATTAAATGCATGTGAGTTCACCTACTTTGTGGTTATCTTGGTGGCCTACCAAGATGCTTGCCACCAAGATGCTTGAAGCTGTTGGACCTAATGTTGGTGATATCTCTTCAAGTTGACATGCTCATAATGAGAACTGACAAGCCATGTTGCTTTGATGGCTTGTGTCCTTGATATTTGTGATCCCATATCGTGAGATGATTCACAAGGATACCTTGGATGGGAACGAGCCATGCCAACTGAGATGGATTATCTCTTAAAGAACCACATTTGGGATGTAGTTGCTCAACCTCAAAGGAAGAACATTATAAAATGTTGATGGGTTTACGAGACCAAATTTAACTCTAAAGGTGTTATCGAGGATCATAAAGCTCATTTGGTGGAAAAAAGGCTTTCCTCGACAATAAGGCTCAATAGGCATTCAAAGAATTCTTTCATTTTCTTTAGCCATTGCTTATTCTCGTGTAGTTGTTGTAATTCATCGATCATGTCTCTTATTTTGTTGCCATTATATTCTCTTCTAAACTTTTCCTTCTCCTTCATTCTTCGGTTTTTGATTCCATAATGTCTTCATCTTAGACTTCCTCTCATTGTTTGAAATCCTTATCATCTTATACATTACATTGCTTTGTAGTCTTGTTTTGTTTGCAACTTCGACTTTTTGGTTGCATTTTTATTCATATTATTTTGCAACTTTTCAAGGAGTTCTCTTAATAATACTAAACATTTCTTATTATCATGATTATGTGGTCCATGTTTTGAATAAATCATGGCTCCTAGAATGGTGAAAAAAAAATTTTGTTGTATGTCACAAGGCACTACAAGTATAGGATTTACATGCCATTCTTTGTCTTGTGCTTGGACATTATGATCAATGCTAGTTTGTGCCTATGCATGTGCCTTGTACATGTTGTTATCATATCATTGTTCGGATTTTCAACTTTGAAATATTCCCTTGATTCTTTCTCTTTTGTATACTTGCATGCAATGTCCTTGTTGGTTCCATGTGTTATCAAGGCAATTTGGTCAAGAATGCTCTAATGTGCCATAGGTTATGCAAAAACTAAATACATCTAACTTTCTTGGTTTTGTGTCTTATTCTTGTTTTTCTTTTATATTTTGATCCCATAATATCTTGGGTTCTTGTCCTTTTTCCTAAATTCTTTTTGCTCGTTTTTCAATATGTTATCTATGAGTGTTTCCTCTTCCATATGGATTTTTGCTTGGACCGCTTCTTTATAACGCCTTGGGTTACTTATCCACAAACGTTTTTGAATCGTATCTACCAACCCCATGATGAACAAGTGAGTTTTATGTGTTTCTAGTACATCATACCCTAGTTATATAATTGAATTCCTGAGTTGGGCATTGTAGTGGACAATGCTTTTTCCTTTCATCTATTTTATCTCCTTAAGTTGTGTAAATGTCAATGTTTTATTTATTTTTCTTTTGGATATGCACATACATCTAGGATATTATATATCACTTGTAACCATGTGTTGAATAGTTTATGTCTCATGCATTTTTAGTACCATTAATGTGTCTTTCAAAATGACCAATTTCTCTATTGGATTTATATTTTATGTTGCTTTCCATATTTATGGTCACCTCCATTGGTGGATCTATCAAATATTGATATCATTATGATGTTCTTCTGTGTTTTTTTCCACGATCTTGTTTTCTATATCAAGGATTTCGTTATCGGGTTTTTATTACATCTCTTTCCTTGGTTCTTTGATGCAAGGGTCTTGCTTGGTCATTAAAAGATTCACATTTTTATGTTTACTAAGCTTCATTGTGTTGGTCCTTTGGATTTTTTGCCTATCTTTTTGCGAACTTCTTACATTGTTTTATTTGAGGGTCCTATGGGGAAACCTCAAATGTGAAGGAAAAAACCCAATCTTCAATAATGATAGTTACTTATTTGAGTTTAAAGCGATGTCAAAGAAAAAAAACTCATTTTATACTACTAGAATATATTTCTATAATAATACAAAACAAATTCTTTCAAACCCTACCACAACTACAACTCTCTCTCCCCTCTCTCTCCTAAGAGGTCACATGTTCAGATCCAAAAGGGTGTAGAGTATATGTGTGTGTGTGTGTGTGTGATTAGGTTGATTCCATGAACAAGAAAACTCCTTTCTTTTTTGTGCCCATCTTCCTTGAAAATAAGCTATCATATCCAAGGCTAGATATTTCTACCCCCTTCGAGTTAAGCATAAAAAGGAGCATATGTTGGCCCAAGTTGGTGGTTTCTACCCCAAACAAGAACTTTGACAACAAAGTAATCCAACATGAATGTATTGAAAAAGGGTATTTTACTCATCATTAAATGTTTTCTTAATCACATGGGCTATTGAAGAACGTATGGTGGCCATATATGTCATAATATGCTCTCCCCACAAATTCCTAGAAGCCTAGACAAGGATACACAATCAATCTAGGTATGGTTGAATCAATAACTACCTTCTTAAATATGTCTAAAGGATGTTGCCTGCATCAGATAACATTCCATGTCAGTTTTACAAATCAAGATGGAATTGTATTGACCATAATTCTTGTTGGGTGCCCGTTGCCATTGCCTGCATATATGTAATTAGATGCTTTGTTTCACTCATTAAATAGAGATACAATAATGGGGATGAAATGGAGATTATTATAACTCATATACTCGTGGTTAGGCTATGCGTGCTAAATGGTTAATCTTAGTTCTAAAATGAAGGGATGTTTGGAAGGTGATCCCTCATAAGTATATTAGTCAAGGAGCCCCCTTAAGAAGTATTTGTTGGGCTTGAACTTGAAGGATGCAATAACTAAGCAAAACATTACTGTACTCAACAATATTTGGGGTTTGAAAATTACTTGAAAATTGATCAATAAATTGCTTGGTGCAATATGCCTATACATATATATAGATATTAAGGGGTACATTTTATTTTACTTAGGGATATAGGGATTTTAAAAGAGAGGAAGAGAAAATGACTCGAGATAACAAAAAAATCAAATATGCCCGCATATATATATTAAAGGACACATTTTATTTTACTTATGGCTATAGGGATTTTAAAAGAGAGAGGGAAGAGAAAATGACTCTCGAAAAAAAAAAAAATAAAAAAAAAAAATTACAAAATGGTTTTTAAAGGTAGAGGAAGGAAGAAGCATGAAAATTGAATAATATAATAATATAAACTATAAATTGAGAAGACTTATTAAAAATGTCATGAAAATTAGTGCATGGATAGTAATTTAATTAGAAAGATAACCTAAATTTAATAAATGATTTTTTGGAAAAAAAATTAAGTTTTTTATTTAATAATAATAAACGAGGAAGAAAGAAAAGTAGCTGAAAATTGAAAATTATAATAATATAATCTACCTATTAAAGATATAAATTAAAAAGATGTATTGGAAATATTATGAAAAAATTGAATATCTAATAAAAATTAGTGCATGGGTATGAATTTAATTAAAAATATAAATTTGAAAGAATTTCAATAATTTGATTTTTGAATAATAAAAATAAAAAAATATTTTTTTATTTAACAATGATGATGATGGTGGTGGTTACCATTAGCTAAGACCAATGCGGTTTATTAGACCTTAAGAGAGGAGAAAGAATCTAAGTTTGATTCTTCAAAATCTTGTTTCTATGGTCAAAGAGAAAGGAAACAAGTGCTCCAAGATCGCTATAGGTGGGTTGGCTTAATAGGTCAAGAAGATTGGAAGTATGGCAAATGGTAGGGAATTGAGAGCGAATGTGAGTAAGAGTTGGGCAATCTAAAAGGAAGTCCTTTTCATCTTCCACCTGCTTAGAATCACAAATTTGACTGATTCTATCGTTCCAAGGGGTCTTGGGAATAGACCACCGCCCGATCTCACTCTAAATCTCATGGGAATTAGTTCTTATCTTAGCGATGTTCATTTTTTTCTTATTGCTGGAATGAAATTTTGAATGAATGAAATTTTAACGTCCACAAGACTAAAAATAGTCTATGGGACCACCAGCTTCCTTGTTTTTTGCCTTTTGTAGTTCAATCATTTTCTTACTCAAATTGATGATGAGTTGACCCAACCTTCTAACAGTTCCATCACTGAAAAGATAATGCCACGGAATTGATGCTAACATACCACGGTAACTGTCCCTGATAAAGATAATGCCACAGAATTGATGCTAACATACCACGGTAACCGTCCCTGATGTCTCTGAAAGCGTCACATTCCAAAATGAAATGTTTTTCTGATTCCACTGCCCCAGAGGTGCAAAAAGTACATACCCTTTCTTCCCAAGCTTTTTTAGGTCTCTTCCACCGTCCCGTTCACACCGAAGTTGATGTGAGTTAGTTCTTAATTGAGTAATACGAACCTTTGCTCTCCACGGAATGCTAGCTCCAATGTATTCTTTTTGTTGGAGATCACAAGTGGGGTTGAATTCCTGAACATAATACTTCTTCTTCCTACCCAACTCTTTTCCCCATATACCCTTACGAAACTTCTCCAGCACAAAATTATTTAACTCCTTGCTATTTGTGGGACATGCATTCAGGTAAATATTCCATTTTTGCATCCATTTGTTGTTTTGTCTCATCCATGATTTCTTTCTTTCACTCATACCTTCATTAAAGATAACTTTCGGCCATCTATCTCCTCCCATTTGCTCAATTCTTTTTAGATACCATATAATATGCACCATGGCAATTGCTTCGATGGGAGCTGCCCCTATTTCACTCGACATTATATCAAAGGGAACTAAACCTTTTATTTTGAACTTGCTCATGATCAAGCGTTTTTTAATTTTTTCAATTTGTTTCCATTTTGAAATAGGGATGCTGCTAGCCCACAATTCACACCCATATAATATCATTGGACAAACTAGGAGTCAAAAAAGTGCTTTGATCGTGTTCCAATCCCATAACTCTGCCTCTCTACATCTATTTTGAAGTGCATATAATGCTTTCCACCCTCCCAAAATTCTTTTATTTCTACAATCCTCCCAACTAAGTTTGTTGTTGAAATCGATCCCGAGGTACTTGTATTCATTTACTTCTTCAAGAATGTTGCCTTCAAAGAATAACATATGATGGCTTTGCTTCCTTTTATTAGAGAAAATCATTATTTTGGTCTTACTGGTATTGACTTGCATCCCCACCGCTTTAAAAAAATGCTCAAGGGCATATAGGTGCATCTGCAATCCATGGGCCGATTTAGCAACCAACACAAGATCATTGGCATATAGAAGAAGCTTTATCACAAACTCCCCCAGTTGAACACCATCCCCACCTTGCAAATTTAGGCACTCTTCCAATTTTTCGATATATAAACCAAAAAGGGTAAGGGATAAAGGGCAACCTTGCTTGACTCCGATGTCACTTCTAAAACTTTCTGAAATGCCTGTTGAAGTTCTAATTTTGACTTTCACCTCTTCATAAAGCCTATGGACGACAACTCTATATTATAAAGGAATTTCAAGTTCTTCCATTCTATGCCACAACTTATCCCTAGGGACCATGTTAAATGCCTTTTTGAAGTCAACAAAGCAGCAAAATACTTCTTCTTTGCTCCCCCAAACCTTTTCAACAATGTGTCTCAGTGCGATCCCATGATCTACTGTAGAATGCTTCGGCCTAAAACCTGCTTGCCCTTTTGCCCTCTTTTCTTTTACTTCTGCCCACTTACTGATTCTATTTTCTACCATGCCACTGAAAAGCTTTGCAGACAAAGGATTGATCATAATGGTTCTATAGTTGGAAGGATTATTAATGTATCCGCTTTTAAAAAAGGGAGTTGCTAGACTAGTTGTTCAATCCCTTGGGAATCCTTGCTGAATGACGTTGAATATTTCCATGATGTGGGGTGCCAAAATGTTCATTCCCCACTTTAGATATTCTGCTTGAAGTTCAACAAAGTCCTTTGCCTTCCCTACTTTCAACTTTTTAATTCCTGCCTCCACCTCCTGTACTGTGAAAAGCTTTGTAGATGTGTTGATCCTAGGAGGAGCCTCAACCTCTAATTCTTTTTCATAGAGTTGCCTTGCATAGTCAAACCACTGATTGGCTGTAATATTATTTTAAAATTGCTTCTTCATTGGTTGAAGTGCCTGCCAATTTTTTTTTGGGTTATTCTTGCCTAGATATATCAGCTCTTCCCGCCTTGTTTGCATGAACTCATATTTTTTCTTTTTAAAAATCTCCTTATGTAACTTTACATTCATCTTCCCCTCTCCACTTTTCAAGATTCTCCTTGCTATTTTGCATTCCTCGTTGAACCACGCATTCACAGGAAAACAGTTTGATTCTGATTTCCTATTTTTTGCTCTTTTGCACTTCTCAAGTGCACTCTGGATTATATTTGTTAACTCATGGTTGTTGAGGCTTTGGGGACCAATTTTCTCCTTCTGAATTGATCTTCTCAACATTGTTTTGAAGATAGTGCAATTTTCTCGTGTTAGAAGAATTTTTCCTCTTGATACCTATTGTTGAGAACATTGGGTTTTCCTCCTATTCTGCCTTTCTTCTAACCAAGATAACTTTATATAAATTGGGTTATGATATGAAGTCCCAAATATGCTCTCCAATCTTAACTTCATCTATTCTTTCTACTAGGCTTTGTGAACCGATAACATAATCAACTACACTTGCCCCATTGTATGTGTTGCAAGTGAAGTTCCCATACTTTTCCATCTCTCTAAACCATTGCAAATAATTAAGTTGAAAGCACCACACAACGTAAGCAACTCCTCTCCAAAATGATTACTAACTTTGTCATCTTCTGAACATCTCACCCATCGAGAATTCTCCTCTTCAATGAGCCAGATAGGATTGTGATCCTCTTTGCAACAAAGAATACTAGCTTGTTGATTTGTTGTTCTAGTATTGAAATCTCCCACTAAAATAACTTCTCCATGTTGAGAATATGCGGCAATATCTTGCTTTAAAGCTGCATATGGATCTTTGCTGTCCAATCCCTTATTTTTGTAAGTTTTTGATACTTGAGGCGCAAAATAACATGCTACAATTCTTATGTCGTTCTCATTCTCTGTTATGTTGAACCATAAATATTGCTTATTTGTATCTTCTTTCACTAACTGAATGTGGTGACCTTCTTTTTCTTTCACTAAAACCAGTATTCCTCCATCCCCTTTTCCATTTTCTGCTGCATCGTTCCAAACTGCTAACTTCAAATATAGGAGTTTTGCAACCATCATGTTCATGAGTTTCTGTGAGACAAATTATGTCTCTACCTTCTGCAATAGGCCCTATCCCAGGTCCCCTCCTCCAATAGGACAACACAGAGAGATAAGTCTGATTATCAAGGGTGGGGTTGTTCACTTCCTTATAGTATCTTAGCTTACTTTTGCCCTCTAGCTCCTGATCCTCCCACAACTTGTCCTTAAACTTAGGGTAATAGTATTTTTGAAATCATCTTTGCTTTCCATATTAAGCTCTTTCTTAATTCCCCAATAATTGAGCTTGGACATCCTTATGCCACCCGCACTTAAAACAAATATGATTTTTTTTTTTAATATTTAATATTAATGATATTAAACCATAAATTTACAAAACGAACCTTTCAGTGACTTGAAATACACACAATACACAAAAATACACACAATTGAGAAGTGGAGCCCAACTCTCCAACATTAACAAGTTAGTTTTAGATACCATGAAATATGCTATGTTAGAAATTAGAATACTTTTGCTTGAAGCGTGGGCTTCAATTGGCGAAACTTGAATTGGAAATATCTATACGTGTGTTGTCTTTTTCTATAGTGGATTAATAACAAATATGGTTTTATGAATTAATAAAAATTAATATATATATTAAACAAGGTCAAGGTAGCTGTCAAAGAGGCACGTGACAAATGTATGTTAGGTGTGGAGATCAAGCAAGAGCCGTAAGGAGGGAGAATCATAGCTTGGTAGCGAATTATGTTACTATTGCCGTGGCCGTTGGTGTTACCCTGGCCAAGTCAAACGTGCATGTAAAATCAAATAACCCCGCCTTCTCATGGAACTCAAGCCTGTTTCGATACTCAAAACAAATTTATCTCAAGCCGTCTGCAAAATGAAGATCCGCTGTGTTCATCCAGACTCATAAGATATTGTGTTCTTCTGTTTCAATCCTATTCCCGCAGAAAAATTACACATTATGGAGAGAGAAGGCAGCTGGGATGCCCTAGACTGGACTCCAGTCGAGGTTTTACTCTCACCATTTGAATTTAAGCCGTTAATTTATGGACTGTCTTCATTTCAGCACGTTAATTTATTTGTTTTCCTTTTTAATTTTATCTTTGCGGTTTTGATGAAGGTAGAACCTAATTGTTTGCTAACTATTGATAATTGCAGAGAGTTCCAAGGACCCTTGCCCATGGAATGGATGAATTTCTTCTACCGGCGGAGGACGTTGTCGCAGAGGTAATTTTTTGCTATTAAAGTCTTCAAGACATTGCTTTCTCATGCCATTCAGGCTACTGCCAATTATTTTGGGATTCTTTATGATAACAGAAAATAGTAAACCATTGCCAATAGTAATTCGGGCATCTCTTCAGAACCTACATTTGGTTCAGCTAAGCATAAATAAACGAAAATCTTGTTTTACTCTTTGTCCTGGGTATGCCCCGTTTCGCAATTTGTACAATAATGTTAGATGATCAGAGCAATTTTGGTACTGCATGGGAGGCGTGCATTAAAATTGAAGACTATCAAGACCTTACTTTGGAAGCATTGACCTTTTCGGACGAAGCTTTCGTTAGATAAGGGCCGATGAGGACTTTGGCGGGGTTGCTTTAGCCCGAGGAGGAGCCCTCTACAAGTAGATATGGGCATGTCCAAGTTGTCGAAACAGCTAGGGTTTATCTTGAACAGGGATTTGCTGTTGGAAGAGCCCATTTTCAACTGCTTTCTCATTATAACTACCACCTCATCTTATTGCAGCATTTTAGTCTTCAACATTTTCCTAAAAGTCAAGCTCCTTTTTAGGTGGATCGTTCATTTACAAGAGTACTTACTCTGAACAAGAAAACAACAGGCAGATATAGAATACTAGTTATATGATATTAACTAATAGGTAGGCTCAACAGTCACAATCTTTAATCGCTACCTAGCCCTACATTCACATTTTTACCTGTATCATTATCATTCATATCATTCAACACACACACACACACACACATATCTTGTCTTTGGACTTATTGTTTTGTCCCCTTTTCTATGGGTGTTATGTTCAATATAGTGTTCCCTAGATTGAAAGACCACTTCTAGTCTTGTCCTTTATTTCCATAGATCTCGATTTATATTGGACACAGAATGAATAAGTTATTTAGAGCCTGATTGGCACATTGCTTCTTCGAGAGTTTGTTGGCTTCCTCCCAATATGTTGATAATGATGGCGACATGCAGAGGTTTTTATTTATTCACCTCTTTCCCACTCTTTTGACGACTTGTAAGTTGTCATGTTAGAATGTGTTGTTGGATGCACTTGTTGGGAAATATAGCTCGGACATGAACTTTTGCATGGGTTCAATGTGAATGTGCCATAAGTAGTTTGAGATAGAATTCGAAAAACAATTCTATTTTGTAATTGACTTTAGTAAAAAAGTGAAGAAATCTTATATTTAGATGTTGAGTCTAAGTATGTTTCATGCATTTATGACTTAGACTAGCAATTAATCTCAACTGTAGATCTCATTGAGAGTTTAGGGTTCCAACGTAAAGTGTAAAGATAGGTCAAGATAGAGAGTTCAAACTTCAAATACAATTGAGCAGTTGAGTAAGTTGAAAAACAACGAGAGAGAGAGAGTGGGGATTTAGAAATGAGGCAGATTTGTACAGCGTGTAGAAGTAGTATAGGGCAGAATGTATAGTGTGTACAATCACATAGAATAGTGCATAAACTATCTGGAATTGATGTACGATTGTACAATCGGGAAATATAGTAGGCTTTTGTTATTTTCTGTACTCTAGTAGGTTGCATAGCTTAGTTCAGGGTGATTTGTGAATTGTGCAGCTATTAAGGAGGTTTCCCTGTAAAATTTTCAAAAGAAATGAAAAGCTGATTTTGAAGGAAAAATCCGAGTGTATGTTTGCCTTCAGAAAACTCAGCCCACTGACCCTCTGTGTTGCACTGCGCAACCTGCTTGACATCAAGCCTTTGATTGGTCTCTAATGAAGTCATTCTGCCTTCTGTTGGCTAGGAAAATCCTTCTCTGGCATTTTGCGACTCCTTCCCAGCCTCTGGAACTGAAGACGTCTTTCCCTCTCAACAAATCAAACTTGCCTCTAGAAGCTACTGTGCAGTCCCTGCATCAGCTTCTGTGTGGCTCTTCTGCCTCTTTCCAAATGCACTCACTGGATTTGGAATAGTTCCTCTGGCCTCACTGTCTCTGCCCCTCTCTCACTGCTTCGATCTCTAGCTCTCTACGACCATTGACTGCTGCTACTCTGGAAATCGATCTGCCAAGAAATCAAACTTCTGGTGCTCTCAAGTGATCTCTTCATCACCATGTCGATCTCCTCTTATAATCCTCCGTTGGAGCATTAACGACCATCCATTGCTAGTAGCTAGAGCTACAATGATAGCATGCCTACTTGCTAAACCCACATTTTCTACTTTGTATGCATATAAAATGCATCCCAAATTTTCACCCAAATAAATCTCAAACAATCTGGGCAACCTCACAATGTTCTAATTTCTTGAATTGGCAAATTAAATAAATAATAAGTGCGGAAGCTACTTCAATCAATGGTTTAAAACCATACACCTCAACCCAGAATTAATCCCTTATGCGGAAGCTGCATCATTTATCTGAACCCATATTAATAAACTCAACAAGTGTTATTTCATTTGCGGAGGCTTTCTTCAAATCTCATGGCTAAACCATATTCCTATCGGTCACCCATTTCAATGTCTTGTTTGCACATAGTCAAGTTTTAAAACCCCAATAAACAGTATAAACATTTCTCATTTAATCGTTTGATCTTGGATCGAAATCCAAGCACCAAGGCATATGAATGTATGGCCCCCAGCAACGTAACTTACCATTCAAAGTCGAATTGGGGTTAAATAAACCCATATAGATTGGGCCCACGACTCACCAACATATATTAATTGTCCGACCCACAATAGTTATTTAACATGTATCAAAACCCGAATTCATATAATAACGTCGGGCCCACATATTACATAACTATTACCAATTCAAATAACATTGGGCCATACCTCTGTTAATCTCTGCGCAACTTGCGAATGCGAAAACCGTCGGATTGTTCACCCTTAAGATCGCACGCCATTCGCATTTCTTTTCCACCAGACGTTAACGCACAAAAAAAGTGCGAAATAGGCTGTTTTGGAATACAGCCTATGCCACGTGTCGGACGAAGGATGCTATCACATTTTTATTCTCCATACAGCTTACCGCCTTACAAAAGTGCGAAAACCACCGTGGTTTGTCCAGGCCGCTTCATGGTTCCGTTCCTTCGGCTCCAGGTTCCACCTCTCCGAATCGCTTACAATTCCGCTCCCTTGTGTGTTAACCTTCACATTATGAACTCTACTCCTTGTTTACACACAGTTTATCTAGCGAACACCGCTTCCACTGTTTCATTATAGAATTCCGCTTACACACAGTTTATATAGCGAACATCGCTTATATTGCTTCGCACACGGAACAAAAACACTGATATTAACTCTCAATGCAGGGGTCTAACACCCATTGGTCTTTATAGGATTTCTTAGCGAACTCCAAGCTCATTCGCACAGAATCTAAATCAATAATGAGGCAGATGTGAAATCGATCACTCTGTGATCGATTCACAGGATTTTACAATCACCAGTTCAATCTTTAACACAACTTCAACATGCGCTTCTTATACACTCTCTCATCACAGAATATACAGGCAGACTCTTAAAACAATTACAGAGTCTTACTCATACCAGCTCACAGAGATTCAAGGCATTCTTCACACAGAATTTAATCAACAAATGCACAGGTAATACTGAAACAATTTCTTCCATAATATATACTTGAATTTACTTACAAAAACCTTCTGTTCAGGCCAGATCTTCAATCCGATGGCCTTTTACTCTCCCTACTCTGCCTCTCCGGCTCTCTGGTTCTATGCAGCTCTGTGCAGGTCTATGCAGGGCTGTTACTAATGCCTTTGAGACTTATTTTTATACGAAAACTACTAATGAATCGATTTAGATTCTTTGATGACTCAACAAAACTCTTGGAATTCCTCCAAGTCTTAAATTTAGCCTAACTCCCTAACCAACTGAAACTGACTCTTCATACTCCTAACTAATCGACTTCTCTCATGTCCTCCAATCATTTGGAGACATTTACAAATTTATCTCTACATTTAACTAAAAATCACTCAAATATGAATAACTACATAGGAAATCAAAAACATGAGACCCCTCTTATGTCTATTTACATACAAAGTATTTCTTTGAGCCTAATGCTCCTGCATCAGACTCCCCAGGTTAAAATGATTCATGATCTCCTGATCATGTGCTTTCATCCTTGTCTTCCTGGATCCCACACTTTGTTTTGCAACTGATCATCTGCTGTAACATCCTTCTTCTTTTGCATTCCTCCAGGCTTCCATACTTTATGCTGCATCCTTCCACTTGCTATGCCTTCACAGTTTGTGACTGTCTTCTTCTTGTTGCTACTGTTTCTTTGTTTTCTTGCTGCTGTCTTCTTCTCAGACACTCTCACCATCAGTCTCCTTATCAATGTAATTTCTTCATTTAATATGTCTTCTGACTGCTGGATACTGCTTCCTCTTGATTGCTGAATTCCTACCTCTGCATCTGCTTGCTGAGTTCTTATTTGCTGAACTCTTACTGCTGCTTTTGCTCTGGCTCTTGCACTTACTTGCTGAGCCCTAACTTGCTGAACTTTTACTTGTTCAGTTCTTACTGCCACCCAATCATCCATGCCCTCTTGTTTTCTGCAACAGTAAAATTTTTCCAGATTGTCATCCATGACAATTTCTGCACTCTCTGACTTCAGCAATTCTCTAGACTGGTATTTAAATTGCCAGTCACTACCGTCATCTCTTTTCTTCTTCTGGACTAAACCTCCTTTAGTCCTTCTTTCAGTACCTGCAATCATAAGACAAACATCAACGTTATAGAATCTTTGTGTTTCTTCCTCCTTTGGCAACACTTCAAATAGTTGCTCTAACATTTCCTCTGGCAACACTTCAACCTGCTGTTCTGCCATTTCATTCTCTTCTCCAAATGTTTTCAACAAACATTTCAGCCATCTCTCTTGTATAACCATATCATCAATATGCTGCAAACTTGTGTCAGCATGTTCTTCTTCTTCTTCCTTGACAATCTTCAGCAATTGTCTTCCATCCTCTTGATTGATTCTGGCAATCAAATCAAGTTCTACAAGTACTGTGTCATCATCTTCTGTCAGAATAAAATTCTGATTTCCCACTGCTGTAGCAGTCCCAAAAGTCTGCCTTACAGTCTTCTCTTGGCCCACCAGACAAGCCAATTCTTCCTTGTCACCAACAGTAACAAGTTTTTGCATATGAGACATGAGAGTCTCACCTTCCTTCAGCAGTCCATCTTCATTCAAGACAACTCCAAGTGATGGATTTTCTTCTGCAGTCCCTGTCAACACAGTCAACTTGTCAAATTTAAAATTACAAGACTCAATGGTCTCAATTGATGATCTAGTCACCAATTCTTCTTTCTACAATCCTAAGTCTCTTCCAAGACTCAAAAAATCTTCACTGTCTTCATTCCTTTGTATCTTCTCATTCTGTAATCCCCAATTCTGAAATTGAGGTTCTCCTCTCTGCATTGAATCCTGCTGATTCAGCAACTTAAATTCTTCATTCCATGGATTAAAATCTTCCACAAAATTCTCCTCCTCTTTTAATTGACTGCCCAATGGTGTCAACTTTCCTTCAGCATCAACAAAATCTGCATTCACAAAACAATTGTTAAAACAAAAATCATAAGGCCTCAGTGCTTTTCTCTCATCTGCCAGCATTTCAGTATGCTGTCCTGAATTTCTTTCCTTCTCCAT
This sequence comes from Pinus albicaulis, assembly GCA_034641835.2. Taxonomy (NCBI): domain Eukaryota; kingdom Viridiplantae; phylum Streptophyta; class Pinopsida; order Pinales; family Pinaceae; genus Pinus; species Pinus albicaulis. The sequence continues at coordinate 103,761,450 of CM076584.1, forward strand.
CAGCACATCAGTATGCTGATTCCAATCCTTCAAACATTTCTCGAGACTATCAGTTAGTCTCTCCTCTGCATCATCCTCTTCAAGGATGTCTCCTTGCTCTGGTTCATAAGGATGAACCTTCTCATCCTCATTCATCTCTGCCTTTACAATCTAAACACCTTTTTTCTGTGTTTCTGTCCTCTGCTCCAGAACACTTAACCCATGCCATAATCCTGGCATCTCATCTGAGAAAACATTCATACTGTCTTCACTGTCTTCCTTTTTATCACAAGTCAAGTTTCCGCTCGTCACTATCTCCTCATCTTTCATCGTAACAGAATTCGATCTCCCATCTCTCGCAATAACTTCGCTTATCCGTTCATCACTCTTCACTTGGCCATTTAATAAAAACAATTTGTCATTATCGCATTAATAACAAATTGATCATCATCGTACATAACCGTCATGTTCCCATTGAAACAATTTCTTCCACTAAACAAGGAATTTATGAATTCCTTCGCATAGTAGACTTCAGCACTTTGATCTTCATTTGAAAGATACCATCATATGTGACTTGGCAACTTCTCGCCTCTTCATTTATCACAAGCTTCATCATAGGCTATATCCTCTTCAATACCCGCATTCACACACAACTTGTCGCTTGTAAAACCATAAGATCCCATGGTCTCTATTGATGACCCGGCCATCAAATCCTCTTCGTCGTTCCAAGTCTTCTATACATAATTTCCCTTCAATGGTCCTCTCTTCGCTCTCTTCAAGCCGTCCATTGACCGCTCAATTTCTAGCTTCCGGCCATCATCATAATTTAAATCTCCTCTCTTATGCAATATGTTGGAAAGCAAAACCTTTCTCAACTGCATATGGAGTGGACATTTTCAAAATATCTAGTCGTCTCATTTTCCTCCTTAGTGACAACATAGCAGCTTGTCCACCTCCACATGTTTTCCTTACAAACATACAAAATTTGTCGATGTAAGGCCATTTGACCCATTGGTCTCACTTGAATTTTGAATATTCAAGTCCTTCTCCGCAAATACTCAATCACTCGAGCAATCTCTCTTCTCGTGAGCATGTATCATTTGCTCTTTCTTCATCTCTGTAGCCTCCGCCACTTCACTCTCTTGTTCATGAGCCAACCAACTCTCCGGCTTTCCTTTATCATCAGTTCCAATTTGTCTGCTCCCGGATCTCGCCGAATTCTTTCTCATATTCTTCATCGTTGAATTTCTTCCTCATGCCATTTGCTTTGGCATCTTCCTTCACTCTTCTCGTTGTGGCCTCTCTCGAACCTCTAATCTTTGCTATGGCTAGGGCTCGATTCCATTTTCTCCTCCATGAGTTCTTCACTCACAAGCCGCACCAAGCCTCTCGCAACAACAAGCTCTCTTGTCCAACTTACCTCACCAATCCTTTCCTCCGTATCCGGCTTTTGGCAAGTACCGGTCCCCTATCTGCTCGGAACCTTCTAAGCACTCTCTTCTCTCTCTAGGCTTCACTCGCAACTTCTCAAGAACACATTCTGTTCTTCTTTCATCCAACCTCGCCTTGGGAATCCTCCGTGTTCCGCCACACTTTCTTCTTCACCTTAGAATCCTCTGGACTCTTTCATCCCCTGCTCTCAAGCTTGATTTGCTCTTGCCGAGATCTCTTCCACAATTGCTTGCACCGCACTCAAAAACAATACCTTCAAACCGAGTCAAATAATGCTCATCAACTCACCTTCCAAGATCCCCGAATGATCTTGCTTCTTCTTTCACCCGCCCGCATCCGTATCTCCGCCGCAATCTTCAAGACACTTTGTTTTCAACTTCGCATTCTCAGAAATCTGAATACCTCCACTTACACTTCGCAAATCCGTAATTTCTTCATCGCGCTAAACAAATTCAAACCAAACTTTCTTCACTCGCTTCAATTTCAAGACATGTGCATTTCAAAAATCAATTTTTCAAAGAGCTATTCCCAAAATACCGGATACCACTTGATGGCATGCCTACTTGCTAAACCCACATTTTCTACTTTGTATGCATATAAAATGCATCTCAAATTTTCACCCAAATAAATCTCAAACAATCTGGGCAACCTCACAATGTTTTAATTTCTTGAACTGGCAAATTAAATAAATAATAAATGCGGAAGCTACTTCAATCAATGGTTTAAAACCATACACCTCAACCCAGAATTAATCCCTTATGCGGAAGCTGCATCATTTATCTGAACCCATATTAATAAACTCAACAAGTGTTATTTCATTTGCGGAGGCTTTCTTCAAATCTCATGGCTAAACCATATTCCTATCGGTCACCCATTTCAATGTCTTGTTTGCACATAGTCAAGTTTTAAAACCCCAATAAACAGTATAAACATTTCTCATTTAATCCTTTGATCTTGGATCGAAATCCAAGCACCAAGACATATGAATGTATGGCCCCCAGCAACGTAACTTACCATTCAAAGTCGAATTGGGGTTAAATAAAACCATATAGATTGGGCCCACGACTCACCAACATATATTAATTGTCTGGCCCACAATAGTTATTTAACATGTATCAAAACCCGAATTCATATAATAACGCTGGGCCCACATATTACATAACTATTACCAATTCAAGTAACGTTGGGCCATACCTCTGTTAATCTCCGCGCAACTTGCGAATGCCAAAACCGTCGGATTGTTCACCCTTAAGATTGCACGTCATTCGCATTTCTTTTCCACTGGACGTTAACGCACAAAAAAAGTGCGAAATAGGCTGTTTTGGAATACAGCCTATGCCACGTGTCGGACGAAGGATGCTGTCGCATTTTTATTCTCCATACAGCTTACCGCCTTACAAAAGTGCGAAAACCACCGTGGTTTCTCCAGGCCGCTTCATGGTTCTGTTCCTTCGGCTCCAGGTTCCACCTCTCCGAATCGCTTACAATTCCGCTCCCTTGTGTGTTAACCTTCGCATTATGAACTCTACATGCCCTCGCTCCTTGTTTACACACAGTTTATCTAGCGAACACCGCTTCCACTGTTTCATTATAGAATTCCGCTTACACACAGTTTATCTAGCGAACATCGCTTATATTGCTTCGCACACGGAACAAAAACACTGATATTAACTCTCAATGCAGGGGTCTAACACCCACTGGTCTTTATAGGATTTCTTAGCGAACTCCAAGCTCATTCGCACAGAATCTAAATCAATAATGAGGCAGATGTGAAATCGATCACTCTGTGATCGATTCACAGGATTTTACAATCACCAGTTCAATCTTTAACACAACTTCAACATGCGCTTCTTATACACTCTCTCATCACAAAATATACAGGCAGACTCTTAAAACAATTACAGAGTCTTACTCATACCAGCTCACGGAGATTCAAGGCATTCTTCACACAGAATTTAATCAACAAATGCACAGGTAATACTGAAACAATTTCTTCCATAATATATACTTGAATTTACTTACAAAAACCTCCTGTTCAGGCCAGATCTTCAATCCGATGGCCTTTTACTCTCCCTACTCTGCCTCTCCGGCTCTCTAGTTCTATGCAGCTCTGTGCAGGTCTATGCAGGGCTGTTACTAATGCCTTTGAGACTTATTTTTATACAAAAACTACTAATGAATCGATTCATATTCTTTCATGACTCAACAAAACTCTTGGAATCCCTCCAAGTCCTAAATTTAGCCTAACTAACCAACTGAAACTGACTCTTCATACTCCTAACTAATCGACTTCTCTCATGTCCTCCAATCATTTGGAGACATTTACAAATTTCTCTCTACATTTAACTAAAAATCACTCAAATATGAATAACTACATAGGAAATAAAAAACATGAGACCCCCCTTATGTCTATTTACATACAAAGTATTTCTTTGAGCCTAATGCTCCTGCATCATACAATATATCAGATGGTGGTGTAATGGGCAATAGGTGCAAAAATTTCGTCATAGTCTATTCCCTCTTTCTGAGAGAAACCTCTAGCCACAAATCTAACTTTATATTTTTCAATACTGCCATAAAGACCATGCTTAATTTTATACAACCATTTAGAAGACACAACAAATTTACCTTGGGGTCTTGGAACTGTTGATTTCTGGTAGCATCGGATGTGCTCTAAGTCTCAAATTTTGCAGGGAGGCTTAGGCACATGCATTCCAAAGAACCCAGAAAGCGTTTTGGGAAATTCCACCCAGATTGTGTTTTATGAAAATAATTAATTATTTTTAATGGGACCCTAAGTCTAAACTTAGGAAATTAAAATAATTAAAGGATATTAATTAAATTAGGGTGTGAATGTTGTAGAAAAAGACAGAGATCAAGTCAAGTTAATCTTAGCCGTTGATTAGCGATTTAATCTCGGCCGTTGAAGTCTCAACGAGAAGATTATAAGGACTTGATGGGGCATTTGGAAAACACACCGAGACACCGACAGAGTTTAGAGATCGAAATTCTTTAGTGAGCAATGCCCAGGGAGAGATCAATCGAGTTGATTCTTGTAGAGAGGGGCAGAGATAATTCCCGGTTGGAGATCTTTCTAGATCCGGAGAGTACAAGGAAGAGAGAGCAGAGAGTAGTCTGGAGAGGCAACGCAGAGCCAACCGCGTAGAGCTTCAGAGGTAGTCCGTATTTCTGCTGAGAGACATTCAGGATCCAATGCCGGAGTCAGGGTGTGAGCCCGAGAGGCCATAGGGTTGAAGTTTCTAGTTGGCAGAGAGATCATAGGAGGTGCAACGCAGCCCTAGCAGCAGTGATTGCGTAGGTGTGACGCAGTACTGCATAGAGACAACGTATAGGTTCACCTCCAGTGTAGATCAGTGCCGGATCTTCCAGTGACGAGGTGAGATCATTTCACCAGCTCTTTGTTCAGTTAGATCTTTGTATAGGATTGCCAATTTGGGCATCCGAAGAATTGTACTCAGAAATTACTGCATAATAATACAAATCCTCAGCTGCTGCATCGATTTTCGTGCATTAGGTTTTTCGAGGGACTTAATCCAAAAATAACAATGTTGTGTGTCTATTGTTTCTTCTTGCTCAGATCTTGTTTCAACACTTATTTTTTTCGCAGTTTAATTTTGTCAAGGTTGTAGTGTATGGGTTTCAATATTTACCATAGAACACGATAAATAATTTGTTTAGAAATTAAAAATTAGAAAAATACTCATCAATTACTGCAGTAGGATTCCAGATCTAGGAATTTTCACATGGTTTCAGAGCTTGTATAGCAGTGCAGAAGAAGCAAGAGAGCAGACCATAAGGATCCAACGTTGAGCAGAAAGAAGGAAATCAAAGAGCTACGTAAGCAGCAGATCGATTTCCCAAGGGATTGCGCAGTCCAAGCCAGGAGGGCTAGATCTACAAGGAAATCTCTCTCTGAGTGAGTTGACAGAGAGGCAGGATTTTCCAGTTTGCAGTTTGTCAGAGGCAGAGGGAGCAACACAACAGATTCAACGCAGATCAACTACTGGTGGGACACAATTTTCTTGTAGCAACAGTTGCTGGTGCAGAAAGCGTCAGAGGAGAGAAGAAGAAAACACTTTTGAGGGAATTCTGACCTCAAAGAATTTCTTGCCCAAGAAATTTTGATTTCTCGTGCAAAAGCAACGAGATCATGATTTATTTGGCTTGCTCCAGTAGGGAGTGCGTAGAGCCAGCTGCGCAGAGGGTTAGAGGCGGTAGTTCGACATTTGATTGGGTGAGATGGCAGCTAGTGGGTTGCATGATCATGATCGGTTAGAGGGTGCCTCTAAATATGTAATCTGGAAGGCAAGGATCTCCTTCCTTCTGGAAGAGCATGAGCTCAAGGCCTTCATCGACAGTGCATTAGCTGAACCTGTAGATGCAACACCGTTGAGAGCCTTCAAGAAGAGCATGGCAAAAGCCAAATGGTTGATCCTCAACGGAGTGAAGGATCACACAATTTCACACATTTCTGGCAAAGGGACTGCGAAGGAGATGTGGGATGCATTGGCTACGCTGTATGAGGGGTCTTTTGAGCAGCAAAAGATGTTCTTGGAGGAAAATATGCGGTCTACGATGATGCAGAAGGGAGAACGCAATGATCCATTCCTTGCAAAACTTCAGGATGTTCGAGATTAGCTGGCAGTTGTAGGAGCAGCTCCTCAGGCCACGGAGATGGTTAGGTTGGCTCTAAATTCCGTGTTTGAAGAATATCAAGTCTTTGTCCAAAGTATCCTAGGCAGAGATAAGTTGTTGGACTGGGAAGGAATGTGGGCAACTCTTTAGCAGTAAGAGATGAGGAGAGACTTACTCAAGTGCAAACTTGATGGCAGCAACAGTAGTGGGACGAAGCCCAAGGAGGAGGAGAATGCAACCCTTGCATCAAAGGGGCTGCAGGAGCAGCAGAGGCAGAAAAAGGACGTCTCAAAGATTAAATGCTTCCGGTGTGGCGAGATGGGACATTACGCTACACAATGCCCTCTCAAGAAGAAGGAAAAAGATGAGAAGCATGATGCGCAGGCTGCAATTGTGAGGATCGAGGAGGGAGGAGTTTGCAATGATTGCCCACATATCTCCTGGGGAGAATTGGAGTAATCTAGAACTATAGTTCAACAGAGCTGCAGTTGGGTAGGATCCTCAAGGAGTCTACCTCATGGATCATTACCTTGCTACGGGTGCCTAAATTAGAAGTAGCAGGATGGACAAGTATCAACTGGCGCAGAGGAGTGCAAAAGTGACAGTGCAGTGGCTAGTGAGCGCCAGAATCATAGCAACGCAGAGCAGAGTTGACAACAGTGCAGGAAGGCACAACGCAGAGTCAACAACAACGTAGCAGCTTCAGAGGGACAACGTAGAGACTAGCAACAATCAGATCTTCAGTACGAGATGCATCTTACTGAACACTTAGTTTAGAGTTTGGATGCTTTTCTGTTGCAGTGAGCAACAGAGTTGCAGTGCAGTAGCAGTTGGTAGCAGTACGCAGGGTCAGCAGTAGCACAGATGCAACAACGTCGTAGTTGGTGGGCAATAATGTCTAACATCAGCAACGCAGATGGAGATGTTGCAGAGTCAGAGCAGTACTTCAGCTGGATGTATTGCTAGAGCACATTCCTCGCTAAGAGGGAGTGTTGATTTCTGGTAGCATTGGATGTGCTCTAAGTCTCAAATTTTGTAGGGAGGTTTAGGCACATGCATTCCAAAGAACCCATAAAGCATTTTGGGAAATTCCACCCGGATTGTGTTTTATGAAAATAATTAATTATTTTTAATGGGACCCTAAGTCAAACTTAGGAAATTAAAATAATTAAAGGATATTAATTAAAACAGGGTGTGAATGTTCTAGAAAAAGACGAAGATCAAGTCAAGTTTATCTTAGCCGTTGATTAGCGATTTAATTTTGGCCATTGAAGTCTTAATGAGAAGATTATAAGGACTTGATGGGGCATTTGGAAAACACACCGAGACACCGACATAGTCTAGAGATCGAAATTATTTATTGAGCAGTGCTCACGGAGAAGATCGATCGAGTTGATTCTTGCAGAGAGGGGAAAAGATAATTTTCGTTGGGAGATCTTTCTAGATCTGGAGAGTACAAGGCAGAGAGAGCAGAGAGCAGTCCGAAGAGGCAGCGCAAAGCTTGAGAGGGAGTCCGTATTTCTGTTGAGAGAGTCAAGATCCAGTGCCGAAGACTGGGTGTGAGACCGGGAGGCCAGAGGGTTGAAGTTTCCAGTTTGCAGAGAGATCAGAGGAGGTGCATCACAGTCCCAACAACAATGACGCAATGACTGTGTAGGTGTGATGCAGTACTGTGCAGAGACTGCGTAGAGGCTCATCTCTAGTGTAGATCAGTGCCAGATCTTCAAGTGATGGGGTGAGATCATTTCACCAACTCTTTGTTCAGTTAGATCTCTGTATAGGATTGCCAATTTGGGCATCCAAAGAATTGTACTCAGAAATTACTACATAATAATACAAACCCTTAGCTGCTGCACCAGTTTTCCTGCATTGGGTTTTTCCGGGGACTTAGTCCAAAAGTAACGGTGTCGTGTGTCTATTGTTTCTTCTTGCTCAGATCTTGTTTCAACACTTATTTTTTCCGTAGTTTAATTTTGTGAAGGCTGTAGTGTATGGGTTTCAATATTTACCGTAGAACACAGTAAATAATTAGTAAATATTAAACAAATAGAAGAATTCTCATATGTTGCTATAGTAGGATTCCAGATCTAGGAATTTTCACAAGAACCACTTCCCATACATCATTATGAATGATGGATTCATATTCTTCAGCCATTGCATCTTTCCACACTTGGGCCTTTACAAATTCTTCAAAAGTGAACGGTTCAACTTGAACAATGTCGCTCATGGCTACAACATATCCTTGGAACCGACAAGGTTTCTTGCTTTCTCTGAAAGTTCCTCTAGGGGCAACATGTTTATCAACATTTTGAAGAGTGTCACGAAGCCATAAGGGTCTCCTTTTAGAAGGAGGATTGTATGGAGGAGGATCCAAAGGATCCATGGGCTCATTGGGTTCATCAACAAGATCAGTGTTAGCTTCAAGATCTTCTTGTATTTCAAATACATCATCTTGACTATCAACATTAATAGGAGGAAGAGTAGTGTCTCTTGCTTTTCCAAGAGTTGCATCTTCATCAAATGTTACATCCCTGCTAAATTCAATATTTCTTTGACTAGGTACGTATATTATGTAAGCTTTAGAATTCTCACAATAACCAACAAACGTACCTTTCTTACCTAAAGCTTCCAATTTGTTCCTTTTCTCTTTTGGAACATGGAAGTAGACAAGACGACCAAAGATCCTCAGGTGCCCAACTTCGGGCTTCTCGCTAGTGAATACTTTTTCAGGAGTCTTGTTGTTTAGGGCACGATGAGGAGATCTGTTTTGAACATAGACAACTGTGTTCACAACTTCTCCCCATAGAAACTTTCGCAATTTCTGATCATGCAACATAGCTTTGATCATGCAACATAGCTTTGACCGCTTCCATGATAGTTCTATTCTTTCTCTTAGCCACACCATTTTGTTCTGGCTTATATGGTACAATGGTCTCTTTTCTGATTCCAACTTTGTAGAAGTCAATGAAATCACTGAAAATGAACTCTCCTCCATTGTCAGATCTGAAAATTTTGATATTCTTTCCGGTTTATTTTTCTACTAGAGCTTTCTAATCTTTGAACTTGTTAAAAGTTTGACTTTTATTTTTTCAGAAAATAAATCCATGTTTTGCGAGAAAAATTATCCACAAAGATAATATAATACAAGTAAACACCAAGAGAAGTTATAGGCATTGGTCCACATAAATCAGAATGTACAAGATGCAATACCTGACTGGTTCTACTTTTGCTTGGAGGGAATGGTACCTTCACTTTCTTTCTGCTTGCGCATCCTTGACAAACACCATCGTGATCAGATCTGATTTCCAACATTCTGGAAACCATCTTTCTCACATGAGGTAATGCTTTGTAGTGCAAGTGAGCAAACCTTTGTTGCCAAAGTTCACTTTGATGATTGATGTCATGGATTAATGCATGAATAGGTCTTCCATTGATTTTGTATAGACCTTCACATCTAGATCCTAGAGTGAGGGCATCTCTCATGTTCGATCTCGATGGCCAAGTGAGAACTTTACCATTTATGAAAGCAACTTTCATTCCTTTATTTTCTAAAGTTGATATGTGTTGAGAATTCGATAGGGCATAGTTTAATTCAATTCTCTTCTTGATAATTAATTGTGAGCTTACTTCTCTTACTTAGGTCTTCTCTTTATTAGCTTATTAGATCTTTCATCAAGTCAATTACCAAAAATACAAGAGACACAAATTTAGGCTATTCCATCCAGGGCCAAAACCTCTCCCTCTTGGAGAGGAATATCCGTAAGTAATTCTTATTATAGACTTTCAGTTGACAAGTACCATGACCATGACACAAACCCTTGACCTTAGTGTACCTCCAACGCCCTTGTCACCTTCTCTTCTTAGTTCCTTATAGTTGATCCTTCTTTCTGCACCGCACTGCACCAATACTAGGAAACTCGGTCTCTGATCAACAACCCTTAACACAATAATTCCTTCCTTTACTTCCTTCAATCTCCTTCTCGGCTCCTTTAGTCCTTTCCTCGCTTATCCTTTTGACACTTTATGAGTCAGTTTATGTTTAAGACCGAAGTCTCTTTGATGCTGCAACAGACCCTAGAACAAACCTCGACTTCTTTCAGATTTGCATGAGATATATAGCGTGGCTTAGACCGAATCAAGGTAGACTTATTCTACCTCTTCTTCGCTTGTCCTCTTTTCTCCTTTCGTCGCATATATAGACTTGTCCAAGATGGATACTCCTTTCTTCTCACTGTATATACCACTTCCTTTTGTTCTGCAATTTGGACATGTATATACCAGACCTTGATTGAGATTAATGTACCCAAAATAGAGAGTCCTTTTCTTTGCTGAAATGCTTCCTTCTTCACTTCAATTGTGAACCCTTAACTCACACTTCAATTGCAGACTTATCCGAAATCTTATCTCAGACTTGATCGAGATTCTCTTGCCAAATGAAACCGCAGACCTTCCTATTATATAGTGTTAACCTTCTTGCATTTAGGCTGACCTGTCAAACGGTGGGTAGGCTGACTTGATAAGGAGACTTATCACTAAGTATTGTGGCCGACTTCATTGAGCTTCTTCCAGCGAGGTGACAAGTGTGTGGAGCATACTTTTACATTGTTTCTTTGACTCTTTTACAAGTGTAACCTCGCTTTATGTACATGACCCTAATTTATACATTTATGACAAGATGACAAACCCCTAGAAGACATCAAGAAGAAGTCTTTCACCTATGATAAAAACTACTTGCTCATGAAACCCATGAGTCAAGCTTTACAAAATACATTTTATTATCTTTATCTTCTTCATTACATAAATTCATAATTACATAGTCATTATGAGGACCGATCCTAGTTACACGTTCTAACACTCCCTCTTAACTAGGGAGGTATCCATAATGGTACATGGTCACTTTCCATCTGAAGAATTTCTCATAAGAAGAATCAGATTGGTAACCCATCTGTATAGCATCATATTAACCATTAGCATTGTCATACTGCAAGGCCTTGACTAACAACTCCATCTCTCCACGAGATCTTAGCTACAATGCTGGCGAGACCAATGATGAGTAGACACTCTCATCATTGTCTCTCTTGGATCATATCCCACCTGGGTTCACTTAGGATATGTCCATAAGGACTATTCTTACTGTTGGATTCCCAATTCTCAAAGAATATTGGTCCTTCCACGACTACTCTTATCAGAATGTCTTATCACATTCTCAAAGAGTATTGGATGCCAGATGATTACCCAATCCTCCATTCTGTCTCCCAGAATGATGTGTCTATCTCTCCCTCTCAACTAGGGAGGACATAATCCTAAGCTTTCTTCTTGGCTTAGGAGTCACTGAGTTTTCTTCCAAGTAAGAAACTCATTATCACGCTCCCTCTTAATCAGGGACCTGCAACAACAATGATGAAAACACCCAGTTGCTCATGAAGAGCTCCTTTCTTCGATGTCATGAATTTCTTCGTTGTTGAGGAGTCTTCATCTTTGGGATCTTTTCATAGGGCACAAATCATCCATCACTTTCATCAAGAGTCATGTCTTCTATCAGAAAGTAATCCATCAATCTTCTCATCTGGTCTAGCTTCATGCCATGCTGCTTTCCTTCGAACCATACTTCTTCCAATCCTTCGAACCATACTTCTTCCAAGGATCTTATATCCTGCCATATGGTTGTAAACCTATGGAAGACATATACTTCCCTTTGGTCCTGCATAAGCTCATCAGATATTAATTAGTTATAAATATGAACTTTTAAATCAAAGTTACCTTAGTGATGATCTTTCACCATGACATCTTCTTGTAGTCATCGACATCCTTTGTTTACAGATTGACACATCTCCTAAAGATAAGTTCTGTCAAGGGTCTCAATCTTTTCCAGACTTGTATCAGAGTCTACATATCTTCCCAAGGGATTTTCTAGTCAAGTCTTCTTGGCTTCCTTGGATGTTGACTGCTTCTTTCCATGGTCGTACTTCCCATGATCTCTTCCTTTTTCTTTATACACGCAATTTAATTTCATCTCCAGGAACTTCCATAGTGCAGTTCCTTGATAATGTACAATCACCTCATATTCCATGTGAGGATATATTATGTTGATTTCATCTAGTGTAGAACTTATGCATCAGAAGAGTTTCTACTTTTCATTTTGATCATACTTTTAAAAATTACCTGCAATCACATGACTTTATAGCATCTAGTGTCAGCACATATATATATATATATATATGTGTGTGTGTGTGTGTGTGTGCGTGTGTGTGTGTACCTCATTCTTTTCCTTTTGAGTCATCCCGCAGCAGGTTTCCTAGAATGAAAAATTTCATTCTCTTAACCTGCTTCATCTATATGTCATCATATCCTAATCCCAAAATTCTGTAAGATAGAATTCCTGATGAAACCTTTTTCTTTCTTCCTAACTAGTGAATCCAAGGAGGACTCCATTAGAAAAATGTGAGCACCTGTTTCCATAGATAATTATTGAATGATGCCCCTTGATCTCAATGACTGCCTTCCATCAATGTTGTTATCGGTGAGGTTTCCAAGAGCCTATAACATAGACATCCTCCTTCAATGGTTCCATCATGATGCCCATCCTAATGATATGCATCTACCTAAAATACAATGCTTCCTATCATACTATTTTGCAGCCGGACATATACTACTTAAAGATGAAGATGAGCTCAATCATATAGAGATCTTTCTCTCCTTCTTCCTTTGGCTTCTTTGCATCAGGTTCTTCTACTTCTTTAGCAATATGGGCTTCTTTCTTTTTCCTCTTGTCCTTGTTGGATTTGGGACAATCCCTTTTATAGTGCCCAAGTTCGTTACATCCATAGCATCGAATCTTATTCATGTTCCTTCCTTTGTTTTGATGACCGGATTTACCAAATTTTCCTTTCCTTCTTGACATGGCAGCATAGGCTTGATTTTCCTCATTTGTTCTAGTATCAATTTCGGATTTTAGTCTAGTCTCTTCTATCTTACATAGAGACCACAAATCTTGCAATGGTGTTACTTCTTTCTTCCCATAGATACTAGAAGTGAAGTTTCCCCATCCCTCCAGTAGATCATTCTACACCACTGTAGTAATTTCTTTGTCAGACATTATTTCTCCCATTTCCTACAGTTGATCTCGCATTTCATAAATCTTCATAAAATATGAAGTTATTCCTTCTTCTCTTGACCTATTTAATTTATATAGTTCTTGTCTTAGAGATATTATATTACTTCTCCTGTAGTACTTATAGAGAATAGCTCCACCAATTTCTCATATATTTCTTTTGATGATTCCAATTTGGATACATAGGGAATAAGAGAGTCTTTTATGTATTCTATAAGAATCCTTTGGGCTCTTATGTCTCCCTTGCCATAAGCTTGAGTATCTTACTTTGAGTGTTTAGTCACAGACCCTTTAATGTAATCCATAACTTCATTTTCAGTTGAATCTAAATCTGTCCTTTTCTTCCATGCAATAAAGTTTGTAGTCCCAGGCAATTTGTTGCTTTCTTTGCAAAAAGTTATTTTGACAGATTCAGATAAGGACATTAAGATACTTACTTGAGTATATGCTTTCTTCTTCTATCAACTTCCTTGTTGATGATGATATAAAAGGTAGAAGGAGCTTCCTCCTTGATTGGCTTCCTCAGGAGAGCTAAAATTACTTTCAATCTTTGATGATGATGGCTTGATGGTGACTCCAACAATGTTGATTTGATTTCAACACCAAAAGTAATTGATGATGTCCTTGATCTCCTTGAGATTGCTTTCCAATTTTCAAACTACTTCTTTTAGAATTTAAGGATTGATTCTTCAATGTAGACTTTTGCCTTCTAGAAACTGATCCTTGATCTTCTTGGTACTTGAATGTCTTCTCGTCGAATAGCCCTTTCTAGCACCTTAGCTCTGATACCATGTTGAGAATTGGATAGGGCATAATTTAATTCAATTCTCTTCTCGATAATTACTTGTAAGCTTACTTCTCTTACTTAGGTCTTCTCTTTATTAGTTTATTAGATCTTTCATCAAGTCAATTACCAAAAATAGAAGAGACACAAATTTAGGCTATTCCAGCCAGGGCCAAAACCTCTTCCTCTTGGAGAGGAAAACCCGGAAGTAATTCTTCTTATAGACTTTCGGTTGACAAGTAACATGACCATGACACAAACCCTTGACCTTAGTGTACCTCCAATACTCTTGTCACCTTCTCTTCTTAGCTCCTTATAGCTGATCCTTCTTTGTGCACCGTACTGCACCAATACTAGGAAAATCGGTCTTTGATCAGCAACCCTTAACACAATAATTCTTTCCTTTACTTCCTTCGATCTTCTTCTCGGCTCCTTTAGTCCTTTCCTCGCTTATCCTTTTGACTCTTACTGAGTCACTTTATGTTTAAGACCAAAGTCTCTTTGATGCTGCAACAGACCCTAGAACAGACCTCGACTTCTTTTAGATTTGCATGAGGTATATAGCATGGCTTAGACTGAATCAAGGTAGACTTATTATGCCTCTTCTTCGCTTGTCCTCTTTGCTCCTTTCTTTACATATATAGAATTGTCCAAGATGGATACTCTTTTCTTCTCACTGTATATACTACTTCCTTTCGTTCTGCAATTTGGACATATATATACCAGACCTTGACTGAGATCAATGTACCCAAAATAGAGAGGCCTTTTCTTTGCTGAAATGCTTCCTTCTTCGCTTTAATTGTGAACCCTTAACTTGCACTTCAATTGCAGACTTTTTTGAAATCTTATCTCAGACTTGACCGAGATTCTCTTGCCAAATGAAACCGCAACCTTCTTATATATAGTGTTAACCTTCCTGCATTTAGGCCGACCTGTCAAACGGTGGGTAGGCCGACTTGATAAGGAGACTTATCACTAAGTATTGTAGCCGAATTCATGGAGCTTCTTCCAGCAAGGTGACAAGGGTGTGGAGCATATTTTTACATTGTTTCTTTGACTTTTTTACAAGTGTAACTTTGCTTCATGTACATGACTCTAATTTATACATTTATGACAAGATGTAAAACCCCTAAAAAACATCAAGAAGAAGTCTTTGACCTATGATAAAAACTACTTGCTCATGAAACCCATGAGTCAAGCTTTACAAAATACATTTTATTATCTGTCTTCTTCATTACATAAATTCATAATTACATAGTCATTATGAAGACCGATCCCAGTTACACTTTCTAACGATATGCACACAAGATTCCTCTTTAAACTAGGTACATATAAAACTTCTTGAAGGGTCAAAGTTTTACCTTGATCCAGATGGAAAGAAACGAAACTGGATCCCTTTATGGGATATGTAAAGTTATCTCCAAGAATGATCTTCAAATTTGTCTCCCTCTCAACCAGATTAGATAATACTTCTTTGTAACCAATAAAATGTCTTGAGCACCGCTATCAAGCAACCAACTATCACAAGAATCTGCAGGAGATGAACTAGAAAGAGCAGAAACAAGAAAGTACTTTGATTGAGTCTCAGCTGCATTATTATCATACCCTTGGTTCCTTGAGGAATGGTAGTGTTATGTATATTTTATTATTATTTATTAATTAGATTTAGTTATCTTAGGTTATTAACTGAAAAGGCATGATCAAAGATCATGCCTCTTCGCCAAGGGACACCTTGAGGCTATATTTAAAGCCTAGGCGATCCCTCATTGTAATTATCTCATCTTTTCATCATTAATAATATATATTTATCAAGTTTACCAGAGTTTTTACACTCCATTGGTATCGGAGCCATCGCTCTTCGGATCTGTGTGATCACCCAGAATTAAGGAATTGAAGGAAATTTCAAAATTGCAGATTTTTTACCCACCCCATCTGTTTTCTCACCCCCACTCTGCCTTCGATTCCCAAATTCTCCTCACGTAAAAAAAAAAATATAATAAATAATTTTTTTTACAACCCCTCACATTCCTTACATTCCCCTCATTCCCTACGCTTCCCATAACCCACCCTCAGCGGCGGCTACCCATTACACTCCATTGGTATTGGGCTTTTAAATCTGCCGTTCCCACCGTCTGTCACACCCTCCTTCGCAGTTATTCAATTCTCTGCCACTATACACAAAGACGTCTTACAGCTTACACTCCATTCAGAATATCAGAATATCATTCTCTTAGTGGACGTGTTCAAGGTTTTCGGTGGAGCATTCGGTTCTGACCGAGCTACCACGACCCACGTCAAACTGATACTCCAATTGTTACCACCGTTGGTTACTCTAGACATCGGTACAAGTGACGTTTAAAAAAATAAATAAATTTGTTGCAAGTAATTTAACACCTGCGTGATCCGTCGTTCTCTCACCTGGTCCACCCTCGTTCCATCTTACCTATCCCACCACACTCATCATCTTAACTGTTTCTGTTGCGTCCCCATCTGACCAAACTAGTTTCTATCACCTATCTGCAATTTACCATTCCACGCACATTTTCTGAAACCGTCAACCTTACACCAATCGACAACAACTACTTACACCAATTGACAGCAACTACTAGCCCTTCTTAACTTCGACGACTTTTACTCCGCGCTAACAACACAGAACACACACGCGTTAAGGTTATATAAAGTGACAGAAGGAAGGTTTGGTTGGACTGCGAAGTCAACCTGACGGTCTGCAACCCCGACCAGTCAACCTGACGGTCTGCGAAGTCCCGTCAGCACTCCGCCATCGACAGCAGAACCCGGCCAGTTTTAAATTCGTGTAAAAAAAAAAACAGAGAAATCAAACAGTGTGTCGGTTCATTAAAAAGGGACGAGCACGTTTTTTAGAAACGATTTTTTTTTTAATTATATAAAATATAATATATAGTTCAATTAATAATTATATATATATATTATAATTACATAATTCATTTATATATATAATTCTCATTTAATAATTATATATATATAATAATTATATAATTAAATTATATATATTATATAATTTTTAATTAAAAATTATATATATATATAATAATTATATAGTTTTAAAAAAAAATTATTATTAATTAATTAATTCAAAAAAAAATAAAATTAATTAAATATTAATTAATTAATTTTAAAGAAAAAAAGAGGAGAAACTGGCAGAAAGATATTCCCCACCTCATACACGCTCGATGTCTTCGTCAATGTCAATGGCGGAATTCCAGAAGAAATTGGGAGATCTTGAGAAACAAAGCAATAACAATTCCGAAGAATTCGGAAAAAGATTAGTTAATCTGGAAGGTACAGTTTCAGGGCACTCCAACGACATCAAAAAAATCCATGATACGACAAATCGAATAGAAAGACAAATGTGGCTAAACCATCATGAGGCCACAGAAAAGCTTAACGAAGCAATGAACAAGATGACAGAGCATAGCGAAGTAATGAACAATATGATAGTACTATTCAATAAGCTAAATGATAAAATAGATAAGTTAAGTCAAACACAATCCCCAACATCTCCTAACAGGGAACCAAATCAACAAAACAATTCCGCAGATTCTGGGAACTCAGAAGAGCATCAGGAAAAGACTGATTCTCCACATCATCAAGAAGATAGTAATGCAGATTTTCAAAATAAGCAGCTCTGGAATGCATTCGCTAATCAATATCCCCTTCTTGTTCCACCATTAGCATATCAGCGCAAAGCCAAGATCGACCTACCCAAATTTGATGTTAATGAAAAGAATAGCGTTGCATGGCTTAATAAAGCGGAAGAATATTTTGAGATTTATGACATTACTAGTGATGATGAAAAAATTAAACATGCTTCCATGAAAATGGAAGGAGAAGCATACAATTGGTATATGTGGTGGAAAAAGACGACGCTCGCTATCAGTTGGAGGAAATTTAAGGATGCGTTCTTCAAAAGGTTTCAAGGCATAAAAAAAGAAAAATTCTTTTCAACGTTTATTAAATTACGCCAAAAAGGAGATGTGGATGAGTACACTCGAGAATGGGAGACCTTGGCAACACGAGTACCGGGATTGTCGGAATCTTGTCTAATCCAGTCTTACATCTCAGGACTTAAAATCCACATACAGGAAGAGCTAGAACTACATGAAATTACGTCCGTAGAAGTAGCAAGGCAAAAAGCAAAAGCTGCTGAAAAGAAATTTGAAAGATTATCAAAACCAGAAAAAGTATATTCGAGATGACGGTTTCCTCAATCTGAAAATGTAGATGGCACAAAATATGTCCCTGTTCATCTTCGTGAAGAAGAAAAATCTAATTTGGAAAAACAAAGAATGCGAGAGGGCAAGTGCAAACGTTGCGGTGAACACTGGGACCCTAAGCACAGATGTGCTAATGAAAAAGCGAAGAATCTATACAGTTGTGAAGCAACTAACGATGCTAACAGTACTGATTCGTGTATAGAAGGATTAGAAGACAACTTAGAGTTCTCTCCAGTAGTGGATGGCGAAACTATTCCGCAAGTATCATTATCAGCTATGACAGGCATATTACAACCTCAAACCCTAAGGTTAAGAGGACATATTAAGAAAAACAACGTAATGGTTCTCATAGACACAGGCGGCACGCACAATTTTCTAGATTCAACCATGGCCAAAAGACTCAACCTCTTTGCTTTTCCCATGCCTAATATGAAGGTAATGGTGGCCGATGGTAAAAAGATTGAACAAGTAGGAAAATGCCATAAAGTCAAATTGCAGATTAAAGACTTTCATTTAGAATCGCCGTTCTACACCGTTCCATTACGAGGAGTAGATGTGGTCTTAGGAATTCAATGGCTACGAACTCTAGGTGCTTATTCTGCCAACCATCAGAAGCAGTTTATAAGTTTTAAGTGGAAAGGGCAGAAATACAAGTTGTATGGATTCCAAGTCCCAGAAAATCAAGTCGTATCTTCCTCTCTGATGACGAAGATGGTTCAAATAGGAGCGCCAACATCTACAGTACAATGTCATAAGTTAGAAATGTTATCTTCAAAAGAGAGCCACGACGAGTCACCAAAAGTCAAGACAGGATCCGACCCTGTCGATATCAGATATTTTCACTATCCAGATCAACAAAAGGTTGAACTCGAGAATATGCTCCACGATATTTTTAAAATGTGGGAAGCAAGGGCCCGCCGCTCAAGAAACCCAGGCGTTCGTCAACATTGTCCATCGTTACATATGCTTTGAGGACAAAGCATCTTAAGAGAGGGGCAATGTTATGTATATTTTATTATTTATTAGTTAGATTTAGTTATCTTAGGTTATTAACTGAAAAGGCATGATCAAAGATCATGCCTCTTCGCCAAGGGACACCTTGAGGCTATATTTAAAGCCTAGGCGATCCCTCATTGTAATCATCTCATCTTTTCATCATTAATAATATATATGTATCAAGTTTACCAGAGTTTTTACACTCCAGGTAGTTTCCTCTGCGAGCATAAGGAGCTTCACTACTTCTTCTGTAATCCGATTTTTTGGAGCGATTGTTGAAGTTGGATTATGACGCTTTTTTGTTTTCTGAACAGTCACAAGCATAGTGGCCATGCTTGCGACAATTGTAGCATTGGACTTTTGATAAGTCTCTGGTCCATTAAGAAGAACTATTGGGAGAAAACTTTCTCGAATAGTGCATTCCTCTTCTTCCTTTCTTCTTTTTGCCTTGTACAACAAAGGCAGTAGGTTCTCCCTCCTCATGCTTGTGAATTTTCCCTCTGGAAATCATTCTGGCTTCTTCTTGACTGCACTTTCTTAGGTGCTCATCAAATGTTGGAAACTTGTCATTATTACTGATGGTAGTAATAAAAGTTTGCCAAGAAGGCAGAAGACCTCCAAGCGTAATCAGTACCCGTTCTTTATTGGAAACAACTTCACTAGAAGTTGACAATTGATCTTTGATTTTTGATATCCTCATGAAGTATGTTTGAATGGTTTCTCCTCTGTTCATCTTAACATCCTCGAGTTGATTCTTCAGAGCAAGAATTTCACTCGAGTTGTTCACTTGATACATTCCAATCAGCTTGTCATACATTTCTTTGGCTTTCTTCAAATTGGAGACATAAGTGATGAAGTGGTCTCCAATAGAGTTAAGATGCTCTTTTTAGCTTTGACTTCTCTTTTCTTGTATCTGGCCTTGATAATAACATTGAGTTTTCAGCTGGTTCTGCTACCTCTCCTTCAACATACTCTAGAACATCATATTTCTCAAGAGTAATATCCAATTTGGCCTTCCAAAGGAAAAAGTTTGAAACATCAACCGACTTCTCTTTATTCTTAAAGCAGGAGGACGACATCTTGATCTGCTCAAAATTTCAGCAGCAAATAGAAAGAGACAATAAGAGATATTTCTGCTGTAAATGAGATATTTCAGCAGTAAAAAGGAAGAGAAATTTCAGCAGAAAATGAGCAACAATTAGAAGGAACGACAAGAGATATTTCAACAAAAAGAGAGCTGCAAATGGAGCAGACAACAAGCTATATTTCAGTAGAAAGAGAGCTGCAAATGGAACGGACAACTAGCTATATTTTAGCAGAAAGAGAGCTGCAAATGGAGCGGACAACAAGCTATATTTCAGTAGAAAGAGAACTGCAGTTGGAGTGGACAACAAGAGATATTCCAGTAGAAAGAGAGTTGCAAATGCAACAGACAACAAGCTATATTTCGGCATAATGAGAGCTGCAAATGCAGCGGACAAAAAGAGATATTCCAGTAGAAAGAGAGCTGGAAATGGAGTTGACAGCAAGAAATATTCCAACAGAAAGAGAGCTGAAAATGGAGCTTGTCTTCTTGAGTTTGTCTTCACCAAAGGTCTGATACCATGTTGAAATTTTGATGTTCTATGATGTTACAATCACTTAAATCCAGAACTTCTTTATGTTGCAAAATAAGTTAAGTAATTGTAGATAGAACATAAACCATATTAACCATATGCACAATGGAAGACAACCAAGAACTCAATGAGACACAAAGAAGTTAGGTCAATGACCAGGGCAAAACCCACAAGGGGAAAACCCAACCAGATTCTTCTTCTATTAGAAATCAATTGTTCGGCAGAGATACAACGTACAATGAGAGAATGAAGAAGTTCACCCAAATCTGAAGAAGATCTCTGATAGCAATAGCTGAAGCAAACATTGAATCACTTTAGCTTTCCGAGGTTTGCTCTTTCTCAAGTTTGAGTTCTCCTTTAAAAATCACAAGTAAGTGTGTCAAGTGAGGATGAGAGGCATAGATATATAGGAAGAGCAAGGAGGTCGAATTCATGAGGGAGTACCTCCTATGCCTTGAGGAAGAGTTTCATATGCCAAAATAGGAGTGTAACTTGTAACATAAAGGAGAGGAGTGTAACTTATGCATTTAGGAGAGAAGTGTAACTTATGCATTAAAGAGGCGTAAGGGGAATCTTTTTATGACGAGCCATTAAAGTGTGTAAGAGAGCGTAAGAGGTGCGTAAGAGCATTAAAGAGAGGAATGAATCCATGAAGAGAGAGAGAGTAATATATGCATTAATTGAGGGGAGTTACATATGACATGATTGAGTCTCATGATTGAGAGACTTGAATTTCTTTTTAATAATAATATAATAATATCATAAAGAGGATAATAGTAATAATAATAATATTAATGATTAAGTTAAAAGATTAAACAATTGAGATTGATTAAGGACAAGTTAAGTGATTTTCCATCATGTATATATGATTACGAATTGATGGAAGGTGATTTATTATTTTTGGAAAGTCATGGTTGCAAATATAGACATGACTTTCTATTTTTAGAAAGTCACTTTAGAAATGTCAGAAATGAAATTCTATTCAACGAAATTCATCCCATAGCTGTCAATTTTCAACACGTTTGAGATGTATGATACAATCCTAAAGTTGTATCAGAGTTCTAATTAAACCAAGAAGCTTGCTCTTAAAGAGAAGTTGAGGAGTATCCGAATGAGCAGGGATGAGCCCATCGTCCCATATTTGACAAGGCACACTTAGGTACGAGATGAACTAAGTGGGGTGGGTGTGGTTGTATCTAATCACGATCATGTGAGTTTTGCCTTACTTGCACTTCACAAGTCGCGGAAAGGGTTCTAGGATGTTGCTAGTGGGAGAGAGAACTTCACCAATTGGGAAAGGTTTTGGACTGACTGCATATAGGAAGAGATCCGAAGAGGAACCACAGAAGGGAGATTAGTTATGATAGAGGACGAGGAAAACTATGCCTTTGCAAGCAAGAGTAGAAAGGCCAAGGGCAAGAAGGGCCAAGGAGAGGTCGAGTCCAGTCAGAAGGGCAAGAAGAAGGATCTAAGCAAGATCAAGTGCTTTCATTGCCATGAGTTTGGACACTATGCTTCTAAGTGTCTTGGTAAGAAGAAGGGGCCGAGAAGGATTACGTTGCTGCATCAACAGTGGTAGATGACTTTTCTGCCTAGTTTGAGAAAGATTTCTCATTGATTGCTTGCATGGAAAGCTCAACGGATAACAATATATGGTATATTGATTCAGGAGATTCCTTCCACATGACCGAGAACAAGAAGAGTTTCAGCCACCTGAAGAAGAAGGACATGCCGTTTCAGATTGAGCTTGGAGATGATGGTCAGAGCTAGAGGAGTTGGTACTGTTAATATTCAAAGGGAGTTAGGTAACCCTCTTCATCTCAAAGATGCTTTCTATGTTCTAGGATTGAGGCAAAATCTTGTTTCGGTAGCTACATTTGAGAACAAGGGATATGATATCATCTTCAGCAGAGGTAACACATACCACCAACACTTAGCTTCTGGATGTAAGAAGCAAATAGGCATGAGGGTGAAGAATCTCTACAAGTTGCAGGTAGAGGTAGGTGCAGCCTTGAGCAACAAGGCAGGGAAAGCTCAGAGTAGAGAAGTGGTGGTTGAGCGAGAGCAAGACAAAGCTCTCAAGATGGAGTCTCAACCAGTATCTGAGTTTCAGTCTAAGCTAGTTGGTAGTTGGGTTGACCAACAAGATGATGATGATGAGGACCATAACCCAGGGCGAGTGAAGGCAACCACTTAGTCAGAGATGCCTAGTATAGGGAGAGTTCGAGCTAATTGGTTAGAGGATTTGTTTGGGGAGAATCAGAAGAGAGTTGGATCTCCTAGTATCACCTTCAGCCATAGGAAGCAACCATAGACGTACACAAGGTAGATGGCACTTATGAATGAAGTGATGGACTCGCAAAACATGGTGGAAATGAATAGGTTTTCAGATCAGGTTTTGCAGAAGAAAGCAAGGAAGCCTTGTAGCGTAGAGGGAGCAGCTACAATAGTAGAGGACATGGTAATGTTGGAGTCAGATCTAGGTGGACAAGGTTCTTCCAGGAACACCTTCCTCGCTATGAGGGAGTGTTGAAAATATTAGCGAGAAAAGGGTTCCTCGATGCCTTAATCATAGGCGCCATAACAAGTTTCTTTTTGTGTATGACTCGAGTTCCTAATAATTAGGAGATTCCCTATAAATTAGGACAAGTTACTATAATTTAGGAATTAGTCCCTAAAAATTAGGACGAGTTAGGATACAGTTAAATGATGTGTTGAAATTTAAGGTAAAGTTCTTGATTTTCTAGTGTGAGTTGATTGAGGAAAACACAAGTGATTGAGTCTCAAGTGGTTGACTTGAAATAGGACGAGTTGCATGAGCAATTAACTCATGCTCATTGATCCAACCACTACACCAAAAGCTCTCCGAACCGCAGGAGGGCGCATCCCAGTGGCGTTATGTGGCCCAAGGCTCCACCGAGCATCTCTAACGGACCCTCGCTAGCCCCCCCCACAGAGCAGGTAACACGTGCTAGCCAAGGTCGTACCGGATTCCTCTGGGCCGTGAGGCTGCCCTAAATGTGGATATGTTCCCACCACGTCTACATGTCTCACTTCGAGATCTCTACTGATACTACGCTTGATCCAACACACCAAGCTCAACTTGAAGAGGCGGCATCCTAGCAGTTATGGGCTCTTAAGGCCCACCGAGACCCGGACGGGACTTCAGCTCCCACTACGAGGACCCTAGGCCGGGGCAGGCCGTGCTTCCACCGGACCCTCAACAGGGAGGCTGCCCTAAACAGGGATATTACAGTAACACAATCAATCACCAAATCATTCCTTAATTAGAAAACTCACTAATTTTAACCATTTGAATTGCCTTTAAAAGGAGGAACGAAGGCATAAGTTTAATCATTGTTTTGGTGAGCACGTGTTGGTGAGACCAAGCAATCGGAAGCACAAGTCTATGTGTGGAGCTTGTGAGAGAAGGAGAACGAGCCTAGGAAAGGCTTGTGGGGGCTTGAAGAAGGGCGAATTCCGTGGGTTAGGAGGCAGGGATCAAGGTGCAAGCAAGGGTGTTTCAGCTTAGTGTAAGCAGAGAGAACATGATTTTTCTTTAATGAAACTTTATTGTATTGTATGAGATTCATTATTCAACCTTCTTCAATAGAATTGTCAATAACAAGCAGAGGGTTTTCCCAGTTGGGTTCCCTAGACAATTCTGTGCTGTTGAATTCTGTGATTGTGTTTTTATTTCTGTTCCTATTCCACTACATCCAGTAGAGAAATTCTGTGTTTATGTGAGAAGAAATTTAATTTCAGATTGCTCATATTGGCGGATCAAAATTTCGTGGATTTTCTACTAGTATATATATTCTTCTCTCTGATTATGTTTGATTATCACCTTATTATATGCCATATCTTGCAACCTTTTCAAGGTAAGAAAGGACATTGACATGGTGATAACAACCATTGCCTAGATAGTTGTGGCATATTTCTTATTGTGTAAGATAGAAATGTGTGGTTCTCTTTTTAGTATGATTTATTGATAACCAGTAGTTGCAACCGGTTTGTCTCACATAGGCTTTAGTTATCGACAAGAGGAATGTTGAAGTATAGTGATATATTGGACACAAGAAATAATTATAGTTGATATAACATCATTGTTGTCAGCCTACTAAGGACTTATTGGCCTACATAAAAAGTTATAGTTGATGCAACACCATTGTTGTAAGCTTTCTAAAGACTTCTTGGCCTACATAAAAAGTCTGGTACAACTCTTTTGAATATGTTTTAGGGATCTTGAGGTTGTTTGGTCCATGGTTACCAAGTTTGACAATCAGGCCTAAAACTTCTTGAATTTGGTGACAATTCGAATAATTCGATACTGCTGAATTATTTGGTCCAAATCAAAGTTGGTTCAGTCAAACAACATTTCAATTCAACTCATTCAGTCAAACAACATTTCTTTGTAGTTCCCCACAAGCTGCCATAACTCCTGCCCATTCTATTCAATGTGTTCTCAAAGCATTCCTTTGATTTTTTCACAATCAGACCCAAGCCCCAACCAAACTAATTTGATGCCAATCCACCGATCACTTATGTTTAGTATGTTGTCATTGATGTCAAGTAACAGATGCAGCAGGAGCAGGTGCAGTAGTGCAAGCTGATGCAATATGCAGAGTACGTCCAGGTGTCATCATTGATGTCAGGGTTTGGAGGCCATTGATGTAATGGGATCACAAGATGATGCAGTTTGACCACGAAACCCTAGTTGGAGTAGAAACCCTAATTGCTTGGTTGAAACCCTAACTGCTTGGTTGAAACCCTAACCCTAGGGTTTATATCTCTTGTGCAGCTAATGTTGATGCAGTTAGACGTTCATGGGTCATGGATGTTGTGGACATTGCGGGTAGAGGATGAAACCACAGCTATTGGCTGAAACCCTAGTCCTAGGGTTTGAGTTCCTTGGACGATGGAGACACTCGGTCTTTGATTGGAGTTTTGAAGCTGCAGTTCATTGAGTTTGTATTGAGAACCTCTTCAATTGGATTCTACTTGTCTTGCTGAATCTGGTGGTATGTGGAGCGTTCTGTGGGCCCTCACGGTTTGTGAGATATGTTTGGTCAAAGTCAAAGCCCCAATTTAGGGTCCAAAACCCCAAAGTTGCTGATTTGGCAGATTCTCCTTAATGGCGATGTGGCAACATCTGGCTGATGTGGCATGGTATCATAGACACATTAAATAAAGACACTATAGTCAAAGGCCAATTTAATTACAAGTTACAACAGTCCAAAACAGGGAGAAGGTCCAAAATATTGTCATGGTCCATCGTCAAAGTTAAAGAGCAATTTTATTAAAAATAGGAATGGAGAATATTATTATTATTAAAAAAATTGTCAAAAATAAAATTGAATAAATCAAAAACACAAAAGCGTGAAGGAAGGTCGATCTTGCTTTTTGACCATTGAATTTGAAATAAAAATTTCAAATTCCCTCCTATTTCTCAAAGTCGATTCTCTCCTAATTGGCACCATTTAAATCTATATATAGTGGCACTCGCATCTCCAAATGTAGCGTGGATGTATAAGGTTTTATTGGCTAATTTTGTTCTGCGGCTAGTGTATCCAAAAAGCTTGTGTGACTATGGTACCTGCAGCCCTGAAGCTTTTGGGAATTAGTTTTTTTTGGGGCTTACATTTTATATGAGCTTAATTTTGTAGGCTATCTCTATAACTTTGTGAGCACCTGGAGTAGTCATTTGAAAATATATTATTGAACTATGAATTGTGGACCTGTGGAGCAGTTGAGAAGGCTCAAATATCTGCAGATTCCTGAAATGTCTTTGTGGCCATCAATATCTAATGATAATCTAAGGGTTTCTTTTGGGTTCACCTTTTTTTATTTTTATTTTGGAGAATCATTGTATCTCTTTGTAGCTCTTGGCCCTTTTTTTAAGCAAAGAGCTCATGGCTAGGGCAGTACGTCTGTGACCAGCGAAGGAGAATTGAAGTGTATTTAAGCTTGGATTCATCCCCACTTGCATCCCACCAAAGAAGCTCAAGGGAAGTGCCACCCGTAATTTCTTTTAAAAGAAGGTTTTGCTGGGCTGTATATCCTTTTTACTGCGGTTCTTCCTGTGCAGGACAGCGAAGGCATTATAATGCACAGAACTAAGAATTCCGACCTCCACACCATAAGAGCTTAAATCAGTGAGACAAAACAGAGATTCTCAGCTTGCTCATCCTAGTGCTCTGTACTTAACTATCCTTGAGTACATTCAGGCCTGAGCGTCACACTGAAATGCAGAGGATTCACTAAACTCATAAGCATATGTATATGTGCCTACCGTAGATAATTGAAGACAGCCTGCTCTGTGCGAACCTAGCTGCTGTCCTGAAGAAGTCAAGGGCAGATTTCTAGGTCACTCTTTGTACTTGATTTATATGCTGAACTTTCTTGTCATCAATGAAGAAACATGACACATATCATAACGTTCTGAAGCAGAAATAAGATATTTGGGCAGCTATTGAAGTATTCTTGAAGGAGTATATGCAGCAACAATCTGGACTATACAATGTCTCTTTGTGACTGAAGCTTGACTGATCTTAGAACTCCAACCAGCAATCTCTATCTGAAGCATTTCAAGACAGTCCTGAAGATTACTTATGTAACCTACAGGAAAGTCATCATAAAACTCAAATTAGAGATTTTAAGAGGCTAATCTCATTAAATCTGGTAGCACTCTGTCTGCTCTATTTACCTGAAGAAAGTAAAACGCAGAACAGCTTATTGTGGCATGCTGTAGATGCCACAAACCTGTCATGAACCCAAATTTACCATTGCACATTGTAAGGGAAAATCTTTTGGACATCTGACAAGTACAGTAGAGATGACAGTAACCAGTGCTTGAAGAAGTTAAGGAAGTCTAACACAGTAAGAGTTTTGCAGCAGTATAACATTGGTGATTGATCCATGTCCTTGGTAGATTGGTTCTGAAGCTAAACTATTGCTTGCATTTAAATTGATCAGAAGTACAACCGTGTAGATCTCCTTGTTGTCAGTCCTTGTCAATTGAATTGTTGTGAGCAGAATTTGTGACCTCACATCGATCTTATCTTTTGTATGACCATGACTTGGAGACATCCTTATATGAATGGTAAATACCATTCTTGTTGCACTAACTTTAATGACAGCATTGGTTTTAACTTTTATCTTACTGAAGTACCCTTGAGAAACATTCAGTAGCAGTAGCTAATAATGGACAGTGCCATGATGATTGAGACAGTGATGGCAATATGACTTGACTGCTATGATGACTTGGCAAATATGATGACAGTTATGATTCAGACAGAGATAATGACAGTGACCTACTTTTGATGCTGATAGTAGTGCCCTTATCTTGTTGCATGTTGATGGCGATAAGCTTGATATTACAGTAGTCTCTTGCGTCTGATGACAGTGATCTCATATTCCAGTGAGGAAATACGCTAGACAAAAATGATGACGGGACTGATGGTATGATGGACTACTGATATGTTTTGTACAGCACTGATAAATGCTGATCTTGAAGAACAGAATAGATTTGGGGCAGCAGTGAATGGTAGTATGACAGAGGAATCAGGAGATAGGTGCCACAGTGAGTTCCAGACAGTGGGAGCAGTTATTGTGCACAATAAAACAGTAGTGGTTGCCGCAGAAGCAGTGGCAGAAGTGGTGTAGCAGCAGCAGCGATGGATGGTGGCAGTTGTGTTTGAGTTAATTATAAGGGAGGCTGAAGACTCCCTCAGAATAGATTTGCAAACATCTTCAGAATTTTTGGGGAGTGTTTCACTTCCTTCCAGGCTTACCTGGTAAACTATTGTTGTATGTATACCATACATAACATAACTGAGCTTTTTGAGCCAATACTTGTGTACTCTATTGATGTGATGTGATGTTTATGTCTTATGCTCTGAATAATCTGAATGTTTAAGAAAGATTAACTAACCAATTGAAAAAAAAAGGGTGAAATACTGATTCACCCCCCTCTCAGTATTTCCAAGACTAAATATTTTCTACTGTTCTACGGAGAAATGAGTTCAACTGACATTGCTGTTGTGCTTTATGCTTAAATATTGATGAAGGAAACCACAATTCCTATAAATATTGAAAAATCATTGGTAAAATGCACGTTTTTTGTCCCATCAGATATACACTCTTGAATTTTTTCCATACTATTTTTTAAACTGATTTTTTTCGATATCATACCGAGTTTGAGTTCAAATTGGAACTTGTTAACTACGTTTTGGTTGTTTGTATGTCATTAATGTTGATAACTTTTCCATGGTGGTACCTAGAAGCAACGAAATAAGAGAAATGAGGCGAAGAGAGTTGCGCCTGCAAGAAGGGTTATTAAAAACTACCATTTCTAGGTTGATTTTTTACATCTTTCTTCATTATACAAGTTTCTATCTGATTGATATACCTGTGTTTTTTCTACCTTAGTTTTAGATACTGATTGATGATTTCAACATGCAAGCCTGTTGTTGTTTAGAATATCAACTTCCAATATTTACAGATTTTATCTTTTCATTGGAAAATTGTATATTGATTTCTGCACACATCTTATTGTAATCGTTTTTTCAACTGTGATACATATAGTCAAAATTATAAATAGCCACACATAGCTTATGGCTAGAAACTAACCCATGAAGCAGTTGAGCGCAAGAAATACATTTTAGGACTTAGTATTATTCATTCTTATATAGATCATTTTGGTTTGATAGTCCATGACAACAGCTTAGAGGATATACTGGCCATGTTTTTATGGTTGACAAAGTTATTTTGAAATGCTACGTTTCTGGAAGGACACTGCTTATAACCCAATTATGAATGATGAACTGCTGTTTCGTCTTTGATGCCTTTTATTGTAGTTCAGTTTCATACTACAGTGAGATTTAATTTTCAATTATGTTGCTTCAAATCTCTCGTGGATGACTCTTGCCATCAGGTGTTTCAATATGAGTGATGATGATTTTTGAATTATATGCTCAGGGTCATGGTGTTGTTTTGGTGAACATGGATGTTGCTGGAACATTGCTGGTAACCAATTTCCGCCTGCTTTTTGTGGTAAGCAGTAGAAATTATGTAATCATTTTAAACATGGCTTGCATTCAGAGATTTCTATTCAGGTAAACTGGATTTGGAACCCTTTTTTATTATTATTGATAGTTTCATATCTAAGGTCATGAAGTAGCATGCAGATCATCTATCATTTTAGAATGTCACACTGTTATGGCATTTGCAAGGTTGTATCAGATCTTTCTGGGAAATGATTAAATTGGCTTAGCCAGAACAACTAATGTCTGTTGCAACTAGAATATTGCAGCGGATATATTTCCTCAATTTTTGTTACCTTGTTTTGTTTATCAGTGGAATCATGTAGAATCAACTGTGACCTGTTACCTAACTTTATCGATGCGCTGTCTGTGGCTGAGGACTCATTGCATGGCTGTTCTGCTTAAACCCAATTTTCAGAACCAAAGTGGCACATGCATTTTAAGGAACTTGGGTATAAATGTTAACAAAAATGGTTAAGGCAACATAGAAGGAATACAACAATTCTGTTTCTAAGGTTAATAGGTACAACAATTCTGTTTCTAAGGTTAATAGGTACAACAATTTTTTTCTAAGTTTAATTGGTACAAAGCTCTATTACATTTTGAAAAAAAAAATGACATTTTCCTATAAAATTGGCCCTGTTACTGCTCTGTTTAGCAGGTTGCTGAAGATCTTGTACAACCTGCTATGTTTGGCACACAAAGGACAGAGGCCCACTGTCACCTTGGCCTAGGTCCCCAATATTTTGTTAACTTTTAATGCCAGGCCTGATTTATTTTTCTTCAACAATTATTTTATATCAAGAAATTCTTTTACTCAATAAAATTCTGAAAACTGCTGAAAATAAATACACTGGTATTTTAACTTTACAAATATTTTTTTTGCAGAGGAAATAAATTGAAAATCGATCACAAGAAATAGCAGAAGATTCTGCCCAACAAATTCTCCTTCACTTTATTAACTCAGGAAAATTGGTGCCTTAACCCACAGAGAATAAACAGAAAATACAACACAATATAGAACCTGGATTTTGGCCCCCTTGGAATTTCAGCCTCTAGATAAATTCAGCCCACTGGAAATTCGACACACTAGAAAAATCTCGGCCTTGGAAAACTTGGCTCTGCCACTTGTAAATCAGCCTCCTTTTCTTTAACTATATGGCTCTTTTCCACACTAAGGAATTCAGCCTTTCTCCTTTGCGCAAAGCCTTGGCTGGAAAACTTGGCTTTTCACTGGTTTCAGCCTCCTCCTCCACATGCTTGGATCCTCTGAATTCTTTTTGCGAAATCACCTCGCTGCACACCTTTCTCATCTCTTTAGTCTCGAGTCTCTCACTCTCTTGAGAAAATTGCTTTCTCAATCACAATGTGTTTTACCTCTCCTTTAGGGTTATTTTATAATTTCATTAGGGGAAATCCTTAACCCTAATCTAAGTGATCAATGGCGATGATTAGATCCTAAGCTTCACTTGAGATTGAAGTGAACAAAGTTCGTACTTTTCGTTAAATACTCCAGAAGACTTGGAATATGAAAATATCCATTGAGGATACAAATATTATATTAGAAAGTATGATGAATGAATAAGAATGAATGTTACAAATGGGGCCTGCTTATATAGCTAGGCAGGTGCCACTTCACGAAAGGTCATGTCCCATTCAGACATGCCTCTTCAACCTAATTACTAATTAACTAATCATTATTTTATATCATTTTATTCATAACATTGCCTTCCTCCTCAAAAAGCTTTGTCCTCAAAGCTTGATCTCTTTTTCTGCTACGAATGTCTTCTCGTCTTGGGGTAGTCATCTTTGTCGATACAAGTTGATATGATCCTCTAAGGGACAAATTGTCGCACTGAGAAGGGATCAGACCATCCTAGATTAATTTTCTGCTGACTTTTTTGATAATTGGAACCTTGTGATGAACTGTTATCACTGGACTGAGTTGTGCGCACTTCAATATCCTTCGGAACATCAGTTTTTTGTTTCTGTTCTGAATGGTACAGATATGTAGCTTGATTGAGTTGTCTTCTTTTGTGATTTGGATGTCGATAGGGAACATTTTTGTTTTGACTTTCCCTTATTAGGTGTGTGGCAACTTTTTGATTTTCTTCTCGCGAGGATGTTGTTGAGTTGGTTACAGAACCTTCATATGGGATGTTCATCGTCTGAACTACAACATCTAAGTTAGTATTTTTTTCAACTTGCTTGTCTTCTTCTTTAGTTGTGACATTCACTACATTAGTATCTGTTTCTTTTTCTTCAACTTGGACTTCTAAGAAAGAGGTTATCCACATAAAGTACATAAAGTATGTGGATGACCTCTTTCTTCAAGTTTCCAGAGATCAACGACAGATATTAGATCTAAGTCACTTCAATAATTAAATTATTGATCCTTAGAAACTTGGCTTAATAGTTGACATTAATTAGTAAATTAATTGTACTTTTCCTAAGTAAAACTTAGGAGAAAAATCATAGTAATCACTTACTCCGCATGAGCAAATACCTAAAGAGGTAATCTGACATCTTTTGCATCCTTGACACCTAGCCTATGCAGAAGTACCCGTTCGAGCTATAAACATCAACACTCTGTCCTAGTGGGAAAGGTGTTCTGCACCATCCTCGACCTATCTTTGTAAAACAAAAACTTGCCCTTCACTAGGGGCTTGGTGAGAATGTTTGCTACTTGCTCATCTGTGGAGATATATTTGAGCTTCACAACTCCCCTCTGGACTATGTCTTTGATGAAATGATATATGATCTTTATATGCCTGGATCTATTGTGAAATATTGTATTGTCCAAGAGCTTGATGCATCTCTGATTGTCACAATGAATCATTGTTAGATCGAACTCGAGACCAAATAACCTTATGAACATCTTGCAAAGCCAAATGGCTCCACAATTCGCAAATCTAGTTTCCATATACTCCGCCTCTGCTGAACTAAGTGCCATGGGAGACTACTTCTTGTTGAACCATGAGATCATTGCTGACCCTAAATTGAAACACAACTGAGAGGTGCTCTTCCTATCCACTGCACTCCTAGGCTAGTCTGAGTCTACATAGCCTACTAATTGCACTCCACCATCACTGATATACTTGAGTCCATACTCCATTGTACCTCGAAGATACCTGAGCACATGGTTTGTTTCTGCCCAATGAACACTCCTCGACTCCACTCTAAATTGGCTTAGTGTGTTTACAACAAAGCCTATATTTGGCCTAGTGTTGATCAGATACATTCAATGAACCTATCAATTACCTATAGAATGTGGGTTCCACCAACTATGATTCAAAAGCATTTAGCTACCTTAAGTTGGTAATCATGGGTGTTGACATAGGCTTCCAAATCACCATTATGAATCTTTTAAGGATTTTAACTGCATATTTCCCTTGTTTGAGGAAGATCTCATTTGTCTGCTACCACACTTCCAACCCCAAAAAGTAGTGCATCATGCCAATGTCCTTTATCTCAAATTCTATAACTAGGTCTCTCTTGCACATCTCTATGATCTTCTTTTCCCCTGTAAGAAAGAGGTCATCCTCATAAAGTACTAGAATGGGTTGATCATCACCAACAGGTTGGGATCCATCTCACTCTTGGTAAAGCCCATGCCTAGAAAATACCGATTAATTCTCAAGTACTATCTTGTAGGTGCCTGCTTGAGACCATACAAAGCCTTCTTTAACCTACATACATGAGAATATCTCTCATGTATCTATATACACTGTGGCTACTCAATATACACCTCCTTCTCATTCACTCTATTAAGGAATGTTGTCTTCACATCCATCTGATGTACCCTCCACCCCGTCTTTGAGGCAATAGACATAAGAACACTGATAGAATTGTATTTCAGAATTGGAGCGAATGTATCCTCATGTTCCACTCCCTCCTTCTGGGAGGACCATCTCATCATGAACCTAGCCTTATACTTCTTGATGCTTCCATCTGTAGCATGTTTGATCTTGAAGATCCATCTCAAAGTCACCACTGATTTTCCTATTGGCCTAGGCACAATATCCCATATATCATTCTTCATAATGGAAGAATATTCTCCCATCATTGCATCTCTCTAAACTAGCTGAATTGTTGCCTCCTCAGAGCTAGAAGTTTCAAAATAACTAATGTCACTCATAAGTGCCATGTAGTTGGAAAATTTCTGCGGTTGTCTGCTCTATCTAAACATCCTCCTAGGAGCCTCCAGATGCTTTTCAACATTCCCAAGAGTCTGCTACAACCATCTTGGCCTCCTCCTAACAGAACTAGAAGGTGACTCCTGTTATAACCCCGTAAATTTCCGAAGGTTGAAGACAGAACTACGGGGGTGCAACATCAAACCGCTTTGGAATCCGGGACCTAGCCTTTCTAGATTCAGAGAGGGCTCTCTCTGTTAGATATAACTTTGTTTATAGGGGCATTTTAGGCTAGCTATTAGTGCATAGGGGTTGGTTTGAAAATATGTGCTTGAGGCAGCAGAAGAGGGCCATTGGGCTATGGAGTCAAACAAGTGTAAACAGATTCAAATGGATGAATAACTGAGGTTGAGTGCAACCAGGCAAGCTAGCCATGTCAATAGATCTTAACAGCTTATGAAATGGAAAGGAGGAGGAGATTAAGGTTCAACGGGAATGCAGAGCAGACCGTCTCTGAATTCTGCATTCCGGTCTCAGAGGAAAACATAACGTACTGTTTCAAGACTGAGCAAGGTACCCCATGGTAAATCCTACACAAAATTTTCTATCCGTAGTAAAGAAAGAACAACAATATGAAAACTAGAGATGACATATTTCGAGAAAAGGTGCACTTCACCACAGAACATGACACAAGAATCTGGTAAACAACATCATCTTTCATTCATCCAACGAAAGTGATTACAACTATCTGAGTCTATTACAACGGTTTTTCCCCTTCCGGGCCTCCCTATACTACTAATGCATGCAGTATTTATATAAAACTTAAGTCGGTTAATTCTATCTATTGCAGTGATTTTCATTTGTTACTTTCAAGCAGGAATTGACAAGTGGAACCATGCAAGCGGTGGCAAGATAAGTCTGGCCATGACAGTGGCCTTAGCAGTCCGTTATTAATTGCAGAGTGATTATAATCTGGTTAGAATGATGCCAAAGAGGCAATGACAGCTCTGACATCTTGGCTTTTGTCTCTTCAATGACTCTGACATCTTGGCTCTGCCCTGGTGCGAAACGGTTGCTGAGCAGAGTGTGCTGGCTGTAATTCTTCCTCTAACTGCCTCTGTCTCTTCTGCGCCGGTGACTGCTGTAGGGAGTATAACGGAAAACCCACTGTCCATCTATAACTGACGCAAAAACCTGTTTAAGTTACCGGACATCAGAGTGCAGTGCTGTTGTGGGATCTGGTTGGCCTGGCAAGCCGACGTGGAGCGGTGGTGATAGGGGTTTGTAGGTGGATGTGGAGCAACGATGGCGCGTAGAGTAGCGGTCGGTTGGGAACAATATCGGAGCGGAGGGAAACCGTTTCGGAGGGGGGTGAGGGTAGTGAGCGGTATTGGAGAGGTGGGGTGCGAATTAGCGGAGGCGTGACACGTAGCGGAGATGGTGGTAGATGGAGGGTAGTTAGCTGGGGGGATGTATGATGGTACGACGGAGGTGACATGGCAATGAGGTGGGCCTGCTTGCAGCCTGCGGATCACAAATTTTTGTTATAAGCAGTGGGGAGGTGAAACATTTAACTTTGCGCAGTGCGACATGCGATGGGGTGGGCCTGCCCGCATCCCGCCGATCGCAATGTTTGTTAAGAGCAACGGTAGGTAACTTTAAAACCTACGTAGTGCGAAGGGAGGAGGTGGCATGGCAATGAAGGAGATAGGGCCCATTCAATACCACACATCGCAAAGTTTAAGGTTTATGTTTATGAGCAGTGGAGGTAAACTTTAAATCTTGTGATGTGCGAAGGGCGGAGGTGACGTGGCAATGACGAAGATGGGGCCCATTCAATACTGCACATTGCAAAGTTTAAGGTTTATGTTTGAGTGGCGGAGGTAAACTTTAAATCTTACGATGTGTGAAGGGCGGAGGTGACGTGGCAATGACGGAGATGGGGCCCATTCAATACTGCACATCGCAAAGTTTAAGGTTTATGTTTATGAGCGGCGAAGGTAAACTTTAAATCTTGCGATGTGTGATTTGCGATGAGAAGGTAAAGGGTCAAAACGGCTAAGTGCGGAAAAATGATTATATTGCATATGTAATGTATGATATATATAAGGCTTTGGCGGTGGTGGTGGCAGAGCTGGAAAGGGTTAAAAGGTTTTTTGGCGGCAAAGTAAGTCTTATGTGGTTCAGAGTATATATGATATACATGTATTTTAAGCGGCCTAAAGTGGGGGGCGGAGCTGCGAATAAAGTGATACATGGTAGGTTTAAAGGTTTTGAAAGTAATGAAGAGGGGAACTTTAGAAAATGGAAAAATGAAGGGCAAGAGAGGGAAAATGAAATGAAATGAGGGCAGAAATGAAGTTTTGCTCACCATCACACTTTATTAGCAACACTATCCTCTTTCAACTAAACTGAAAGGCAAATAGATTCCTTTGATGCTCTTGTCAGTTAAGATTTCCCTTCTTTTTCTGAAAATAAATGATAGCCATGGAATATTATTTTCAGTATGAAAAATCTAAGCAATAATCAGTCACCTTGTGATACTGTGAAATACAGGAGTCTAACAGTGGCTCCAGTTGGGGATGGCAGCTCCTTCAGGAGGTGTCAAGAACATTGTAGACTAGTGGCCTGATCCATTGGGCTGATCCCAAATTTGCAACTTAATCTATTACAAAACCTCTATGGCTGACAATCTTCAAGATGAAATAAACACTCTCTGCAAACTAAAGTCTAGGATATACTTGTATTGAAAACTAGAAAGCAATCTGAAATTAAAACTTGAAAGATGCTCAGAGTACAGAGCATATTTGCACACCCAGCTATTCTATTCTAACTTGGAGCGTGAACTCTTTTTTCCAATGTAACCAATCAAGTAAATGACTACATGATTGATTCTTGTTCACTTTTTTGAGTAGGCTGATAAAACAAAAGGGCCACTCCCATCTTACTTTCCATTGAACAACAATGTTCAAACTTTTCCTAAAACTCTGCAGCAAACCATTCATGGCATAGCATACTCCTTCCTTAAATGATTCTAAAAGGCCAGCAAAAGGATCTTGGAACAATACTTGGTCCTGAGGATTCAAAGAACAAGCTTCATCTAGGACTGCTCTTTGTTCTAATTTGTCTAGGTCAGGATCCTTTGAAAGAGAATGTCTACACATTCTTCATGGTCATTTGACATGGTATCCTCGTTGTATACCAATATGCTGTCTTCAAGCAAACTTGGTATGTCTTGACTGAGATTGCTGAATTCTGTTTGAAGGCCATCATTTTGATGAACATAAGCACTTTCTGGTAGTAAGCCTTCTTGAGAATGTAAAACAATATCAGTATCAATATGTTCTACATTTGTTTCTTCATCAGGAAATACTTCTGTACATAAATCAGTAGTAGAACAATTAGAAATAATCTCCTCATTACATAAAAATTGAGAGGCTGGCTGCATGCTTGGAATCTGATTGATTTCTTCTTCAGTTAAAGGAGGAGGCATTCTTTGTTTCCTTTGGATTAAACAACAATTATTTTCTTTCTCTCGTGAAGACTGATCATGAGACTGAATGTCTTCTTTAGCCTCATACAAAAGAGCAGATGAATTGTCATTTGTCTCCACAAAGAGATCCTGTGGATCTACTTTCATTTCTTGATTGCTTTCATTTTCAACTAACTTCTCTTGGTTATCATGACAGTTAACTTGAGAATGAAATTCATAAATTGCTTCTAAGAGATCCTCAGGATGCCAATTTCCTAGATCTTCATCAATATTTACAAGGTATTGTATGAGTTCCTCGGACTGATCACAACAATTTTCAGCTAATGATAAAGATGGAGAATATTCTTTATAATGCTCATAAAAGACCTTGTGGAAATCTTTTAAAGAAAACAAACTACCAGGGTGTAAACCTTCATACCAATCCCTCGCTTTCCCTTCTAATGTTGCCATGAATATCTTCATGAGACAATCCTCATGCCATTCGAATTTCAACTTCCATGAATGTATATGAAATTTAATGAGATGTAACACAACATCATCAACATTCTCATCTTGAAAAATAGGAAGATTTCTTTGCCAATTTACCTGAGGCATTTTGTGTGGGAATCCAAGAATGTGATCTCTGTTCATTGGAGCATACTTGCGTTGTATTCTTGGATTCATCTTGTCAATCAATCAAAGAATGGAGTCACCGCATGTCCGCAACAAATTTGGATTCTTCTACCAGTGGAGCCTTTAGGTTAATTGAAAACTGTGGAGTCGCCAGGTGA
Source organism: Pinus albicaulis (assembly GCA_034641835.2). Classification (NCBI taxonomy): domain Eukaryota; kingdom Viridiplantae; phylum Streptophyta; class Pinopsida; order Pinales; family Pinaceae; genus Pinus; species Pinus albicaulis. The sequence goes on from CM076584.1 coordinate 103,799,743, forward strand.
ATGTAACAACCTTCTGGTGTTTGACTTCTATTCACCATTAAAGTTAAAACTGAACTTGATAAGTGTTATTGAGGAAGATGAAACTCGATCCCCAATATGGTCGTCAGTATGTTATCATCACGTAAATTTCCGAAGGCTGAAGACAAAACTATGGGGGTGCAACATCAAACCGCTTTGGAATCTGAGACCTAGCCTTCCTAGATTCAGAGAGGGCTCTCTCTGTTGATATAGATTTATTTATAGGGGCATTTTAGGCTAGCTATTAGTGCATAGGGGTTGGTTTGAAAATATGTGATTGAGGCAGCAGAAGAGGGCCATTGGGCTATGGAGTCAAACAAGTGTAAACAGATTCAAATGGATGAATAACTGAGGTCAGGTGCAACCAGGCAAGCTAGCCATGTCAATGGATCTTAATAGCTTATGAAATGGAAAGGAGGAGGAGATTAAGGTTCAACGGGAATACAGAGCAAACCGTCTCTGAATTTTGCATTCCGGTCTTAGAGGAAAACATAACGTACTGTTTCAAAATTGAGCAGGGTACCCCATGGTAAATCCTACACAAAATTTTCTATCTGTAGTAAAGAAAGAACAACAATATGAAAACTAGAGATGACAAATTTCGAGAAAAGGTGCACTTCACCACATAACATGACACAAGAATCTAGAAAACAACATCTTTCATTCATCCTACGAGAGTGATTACAACCAACTGAGTCTATTACAATTGTTTTTCCCCTTTCGGGCCTCCCTATACTGCTATGCATGCAATATTTATATAAAACTTAAGTCGGTTAATTCTATCTATTGTAGTAATTTTCATTTGTTACATTCAAGCATGAATTGACAAGTGTAACCATGCAAGCAGTGGTAACATAAGTCTGGCCGTGACAGTGGCCTGAGCAGTCCGTTATTAATTGCAGAGTGATCATAATCTAGTTAGAATGATGCCGACGAGGCAATGACGACTCTTACATCTTGGCTTTTGTCTCTTCAACGACTCTGACATCTTGACTCTGCCTTGGTGCGAAATGGTTGTTGAGCAGAGTGTGCTGGCTGTAATTCTGCCTCTAACTACGTCTGTCTCTTCTGCGTCGGTGACTGCTGTAGTGAGTCTAACAGAAAACCCACTGCCCATTTATAACTAACGCAAAGCCCTGTTTAAGTTATCGAGCATCAGAATGCAGTGCCGTCGTGGGATCTGGTTGGCCTGGTAAGCCGAGGTGGAGCGGTGGTGACAGGGGTTTGTAGGTGGACGTGCAGCAGCGATGGTGCGTGGAGCAGCGATCGGTTGGGAACAGTATCGGAGTGGAGGGAAACCGTTTCGGAGGGGGGTGAGGGCAGTGAGTGGTATTGGAGAAGGGGGGTGGGGGGCGAATTAGCGGAGGCGTGACACATAGCGGGGATGATGGTAAGGTATACTGCCCATTTCGGACCCTCCTCCCCCCGTGGTTAAAGTTCGAAGGCTGAGGGGGGCCGAAAAAGCTGCGTCGACCGTCGAATGCGGATATGAGGAGCGGAGATGGCGACAAATGGAGGGTAGTTAGCTGGGGGGACGTATGATGGTATGACGAAGGTGACATGGCAATGAGGTGGGTCCGCCCGCAACTCACAGATCACAAATTTTTGTTGTAAGCAGTGCGGAGGTGAAACATTAAACTTTGCGCGGTGAGACGTGCGATGGGGTGGTCTTGCCTGCAGCCTGCTGATTGCAATGTTTGTTAAGAACAACGATAGGTAACTTTAAAACCTGCGCAGTGCGAAGGGCAGAGGTGAGGTGGCAATGACAGAGATGGGGCCCATTCAATACCGCACATCGCAAAGTTTAAGGTTTATGTTTATGAGCGGTGGAGGTAAACTTTAAATCTTGCGATGTGCGAAGGGCGGAGGTGACGTGGCAATGACGGAGATGGGGCCCATTCAATACCGCACATCGCAAAGTTTAAGGTTTATGTTTATGAGCGACAGAGGTAAACTTTAAATCTTGCGATGTGCGAAGGGCGGAGGTGACGTGGCAATGATGGAGATGGGGCCCATTCAATACCGCACATCGCAAAGTTTAAGGTTTATGTTTATGAGCGACAAAGGTAAACTTTAAATCTTGCGGTGTGCGATTTGCGATGAGAAGGTAAAGGGTCAAAATGGTTTAGTGCGAACAAATTATTATATCACATATGTTATGTATGATATATATAAGGCTTTGGCGGTGGTGGGGGTAGAGCTGGAAAGTGTTAAAAGGTTTTTTTGCTAAAAGGTAAGGCTTATGTGGTTTAAAGTATATATGATATACATGTATTTTAAGCGGCCTAAAGTGGGGGGCGGAGCTGCGAATAAAGTGATTACATGGTAGGTTTAAAGGTTTTGAAAGTAATGAAGAGGGGAACTTTAGAAAATGGAAAAATGAAGGGCAGGAGAGGGAAAATGAAATGAAATGAGGGTAGAAATGAAGTTTTTCTCACCATCACACTTTATCAGCAACATTGTCCTCTTTCAACTAAACTGAAAGGCAGATAGATTCCTTTGATGCTCTTGTCAGTCAGGATTTCCCTTCTTTTTCTGAAAATAAATGATAGCCATGGAATATTATTTTCAGTATAAAAAATCTAAGCAATAATTAGTCACCTTGTGATATTTTGAAATATAAGAGTCTAACACCTCTCGCTCCTCTTCCTAATTTAAAGATTGAGTACTTGATGTTGGTGTTGTTGGCCTCTCTTCAACCTTTGAAGCCTCTAGCTCTCGATTATATGTGTTATGTAAAAAATTAATAATTTTGTAATTATAGGTTAATTAGGCAAAAGGGCACGATTAGAAGATCATGCCCTTTCACCAAGAGGCACCTGAGGCGGTATATAAGCCAGGGGCCCTTCATTGTAATTCATCATTCAATAATTAATAAAATATATATATCTTTTTATCACCAATTCCTGAGCTTATTCGCTCCATCTGGTATCACAACGGTCAATCCTCTGCCTGCAAACCACATAGTCATGAATATCTGCTTGTGTTTCTAGCATTTCCTGCACCCTGTCCATCGTCCTCACTGTTACACGCTTTGTTTCCCTGTCAACCATCACCTGATTCCTTCGTGTCGACTATTTCCTCTATTCTCCTCTGTCATAACTTATCGCTGTATACTCATCTGCGCGGTCTCTTTGTTTCGTGTTTGGTTCCCTGTGTCGTGTTGCCATGATCCTCACTGCCATACATACATTCCCCCGACATATTCCTCTCACCAGAATTCCTCCATTTTTTCTCAAGCCTCATATTCCTTCCTCGCCACAAGTCTATCGATTGTCACATCGCACAGATTCCTGCCAACCCTTGTCTCGTGTTGTTGACCCATCACAACCATCCCTCGCTGCTCACCCTCTGCTGTTTTCCCATTGACTCCGCTGTCGATCCCCTGTTCCGACCAATCCATGTCTTGTTCATTGTCTTGGCTGTGTTTCATAGTTGCTATCATTCTGTCCACCGCAACACCAACCACCACGTTTCTCTCCACGACCTTTCACACATCGCTCCTCCATTCCCACAATTATATATATATATATATATAAAGCTATATATATAAGGTTACAAATTTAATTATATGTTAATTAACTATATAATTTTTTTTTTTTTTTTTTTGGTAAGTTAGGCTATTCTATTAATTTGAAAAACAAAATGTTACATATGCTACAGGCGGGGTTGGCAAGCTGCGCTTAGCCAATCCCAACCTTAGTTACTCGGTTTCGGGGTTGCCTCAGAGGAGGAAACTAGCTCGAACAAAACTTAAGACAAAAAATTACAATATGCGCAGTACCGCTGATGTATCTAAGTAGCACAAAATATGCAGAAGCAAAAAAACATTGATGGTGGCATGCTTGACAAAAAACACGAAAGAGATATGCAGCTGCGCAGACCTCAATCTTCATCTTCATCATCGCTGTTGGGGACCTCCTCCTCAATGGGGCAAGCAGGTGCCTGTGCAGCCGCTTTCTCTGAATCTGCCACTGAACGCTTGGGATTGTGGACCGGTGCGCAGAGGATAGGGGACTCCGGATCAACTCCGTTAGGGACATGCGTCCATTTGCCATCAGAATACATCACCCAGAGATACGAATCATGTCTTCCTTCTCCTGAACCGACAGCGGGTTAGTCTTGCGGAGCTGGGGGTGCGTCTGGTGCGCTCTGGTGGACTTCCGCGGGTTGCGCCTACCTCTCTGCGCAACTTGCATAGGGGCTGCTTCCTCTTACTCGAGGTCGAGGCTCTGTCGCGCAAAAATGCCGGAGGAGGGGCCTTCCATTGACTCCAGTTGATTGTCCTCGCCACGGTATTAACGACCAGAGAGAGCCCCTCTCTGCCCACCTTAGATGGTTCTCTGGCATACTCTGGGGGCCATTGCAAAATGAGACAGGGGGGATATGTCAAGGGAGGGATACGTAGTAGGGGGACCTACAGTGCTAGGGATCGGGGGGTCGGAAAGGCTGGGGAAGAGGTGCGCAGATTGGGGTGTCACAGCCCAGAGTGGACTATGCAGCGCAGCGCTGAGAATAGGGCTGCGCAGCCTTCTGAAATCGAGGAAGTGCCAGAGCAGTGTTAAAAAAATGAAAGGCAAAGGGAAAACACTGTGGGTAGCTCGGGGTTGAGAGCTCATCCTTTTAAAGGGGCTTGGACACATGCGAGGAGGATGGCAATGAGTGTGCCTCGCACGCAGTTGCGTGCCATGATCTATCACCTGAGCAGAATCGAGGGAAGGGGGATGGCTGATATACGGATCAATAATGATGATCATTTATGGTGATAGATGCAGAAAGGTGCCATGGACAGGGTGATGCAGTTCGCAACGTCACATCATCATACCTTGTTCTGTAAATCTCGTGCGGATGGCTAACGGTTTGAGGATCCGCTGCAGGTGAGGCTTTGCGCAGAAGATCTCCATCCTCCGGGGTGTGTGACAAATGATTGTCATTTGTGTCAATTCTGTCACCTGCATCCAGGGCAGGATCTTAGGAAGATTAAGAGAACCACAAATTCTTGTTTTAACTAGAGGGGGCATTCCGAGAATTGAACTCGGGTCCTCTCACACCCTAAGCGAGAATCATACCACTAGACCAAATGCCCTTGAATAATTAACTATATAATTATTAATTAAATGTATAATTTTTAATTATTCATTAATTAATAGAAAATAATTTAATTAATATTTAATTTAAAAAAAAATTTATATTAAAAATAAATTAAATTAGGGTCAAATTAAGAAAAAAAGTTAAGCTGGATAAATATACATCACCACATACCCGATCAATGTCTTCATTAATGTCGATGGCTAATTCTAGTAAAAATTTGATAGATCTTGAAAATAAGGTTATAGGACATTCTAATGAAATCAAGGAGCTTCAAGATACAATGAAGAGAATAGAGAATCAACTTGAGCATAAGCATAACGCATTTAAAAAGGATCATGCAATCCTTTCAAATAAGGTGGATCAAAATCATAATGCAACATCAATAGCTCATGATCAAGCAATGGCGATCTTGACCTGTATTTGTGACAAGTTGAAGATTACACCTGATCGAATACCCTAGAATAACGAAGCTACTCAACAACCAAATTCTTCAGATACATTAAACTCATCAGACTCACATCAAACCCAGAGTGTCCAAAAGCATCTTCCATGCCCAATCAATAAGATAGTAACACAAATTTTCAAAATATGCAAACTCTGGAACCAATACGCAAATATGTAGTTCTCGAATCAATACCCCTTCTTCACTCCACCAATTGCTACATATCAACGAAGAGTGAAACTCGAGCTTTCCAAATTTGACGGTAACGAGAAATGTAGTGTTGAATGGTTCAATAAAGAAGAAGAATACTTCGAGATTTACAATATTGACAATGATGATGAAAAGATCATGCACGCATCCATGCAAATGGAACGTGAAGCATATAATTGGTATATGTGGTGGAAGAAAATGACACATGCTATCAGTTGGAAGAAATTCAAAAATGCATTCTTTAAGAGGCTCTAAGGTGTCAAGGAAGAAGAGTCCTTCGCAACAGTCACTAGATTGCAACAAAAAGGAGATGTGGACGAATACACTAAAGAATGGGAAACTCTAGCTACACGAGTAGCTGGATTGTCAGAGACTCGTCTTATTCAATCATACATCACGATACTTAAACCACATCTCCAGGCTGAGCTTAAGCTTCATGACATCACTTCTATAGAAGAAGCAAGACAAAAAGCAAAAGCTGTAGAAAGGAAGCTTGAAGGAATGCAATGGCCAAAAGTTGAAAGAGTATCTTCGAGACGAAGATTTCCCCAAACCGCTAACGTGGATAATACAAAATATGTTCCACCACAACTATGTGAAGGAGGAAAAACTAATTTGGAAATGCAAAGATTGAAAGAAGGTAAGTGCAAACGTTGTGGCGAAAAATGGGATCCTAAACACAAATTTGCTAAGGGAAAAGAGACCAAGAACCTATATACATGTGAAGCAACCAATGATTCAACTAGTGAAGAATCAGACATAGAAGAAGTTGAATATTCTCCACAATTTTCTCCAGAATCAGATAACGAGAATATTCTGCAAGTGTCGTTATTGGCCATGACAACTATATCCTAGCCCCAAACATTAAAATTAAAAGGATATATCAGAAAGAGCAATGTAATGGTTCTAATAGATACCTGCAACACCCACAACTTTTTAGACTCAAATGTGGCGAAAAGGCTCAACATTTTCTCATATCCCATGCCCAACATGAAAGTGATGGTAGCTGACGGGAAGAAAATTGAAAAAGTAGGGAAATTCCATAAATTTAAATTACAAATTCAGGACTACAATCTAGAATCTTCGTTCTACATTGTACCATTAGGAGGAGTGGTGTGGTCCTAGGTATCCAATGTCTACAAACCCTAGGCACTTTGCCAATCATCAAAATCAATTTATAAAGTTTAGATGGGAGGGGTAGAAATACAAGCTATTTGGGTTCCAACCCCCTCATAATCAAATTGTATCGTCATACCAGATGATGAAGCTGATCCGAAAGGGAGCACTAGCATATATAGTGCAGTGTCATCAGATGGAGATGTTGGCTTCAAGATTTGTGAGCAAAGAAGCACCTGTAGTTCAAGAACTACCATGTTCAAAAATTGATCCAAAAACACAAAAAGGTGTTCCATGTTCTTATGAAGATGTCACTTGAAAGAGAAATCGAGCACATAATCGAAGTCAAATCAGGGTGAAACCCTATCAACATCAAGCCATATAGGTATCCACACCACCAAAAAATTGAAATCAAAAGATTCGTCCAAGATCTTTTAAAGTGTGGAATCATCACAAAGAGTAGAAGCCCATACGCTGCTCCAGTGGTTCTTGTCCAAAAGAAGGATGAATCCTTTAGACTATGTGTAGATTATCGAGGACTGAACAAGGTAACGATTAAGAATAAGTTTCTGATCCCCTTTATAAATGAAATGCTAGATGTACTTCATGGAGCCCAATACTTTTCAAAATTAGACTTGAGATCGGGATACTTCCAAATCAGAATAAGGCTAGAGGACATAATGAAGACTGCTTTTCGAACACATGAAGGTCATTATGAATGTAAGGTAGTGCCCTTTGGATTAACTAATGCTCCGACAACCTTCCAAGCCACCATGACTGAGGTATTTCGTCTGTATCGAAGGAAGTTTGTGTTAGTGTTCTTTGACGATATTCTAATCTATAGTAAAACATGGAAAGAACATCTACAACATTTGGAGGAAGTTCTCATCATATTAGAAGAACATCAGTTCTATGCAAAGATGTACAAGTGCACCTTCGGAAAAGAAGAAGTAGAGTACCTCAGACACATAATATGCAAGGAAGGAGTAAAAGTAGATCGTAATAAGATCAAAGCTATAAAAGAATGGCCCAAACTAGATAACGTCTCCAAGTTAAGAGGATTCTTAGGGTTAACTTGGTACTATTGAAGGTTTTTTAAAAACCATGCCAATGTAACCGCACCCTTAATGAACCTTCTAAAGAAGAACCCATTTCGATGGTATGATGAAGCATAAAAGTGTTTTGAAGACTTGAAGGGAATTATGTCTAATGCACCAGTATTGGCAACTCCAGACTTTTCAGAGCTGTTTGTAATTGAATGTGATGCTTCAAGATTTGGCATAGGAGCAGTATTAATGCAGGATGGTCATCCAATCACGTTTGAAAGTAGAAAGCTCAACAAGCGAGAACGTCTCAAGTCTACATTCAACAAGGAAATGCTCGCCATTATGCACGCCTTAGCCAAGTGGAGACAATATCTTTTGGGAAGTAAATTCTTAATATGAACAAACCATAACAATCTTCAGCACCTACTCCGACAAAAAACACTCTCTATAGAATAACAAAAATGGATCGAAAAAATTGCTGCCTTTGACATGGATATATTACATAAGAAAGGGAAAGACAATGTAGTAGCAGATGCTTTGTCCAGGAAAGACGAAGAATCATCATTACTTGTAATTTCAGTTACTGTCCCAGAATGGCTTAATGAAATCCAAAGTGAGTATGCAAAAGATCCAGAAACAAGTACTATAATCAATAACCCTCCTCAGAATTCAAAATTTGAATGGAAAAATGATATTTTGTGGTACAAGGGAAGAATTTACCTATGTCCAAATTCCAAATTTAAAGCCAAAGTTCTCAAAGAGTCCCATGATTTACTGCCAGTCAGACATGTAGGTTTCTTTAAAACCTACTATAATGCACGCCAATCATTTTTTTGGAAGGGAATGAATAATGATATTAAAAAATATGTAGCAAAATGTGATCAATGTCAGTGCAATAAAAGTGAGAACATTATGACGCTGGGTCTGCTCTACCCCTTGAATATTCCCAACCAAAAATGGGAAGAAATATCAATGGATTTTATTGAAGGATTACCCATGTCGGACAGAAAAGACAAAATTCTCGTAGAAGTCGATACACTCACCAAATATGCACACTTCATAGGAATGAGGAAATCAGACTCAACAAAACAAATCGCCGAGATGTTTTGCAAAAATGTCTACAAATTACATGGGTTTCCCAAAGTCATTGTTAGCAATAGAGACGCCAAATGCAAAGGTAATTTTTGGAAGGAATTTTTTAGACATATAAGAACCTACCTCAACATGAGTTCAACATACCATCCTCAAACAGATGGTCAAACATAAGTTGTTAATAAATGTTTAGAAGCCTACCTACGTTGTTATGAAACAAACAAACAAAATAAGTGGGCTCAATGGTTACATCTCGCTGAATTGTGGTATAATTCCACTTATCACACTTCAGTGAAAATGAGTCCATTTCAAGATTTGTACGGTTACGAACCTCCTAAATGGAAGGACCTTTCCATTATCGAGACAAAACTTCCTGTAGTTAAAGATCAACTAGAAGAAACGCAAAAAGTCTTCCAACCACTAAAGGAAAATCTAAATATTGAAAGAAATCATATGAAGCAACGGGCTGACCGAAACATAACTGAAAGAAAATTTGAAGTTGGAGAATGGGTATTTGTTAAACTTCAACCTTACTAGCAGTTGTCCTTAAAACAGAAAAGAAAAAACAAATTGGCACCAAAATTCTGTAACTTGAATTTCCAATTAGAATAATTGGAACCGTTGAGCTTATTGCTCTCGTTCAAGTATACTTCCATCAGATTATTCATCTTGACACTTTAAAAAAAAGAATTGACCTCCAACAATTGACAAAAAACAAGATCTACAAACGGATCTACCCCAGATCCATAAAAAAAAAAATGTCAAGAAACAGATCTACCTTATCTTCGACCACTCCGGTAGGCTGCTCTGCGCATTGCACCAGAGGGTCACGGGCTCCTCTGCCATGACCTCTTCTGCTGCGAGCTCACAGGCTCCTCTGCCATGGCCTCTTCTGCTGCTAGCTCATAGGCTCCTCTATCACAGATCACGCTTACAACGATCCTCACAATTTACTAGTGATCTGCTACTGCATCTGCTACGACGGCTCACCGGCTCCTCTAGCACGATCTCATTGGATCTGCATGCACGAGCTCTCTGGCTCAACGACGCTCCTTAGCCACTCTGATCTCAACGACGCTCCTCAACATGAGCTCTCTGGCTCCTCTAACACGAGCACTCTGGCTCCTCCAACACGAGCACTCTGGCTCTTCTTTCATGAGCTCATTGGCTCAATCGACGTTCCTCAATCATCCAGATATCGCGCTGGTCACGCTGGGCAGAATCCCCGTAAGGAAAAGACAGATCAACACTGGTTTTCCAATCGACTCTGTGCTGATTTCAAAGTTCAACGCTGTTCTCTGGCACGAGTTCGCCCTGATCGACGCTTCTGTGCTTCCGACGAACGTGTTGATCGGCGTTTCCTCCAAGAAAAAAAACAACCTCACTTAGGCCACACTCAGGTCATCAGGGGCTTCTCTTCTGCCGCCTGGATACTCACAGGGATCAAAGCACTCTGGCTTTGATTCGACCCTGAAGCTCTGATACCATGATAAAATTGGCAGGATTAAATTAATGAAAGCAATACTGGTTAGCTCTACTCTGAGAGACTACACCAGGAGGGATTGCGTCCACAGGTCGCTCTACATTCTCATTACAGATCAAACAATATAGAGTTTACATGCATATAGGGAAGTGAGAACTAATACCTAAGAAATGGGAACAAACTCCTAAACTAAGGTTCTGGTGAACTGACTCTCTCTAATTAAGTTTCTCTTATCTTCAACATTATTTTATGTAGTGAAGGTTGCAGTGTGATGTATTCAGTGTTTGCCGTAGAACAAATGCAAATAAATTGTTAAGTAATGAATAACAATTAGGTGAATATTTTCCAGTTGCTGCAATAGGATTACGAATCTAGGAATTTTCACATGGTATCAGAGGAGTGCATGCAGTAAGAGAGCAGACAGGAAGAACTCAATGTTGAAGAGAAAGAGGGAGATCGAATAGCTGCGTAGGCAGTAGATCAAATCCCCAAGGGATTGCGCAGTCCAAGCCAGAAAGGGCAAGATTTGCGAGGAAGTTTCTCTCTGAGTGAGTCGACAAAGAGGTAGGACTTTCCAGTTCATGATTTGTCAGCGGCAGAGGGAGTAGCGTAGTAGTAGATTCAACGCAGAGCAGTTTTATGTGAGACGCAACTATTCTGCAACATTTGCTGGGGCAACAAAACGTCAGAGGAAGGAAGAAGATACTTTTTGAGGGAATTTCTGCCTCAGGCTCGGAATTCTATTTCTCAGTTGCAGAGCAGCAGTAGCAAGGAGAAAATCTACATACTCTAGCAGGGAGTGCGTAGGCCAACGTAGCAATTACGCAGAGGAGAGAGGGAGCAGTTCGAATTTTTGTTTTGTTGGCAGAGATGGCAGCTAATGGGCTGAGAGATCAAGATTGGTTGGAGGGTGTCTCCAACTATGTGATCTGGCAAGCAAGGATCACTTGTTTGTTAGATGAGCATGATCTCAAGGCCTTTATCGAGAATGTGGTAGCTGTCCCCATGGATGCAGATGGCGAAGGCTAAGTGTTTGATCCTTGACAGAGTGAGGGATCATGTAGTATGTCACATAGTTGGCAAAGGTACTGCCAAGGAGATGTGGGATACCTTAGCGACGTTGTATCAAGGATCTTCCGAGCAACGAAAGATGTACTTGCAAGAGAAGATGCGATCTATGAGGATGTAGAAGGGAGAAAGTATTGATCCATTCCTTGCAAAGCTTCAGGAAACCCGAGATCAATTGACAACTGTCGGATTAACGCCTCAGGCCATGAAGATGGTAAGATTGGCCCTGAACTCAATCTCAGAAGAATGACAAGTCTTTGTCCAGAGCATCTTGGGCAGAGAAATGTTGCTTGATTGGGAATCGATGTGGGCCGCTCCTTTACAGGGAGAGATGAGGCGAGATATGATCATGTGTAAACTTGATGGCAGTAGCAGTAGTGAGTCGAAGCTCAAGGAGGAGGAAGAGAATGCAACCCTTGCATCCAAGGGGCAATAGGAGCAGCGGAGGTGGAAAAAGGACGTCTCAAAGATCAAGTGTTTCTGGTTTGGTGAGATGGGTCACTACGCTTTTGAGTGTCCTCTCAAGAAGAAGGACAAGGATGAGAAACATGATCCGCACGCTGCAACTGCAAGGATTGAGGAGGAAGAGGTCTCCATGATTGCCCACATACCTCCAGGGGAGAGGTGGGGTGATCTAGTATTGTAGTTCGAGAGAGCTACAGTTGGACAGGATCCTTGAGGAGTCCACCTCTTGGATCAACACCTTGCTACAGGAGCCCATCTCAGAAGTAGTAGGATGGACCAGTGTCAGTTGGTGCAAAGGAGTGCGGGAGTGACAGTGCAATGGCTAGAGAACACCAGAGTCTGAGCAGCGTAGAGCAGAGTTGGTAGCAGTGCAGTAAGGGACAACGCTGAGTCAGCAACAACTTTAAAGGTTCAACGCAAAGACTAGCAACAGTCAGATCTTCAATATCAAATGCATCATACTGAAAACTTAGTCTAGTATTTTGGATGTTTTTCTGCTGCAGCAACAACAGAGTTGCAGTGCAGATGCAGTTGACAATAGTATGCAGGGTCAACAACAACATAGATGCAGCAACGCAGTAGTTGGTGGACAACAGTGTCAGAAGTCAGCAACGCAGAGGGAGATGTTACAAAATCAGTGTAATGCTTCAGCAAGATGCATTACTAGAGTACAATCCTCACTAAGAGGGAGTGTTGATTTTGGTAGCATCGGATGTGCTATAAGTCTCAAATTTTGTAAGGAGGCTTAGACACACGTATTCCAAAATACCCAGAAAGCCTTTTGGGAAATTCCACCCGGATGGGGTTTTATTAAAATAATTAATTATTTTTAATGGGAGCCTAAGTCTAAACTTAGGGAATTAAAATAATTAAAGTATATTAATAGAATTGGGTGTGAAACTTCTAGAAAAAGATGAAGATCGGGTCAATATGATCTGAGCCATTGATTAGAATCTAATTTGGGCCGTGGATTTCTCAATGAAAAGATTATAAGAAGGACTTTGATGGGTATTTGGAAAATACATCAGAGAGAGTCTAGAGATCGATTTCTCAAGTGAGCAACGCAGAGCAGCTAGAGAGATCATCGAGTTGGTTCTATGCAGTGAGGGGCATAGATAGTTCCGGTTGGAGATTTTCCTGAGCCGGGAATACATCACAGAGAAGGCAGAGAGGAGGACGCAGAAGAGGCAGCGTAGTGGCTACGCTGGGCAATGCAAAGCCATGTAGAGTCAACGTTGAACCTCTGAAGAGATCAACAATTTTGCTGAGGATTAGTCAGGTCCAGTGTCGGAGAGTCGGGGTGTGAGATCAGAGAGGCAGAAGATCAACATCCAACCAACAGAAAGACCAACCGAAGGGAGTGACGCAGTCCCTAGCCAGAGTGACGCAGATCTGCGCTGAGGCAGCGTGGGGCTTGTCAGTTCAGGGTTCGGTCAGTGCCAGATCTCTAGTGTTAGTGAGAGGTCTTTTTCTCACTAACTCTCTGTCAGTTATTTTCTTTGTATGGATGGCTAGTAAGGCATCCTAGATTGTATTCATAACTACTGCTTAATAATACAAACCCTCAGCTGCTGCACCAGTTTTCCGCATTGGGTTTTTTTGGGGACATTTGTCCAAAAATAACGGTGTCATATGTGTGCTTGATTCCCTTCTTGCTCAGTTCTTGTTTCTGTATATAATTTTGTGTAGTGAAGGTTGCAGTGTGATGTATTCAGTGCTTGCCATAGAACTACTGCAAATAAATTGTTAAGTAATTAGGTGAATATTTACCAGTTGCTGCAATAGGATTTCGGATCTAGGACTTTTCACAGGGGTGAGTCCTTGATCTGCAAACTCTTAGATCTCATTCTCCATTAATGCCAATGCTATCCTCTCCTTCCAAGGACTGTAGTTGGATGAACCCTCCAACTCGTCTTCAAATGTTAATCCTGTTGCAACCATCCTTAAAATCCTCCAAATCAAATATTCAAAATTGTAGAAAATATAAATGCTGGAAAATAGTAGTTTATCGCTGTAAACACCTATCACAATTTGATCTTACTCTCAGAGTTTCAAGTGCTCTGATACCATGTTAACTTTTAATACTAGGTCTTATTTATTTTTCTTCAACATTTGGTTTATACTTAGAAATTATTTTGCTCAAGAACAGTATGAAAAATTGCTGAAAATAAATACATTGGTATTTTAACTTCACAAATAATATTTTTTTTTTCCAGTGGAAATAAATAGAAAATCAACCACAACAAACATTAGAAAAATATTCTCAACAAATTCTCCTTCACTTTATTAACTTAGAAAAATTACGGCCTGGACCCACAGAGGATACACAAAAAATACAACACAATATGGAACCGAGATTTCGACCCCTTGGAATTTCAGCCTCTAGAGAAATTTGGTCCATTGGAAATTTGCACACTGGAAAAATCTCGGCCTTAGAAAACTTAGCTCCTCCACCTATAAATCAACCTCCTTTTCTTCACTTTTACGACCCCTTTGCACACTAAGGAATGTGGCCTTTCTCCTCTGTGCAAACCGTTGGCTGGAAAACTTGGCTTCTCATTGCTTTTGGCCTCCTCCACAAGCTCAACTCCTTTGAATTCTTCTCTTGTAACCACCTCATTGCACACCTCTCTTCTCTTCAGTCTTGAGTCTTCACTCTTGAGAAAATCACTCTCTCAATCACAATGTGTCTTTCACCTCTCCTTTAGGCTTATTCACGTAGGAAAAAACTCATAATAATTTCTTACTCCTCATGAACAAGCACCTAAAGATGGAATTTGACATCTTCTACATGTTTGACACGTACCCTATGCAGAAGCACCTATTTGAGCTATAAACATCAACATCTTTAAGCCTTAACTCCTTCCACAAGGCTATGAGAGGTTGCAAGTTTGCAAATAAATTTCTAACAAGCAGCAAAGATACTCAAAATTGTGTTAGATTTGGCATATGAGTAACCAATTATTTTAAATATTTTAATTGAATATAGAAGTGATTCAACAATTGAACACTTGGTTAGGGGTGCTTCTTTTAAACCTATCCCTTGGTTGATATCTAAATTCAGGTTCTTTTCTCCAAGGGTTTTATTAACTAGAAAGAATGGAAAAATTTCAGTGAGCTAGTAAGTAAAATAAAGATAAAAAATAAAAGGAAAAGTTGTTTTATATTTTTTGAAATAAAATGGATGTTGAATAGTGAGTTTTTACCTTGCCTTCTTACATTATCAAATTTTAAAGTTGTGATCACAACTTTTCTTTTGTCAGTCCTTCCCTTTTGAGACTAAAGAGTGAGGAGTCGAGGGTCAGGCTCCCACTCTCTTAATCTTGAATATGCCCACGGGAAATCCTAGTTTACTAGGACCTTCTCATTCGAGATGCCCCAACTGATAGAAACTGTAGCACCAATAGCCCACAATTTCGGATGGAGATTCCTTGTAGAGGGCTTGTCCACTACTTGGAAAATGTATTTTTAGTGGCTACCAAAGGGAAATATTTAGTCTTCCCTTCCACATGACCTTTTTTCCCCCAATGGATTCCTACTTCGTTCTTGTGATGAAAGAATTACAACTATAAAACAAATTCATAAAGGACAATGATAGAGATGAAAGATCAAGAAAGAAAATCATAAAGAATTCAACTCAATACAACTCAAAGGCACAAATGAGAGTATTTTGCGCAAAATGGTTTCTTGTATTAATGGCATCGAATAATCTCACAGACTTCATTGAAGGGGAGGCTAGCCTTTTATAAAACTTTTCTCCAACGGCTAGATAATGGCTAATTTGACTTTCTTTTGTAAATAATATTTACTAGTCATCCATATGTTGGAAAATTGGTAAGTATGTTAAAATATTACATTAAGTTCATGACGTTACCCACTAAGGGGCGAAGTGACTCTCGCAATCCAAGGAAACCTCACATTCCAATTGCAACTGGTCTGGAAGGCAATAAGATGAAAAATAGTTCCTTAAGTGCTCCAACGTTCCCCTTAAGTGCTCCAACGTTCCCCTTTGACCTTTCAATCATCTACTTATCCATTGACTTGACTTTTCTATGCATAGTAACTCGATCTTGCCACCTTTTTGCTTGATCTCCAATGCCTTGATGAATTCACCAATTCAGCCACCTAGGTTTGTTGTAGCCTGTAACTTGGCCTGGTTTCATCTGGGTCTTGCTTCGTTTGTTCAAATAATGCCTTGCTTTTCCACATCATCATGGTTAGACTATAGATCTCTAATGCCTTTGAGGAACTCAAAAAATTGAAACATGGTTTTTGTTCCTCTTTCTAAGTAAACCACTTTGGACGTAATGCATGTCAAATATATTCCAATGTTGCCCATGATCTGCCCTTGGAAAACCTATAGCACTTGTTGACCAACTTTGACCAATCATAAATTGAGCATGCCTTCTTTGATTGGAAAAATTCCACATGGCATGTCATTTTCTCATTAAGCTTTGCAATCTAAGATAAAGTTGACTTTTTTGACTTTCATGGCCACTTTGCATTGGGAAATGTGAATTGCCTTGAGAAGTGTGAAACATCACTAACTATGAGACTGCCATGTATGAGAAACATTCGAGGGATATTACACCAAAGTCAAGACCACCTATAAACTTAATAGACTTATAATCATGTGGTAAGACATAAGTGCACCTTGATGTGGGCTAGACTAGTTTGTACAATACTGATCACCACTACAAAAGTAGGCTCCCCTAAAACCATGATTTCTCAAGTAAGCCCATCCAAGGTCCTCCGATCCTATCTAGGCCAAAAGAAACCCGAAATAAACTGAAAGGAATTGGTCGTTGTCTGACCGAAACATGACTGACTCAACATGACACAGGGTCTAGGATGCGTACATGGCCTCACATGGTTGTTACATGGATTTTGACCTGTGGCCTTTGGGCTTACAATGGTGTTTAAGAATGCTGCAATAGATATAGGTACCCCTATTGAAAGAGAGGTAACATGCCCCTAAAAACAATAGGGTATATTTAAATTACAATCCAAATTTAGACTACTAATACACAAATTTCCATGTCAAACTACTTTAACCCCTGACTATCACATGATGTTGGAAAAAATGTGCAATTACATCAGAAACTAGGTACAAAGAAACTATATTTTTTCAAACAATTGACTGGCAAGATATAAACCATAGCCTTTGCAGTTGCATCAACCCAAACATTCATGATTGAGGAGTAGTTATTTTAGTGAAACATGAAAAAAATGACATTTAGTATGTCTGAGACACAGTTTCAGGCAGTTACTTTCACCACTTAGCAGGAAGCAGTTGGGGTGGTATTCTCTTTGCCCTATCTTGGCATTCTCTTCATTGGGCCTACTTCCGATCACAGTAGCAGGGTCGCCAAGGCGCTTGCAACCTACTATGATTGGCACACACAGGATGGGGGGCCACTATCACTTGGGCCCAAATCCCCATTCTTTAAGCCCAACTACCTCCAAAAAGGCTATGGGGAGGATTCCCCTTGAATATTTCAACCAATCAAATGCGGATTAGTGCCTTAGATGGGGTCTAAAGTGGAGGAGTTAATTGTTTGCCGTTCTACTAGTTTACTATGTAAAACTTTGCACCAATTACTCTTGGGAAAGCACTTAGAACCTTGAAAATTAGCTAGATTTGTTATGCTACAACAATATATCAACGCAAACATGCAACGAGCACTCAATATACCTTGAAGAATTTATGGAAATAAAGCTCAAAAATAGGAATATTGATATATCGATCCTTGGCTTTAATTTAACTTTATTGCTCAAAACCCCAAGGCACGAAACTAACTATTTGATGATAAGATTTTAAAGAACAAGCTAGTTAAACAAGCTAATTGGAAATAGAAAATAAAAGTTTTGATTTTTATTTATAAAATGTTGTTGACGAATGACTTATTATTTACCACAATACTTTATCTCAAGTTGTTGAGTTGTGAACTACAATATTTCTTAAGTCGATCATGCAATTTGGACAGTGAGGTGGGATTGGTCTCGAAGAGAGAATATCATTCCCACCTATGTCTAAAACTTCTGTAGAAATTTTGACCCAACCCCGGTTATCAGTTTCTCCTTATTACTCCCATGTAGTTAAATGTCCATTCCCATAACCATGCATTCAACAAGCTGGAAATAATAAATATTTCTGAAAACACAATTTTTGGAAATTTCAAAGTGCTGGAAAATGCAAAAATAAAAACTCAAAAAATATATCAGCCACACACACAGAAAATGACACGCTGATTTTTGGTCAATATGACCTTGGAAAAACCTCCTACAACTCTAGGGGAAAACTAGTTCGAAAGCTTCTCTTTATTTCTGAATATTTTTTTTTATAGTGAGACAGAAAATACAGTAAAAATATCAGCAACCAGTGTTTTACTTATCTCAAAAACCGCGCACAAACTCTGCCTCGATTTTCGTGCCAAATACAAACAGAAAAATATCAGCAGAAAGTACAACCTTAAATGCTGTATGGACAACACCGAAAACAGTTCCAAAACAATTGTATGACCTCCCTTGAAAACTGTGCCACTTGCTGCCTCGATTTCTGTGCTGTATGGACCTCGTTTTCCGTGCTTTTAGCTGTTGTATGGATTCCTGAAAAACAACTCTCTCTCTCACTCTGCTGTACGGACCTCGATTTTCGTCCCTCGCTGCTGTACAGACCTCGAAAAACATGTTGCAATAAATGTTGTTTTTCACTCAAAATTCGTGCCACTTGCCTTGAACTTCGTATTGCTGCTTGCTGTATGGATTTGCTGAATCTCCTTGCTGCTGCCCTCTTTCTTCTCACTGCTCAGAAATGTCTCCTTGCTTTCTCTCCTCCTCTCTCAACCTGCTCATGAAAGACTGAAAAATGACCTTTTCTCTTCTTTTCCTCCTTTAACCTAACTCTAAGTGACTTTTGGGGAATCCCTAAATTCAGTGGCTGAGATAGCTTTAGATCCAGGGCTGAGATTAAATGTGCATTTAATTCTCACTTTCTATTTTTTAATTCACCCCACTTTAATAAAGATCCACTTAGCCATTTATTTCCAAAATCACTTTTCACTTTCTAATTTCACATTAACTTTATTAAAGTCAGTTTAAAATTAGACTTAGTAACTTTATCACTTATAAAGTTACTTTTAAATTAGATTTGACTTTACCACTTATAAAGTCACTTTTAGGAGAAAAAGTTAAATTCTTTTGGACACTTTTCCCTAGGCCAAAGATCAAAGCCTTAGGGAACCACTTGTCCTTTGGTACCCAGATTTTAACACTCCCTCTTACCGTGGTACCCATATTTTAACACTCCCTCTTACCGAGGAAAGTGTTCCTCACCACACCCATCTTGCCTCTGAAGTAGACATGCTTGCCCCATGGTAAGGCTTTGGTGAATATATCTGCTACCTGCTCATCTGTTGGAATATACTCAAGCTTCATATCTCTCTTTTGAACATAGTCTCTGATGAAATAATATCTGATCCCGATATGCTTTGACCTGTCATGAAATACTGGATTCTCTGTGAGTTCAATGCAACTCTGATTATCACAGTAAATCACTAAAGGTCTCAACGGTTGACCAAATAAGCCAAACAACATCTTGCAAAGCCATATGGCCTCACAACTAGCCAGACTGGCTGCCATGTTCTCTGCTTCCGCTGAACTCAATGCTACTGACTGCTGCTTTCGGTTGAACCACGACACAACTGCCGAACCCAACCCAAAACAACACCCTGAAGTGCTTTTCCTATTAGAAGCCCAACCTGCCTAATTAGAATCAGTGTGCCCTGCCAATCTCACTCCATCTCCCTGTCTATAATCTAGACCATAATCCACTGCCCCCTGTAAGTACCGCAAAATGTGTTTTGCAGCAACCCAGTGCACTCTCTTGGGCTCACACATGAATTGGCTCATCGTGTTGATTGCAAAACATATATTTGGTCTAGTGTTGACCAAATACATCAAGGAACCAATCAACTGTCTATACAATGTGGGATCCACCAACTCGAAATCTGAAGCGTGAAGCTTCTTCCAGTTAGTGATCATAGGTGTCGACATGGGTCTACAATCCTCCATGTGGAATCTGCTAAGGATGTCCACAATATACTTCCCCTATCCCAGGAAGAAATGCCCCTCCTCCTGCCACACCTTCAAACCCAAAAAGTAATGCATCAAGCCAATGTCCTTCATCTCGAACTCCGAGGCAAGATCTCTCTTGCAACCCTCTATGAGTCTCTCTACACCCGTAATGACCAAGTCATCAACGTACAACACCAGAATGAGAGGCTCCTCACTTATCATAATAAAGTATAGGTTCGGATCTGCATCACTCTTTGTGAAACCCATCTCCTGCAAGTACGTATCAATCGTGGAGTACCAAGCTCCAGGAGCTTACTTCAGGCCATAAAGTGCCTTCTTTAGCCTGCATACATGGAACTCCTTCCCATGCACCTCAAAGCCTTGCGGCTACTCAATTTACACCTGCTCCTGTATGAAGCCATTGAGAAATGCGGTCTTCACATCCATCTGGTGGATCTTCCAACCCATCTCTGCTGCTATCGATATAATGGAGCGAATGGAAGTATATCGAGCCACGGGAGGGAAGGTCTCCTCATAATCAACTCCCTCTACTTGGGTGAACTCTCTAGCCACAAACCTTGCCTTGAACTTCTCGATGCTGCTATCTGCAGCGTGCTTTACCTTGTAAAGCCATCTAGAAGTAACCACGGATTTTCCCTCAGGCCTCGACACCACCTCCCAAACATCATTCTTCATGATAGAAGAATACTCCTCCTGCATGGCCTCTCTCCAGACCTGTTGGCTAGTTGCCTCCTCATAGCTAGAAGGCTCAGAGTCAACGATGTTGGCAACCATTGCCATATAGCTACAGAACCACTCAGGTGGTCTGCTCTCTCTGACCGGTCTCTTCGGCCCAGCAACAGATGTGGCCTCTCTCAAGGTATCCTGAAGCCACTTGGGCTTCCTCTTCCTTGAGCACACTTCTCCCACCGGAGAGTGAAACTTCTCATCCTCATCAGAAGCTTGAACTCTTGAATGCTTGTCTACTGTCCTCCTGCTTGAACCTGTACCTGTAGATGCTGAAGTACCATGTGAACTGTCCATCAGTGGACTACCTAGTGAACTGCTCTGCGGACTGCTCTACATGCTGCCCGAAGCACCACCCCTCTGACTCTACGAGCCAGTGCTCACTGATGGACCTGACACCGTAATCGATGTACCTCCTGATCCCTGCCCACTGGATCCCTGTGACTGACTCAGCTGCTCCTAAGGGTCTGGCCGATCCAAATACTCTAACTCTCGTGACCTCTTGAAAGCCCTGTTCTCCTCGAACTTCACATCCCGCTTGACAACAACTCTCCTCTGTGTAGGAATATAAATCTGAAAGGCTTTCGATGTCTCATTGTAGCCCACAAAGAAACCCTTCTCTTCAGTGGGCTCTAGCTTGGTCCTCTTCTCCTTGGGTACATAGGAGTATGCAATACACGCAAAGATACGGAAGTGACCAACATCAGGCTTCTTCCTAGAAAAAGCCTCCTCTGGAGTCACATGCCCCAAGGCATGATGTGGACTCCTGTTCTGCAAATACACAGCAATGTTGCAGGCCTTTGTCCACAAAAACAACGGTAACCCCTAATCATGTAGCATGGCTTTGGCAGCACCAACGATGGATCTGTTCTTCCTCTCTGCAACCCCGTTCTGCTGGGGGTTGTAAGGAACTGTGAACTCCCTTCTGATGCCTGCCTCTGCACAATAATCAACAAACTCACCAAGGGTGTACTCTCCTCCATTTTCCGACCTGAGGGACTTGATCTTCCGACCTGTCTGAGTCTCCACAAGAGCTCTGAACTCTTGAAACTGCTTGAAGACCTCACTCTTGGTCTTCAAGAAATAAATCCAGGTCTTCCTGGAGTGATCATTAATGAACAACACATAGTACTCATATCCACTCAAGGAAACATGAGACATCCGACCCCTTACATCGGTATGAATCAAATCAAGAATCCCAGTCGATCTGTTGTCACTGCTGGGAAAAGGGGATTTGGCAAACTTCCCCATAGCACATCCTCTACATGTATCTAGGTGATCAGAACTGAAATCTGGCTCACCTGTAGTGATCTCCTGCAATGTCCTCAAGGCCCCATGATACATGTGCCCCATCCCACGGTGCCAAATCTCGCACAACTCTGAACTGCTAGCTGTGCTGTCGGTACTACTGCTCAATGCCATAAGGCGCTGAAACGCATACTTGTACACCTTGGCATGGCGTACACCAATCACTCTAGCTGAATCAGCTGGAGCGCCCCTGGGATATATAAGCACCTGTCCTCTGCTGGACAATACCTCATACCCTCTTTCCTCCACTGCCGAGACAGATATAAGGTTCTTCTTCATCCCTGGCACATATAGAACATGCGACACTTTCAAGGGAGGTTTGGGTTCCCTATCAAATGTCAATGTCCCCACACCGACTGCTTTAACAATGTTGTCGTCTGCGAGTACTACTTCTATATCAGTGCCACTCTCTGAAAGCTCTGAGAAGTACTCACAGACTCCTATCATATGATGTGAAGCCCCACTATCAACATACCACATACCTGAAGATGCTCCACTAGTGGAGGGAAATGCACACTCCCTCTCGACCTCCGTGGTAGGTGATCCTGCACTAGTGGACTCACAAGCAATGAATCCAAACTCCCGGTCAAAGCTCTCTGAAAAGTCCTCTATCTTTGCTGATGCTGTGATGGTCTTGTCCTTTCCCTTCTTCTTCTTCTTCAGACACACAACTGCATAGTGTTCCATCTTCTGACAATTCCAACACTTCACCTTGGAATAGTCTTTTTGCGTGTTCACCTGTTTACCTTTACCTTTGCCTTTGCTCCCACCACCACCTGTGGAAGCTTGCTTCTTTCCCTTGCCCTTCTTGCCCCTTGCTAACAATGCTACATCCTCATCCTCCTCAACTGGTTTGGTTGCCCTAAGCTGGTTCTTTCTGATTTCATTCTGTATGCAATCATCCCACAACCTCTCCCAAGTGGGAAGGGTCTCTTGTGCAACAATCCCATCAGCAAAGTTCAGCCATGTACTAGGAAGGCCATTCACTGTAATCCGCACCAACTCAGTGGGCGGAATGACCTCTCCAACTACTGCCAACTCGTCTCTCACATTAGTGATCTTTGTGAGGTATGTAGTAACACTATCAGTGTTTGCCATCTTAATGTCCTTCAGCTTCTCCCTTAGGACCATTTTTCTGTTTTCATTGGTACTCTGGTAGAGATTGGTCAAGGCTGTCCACATCTCATGAGCATGTCTCTTTCCTCTCACATGAGGAATGCAATGGTCTTTAATACCATCCAGAATTAGTCTCTTTCCCTTGTTATTCTTTTTATTAAAATCTGCTAGTTGAACAGGGTCAACAGACACATTAACAGGGCGCTATTGGGTATACCCCAGATTTCTGCTTTCTCAAAGATGCTCGGCATTCTCTGCTTCCATGTATTGTAGTTTCCGTGCCCTTCCAACCTATCCTCCACCCTCAAGCCCAAAGACATGCTTGCTGTCCTAATAAATTGAAAATTTCACTGCTGTGGTAAAGGTTCAGTTTTCTGTGTGAAATATAAGCTTGCTGTAATTTTTCACTTGTTGTCCCAAACTGCACTTTTCAGCGACCCAAGCTCTGATACTATGTAGAAATTTTGACCCAACCCTGGTTATCGGTTTCTCCTTATTACTCCCATGTAGTTAAATGCCCATTCCCATAACCATACATTTAACAAGCTGGAAATAATAAATATTTCTGAAAACACAAATTCTGGAAATTTCAAAGTGTTGGAAAATGTAGAAATAAAAACTCAGAAATTATATTAGCCATACACAGAAAATGACACGCTGATTTTTGGTAAATATGACCTTAGAAAAACCCCCTACAACTCTTGGGGAAAACTAGTTCGAAAGCTTCTCTTTATTTCTGAATATTGCTTTTACAGTGAGATAAAAAATACAGTAAAAATATCAACAACCAATATTTTACTTATCTCGAAAATTGTGCACAAACTCCGCCTCTATTTTCGTGTCAAATACAAACAGAAAAATATCAGCAGAAAGTACAGCCTTAAATGTTGTATAGACATCACCGAAAACAGTGCTGGAACAGCTGTATGGCCTCCCTCAAAAACTGTGCCACTTGCTGCCTCGATTTCCGTGTTGTACGGACCTCGTTTTCCATGCTATTAGCTGCTGTACGGATTCCAGAAAAAATAGTTTTCTCTTTGTTGTACAGACCTCGATTTTCGTGCCTCCTTGCTAGTGTATGGACCTCGAAAAATGTGCTACAATAAATGCTGTTTTTCACTCCTCGAAATTCGTGCCACTTGCCTTGAACTTCGTGCTGCTGCTTGCTGTACGGATTTGCTGAATCTCCTTGCTGCTGTCCTCTTTCTTTTCATTGCTAAAAAATGTCTCCTCGCTTTCTCTCCTCCTCTCTCAATGTGCTCATGAAAGACTGAAAAATGACCTTTTCTCTTCTTTTCCTCCTTTAACCTAACCCTAAGTGACTTTTGGGGAATCCCTAAATCCAATGGCTGAGATAACTTTAGATCTAGGGTTGAGATTAAATGTGCATTTAATTCTCACTTTCTATTTTTTAATTCACCCCACTTTAATAAAGACCCAATTAGCTTTTTATTTCCAGAGTCACTTTTCACTTTCTAATTTCACATTGACTTTATTAAAGTCACTTTAAGATTAGACTTAGTAACTTTATCACTTATAAAGTCACTTTTAAATTCGATTTGACTTTACCACTTATAAAGTCACTTTTAGGAGAAAAAGTTAAATTCTTTTGGAGACTTCTCCCTAGGCCAAAGATCAAAGCCTTAGGGAACCACTTGTCCACTGGTACCCAAATTTTTACAACTACCCATACCTTTCTGATCCATCTAGGAGCGGCTTCTAGCGAGACGTCTTCAAATTTTGGGTCAACTATGCGATGAATGCTACTCTTGCTCTGGTTGAAGCTATCTTCTTAAAAGATTGGTCCAACCTTTGTCCAAGCACAATCCAACTACAACAAAAAGATTAAGTAAATTAGCACCTAGTCTACCTTCTCCTTGTGGCTATGTATTCCCTCAATGGATTGCCCCTCTAATTTCTGTGTGATCTTACTTATTATGGAAATATTTTATATTAAACTTTGTTACAACAAAAATCAAGAAAGAAAAATATAGGAAAATCCAACCCACACAAAACTTTTACACAAACGTTTGCAAAAAGAGTTCTTTATTATGGCATGATTTCACAAATCAACAACAACAACAACATCATCTAGAGGGAGGCTAGCCGTTATAGTTTTTTTTAATGGCTAGATAACAACTAGATTGACCTCACTCTAGGCAAAAAGTTTACTTGTTATCCACATGTAGGAGACTAAGTAATAATGAAGAAAAGAGGAGAAATGACACAAAAATGCACAATGACCCCCTTGGATGCTCAACGTCCCACTCCAACAACTATTTGGTGGCTTGAATATTTTGATAATTGACTTGATGAAAGATTAAATAAGCTAAAAAAGAAAAGACATAAGTATCTCAAGTAAGCTCATAAGTAATTATCAAGAAGAGAATTTGAATTAATCACCAACCCTCTAAATTTTCAACAAAAGAGACCAAGGACTTGGCCCAAAAGGATAGGCCATGGCCAACCATCACGAAGTCTAGAATACCTAAATACAAAGACTTAGATGGTTTTATGAGGCTTTTAACCTGTGACCTTGGGCTTTCAATGGTGACAAATGGAATGTGAAAGTATATCTACCCTTGCTGACATGAGGGGTAACAAATGGTTCCAACTGTGGGACACATGCTCTACCCATGAGGATGTGAGAACTACAAAATATTCCACCTGCCACTTGAAACAAACTCACAAGATAGGCATAAAATGTTGGGAGAGAGTCGAAACATAGTCCTATCCCTTTCTAACATGGCAATAAATCAAATGAAGCTATAATAATTGTTAGAAATACTGAAAGGGGGTGGGGTGAATTAGTGTTTTGTCAAATTAGTAATTTTACTTTTCTTTACAATGTTAATAGACAACTGCGTCAAACATAGCTAGATAACACATGTAAACTATGAGCAACATATAAGAGCATAAGAATCATAGAGTCACATCAATAGATTAGTAAGTACATCATCACATAGAGACACTAGATTTTTAGGTGGAAAACCCAATTGGGAAAAACCACCGCTGTTATTGTCTACTTCGTCTTCTATTATTAAAAATTCTTTCTTTTACATCTTGCACAGTGCACAAACTTCTTCCTACCTGATGGACGCTACTACCTCCAATAAATTCTCTAGGTACTAGTGGAAGGAAGCGAATACTCCCTCTTGTGATCCACGTTTCAAAATTTTTCACATTGGGACCACCTATAACAATCTCAAATCTGGTAGGCCACGTTTCATCAAAATGTTTCAAACTAGACCCACATAGAACACTATGCTCATCAAAATTGAATACAAAAACAAATCCTCTTTTCAAGATGGTCACTGCAATGTAACTCGATACATCAACCAAAATTCTGACTTCAATACCTCTGCCAAACCCTATTGACAAAATGCTTTCATATACAAGAACACATGATTGCATGAACCTTTATGCAATACTACATCAATCAATACTCAATCACCCTTTCAAAGCAATCAACAAATCTCAACACATTGCAAACTCCTAAGCACAGTACACCTTTCACAATTCAGTTGACATATGAAAGATATATCTCACGACTCTAATAATAACACTGTCCAGTGAAGGCCTTGCCTGCAACCACAACTTGTTACTTTAGTAACCCAACTTATGTCACTCTTTCTTTGTTCAAAGATCTCTGCAATAACAATTTGATAACGATGTTGAGATCTTTGAAAAACCCTGTTGGAAAAACATAAAGGCAGGAATATTTTCTTATCTTGATAATTACTTGTGATATTCTTATGTTCTTATTAGCTTTCTTGTGTTTTTTTTATATATTAGTTCATCAAGCAATTACCAAAGCATAGCGCGAAGATCAAAGACACTAGATGTAGGCGGGCAACTAAGGCAAAGCCCAACTCTAGGGGAAAACCCAGTCAACAACTCTTCCTTCAATAGTTTCACAAGATAATCCAAGACTCCTCGACCTAGCCACAAACTTCCTCAAATCACCAAGTCAACCCTTTCCTTCTTCTACAAATGATCACCTTCCAACACTATCTTTGACCTAGAATAGCAATAACAACAATAGCACTTTGATGCAACAATATCTTTGACCTAACACCTTCGACCTTGATGCAACAACTTCGACTTTGATGCAATAATTTGACCTTGAAGTAACAATTCGACCTTGAAGCAATGCTTCAACCTTGAAGCAACAATTCAACCTTGAAGCAATGCTTCAACCTTGAAGCAACACTTTGACCTTGAAGCAACAACATAACTTTGACTTGGATGCAGTACTTCGATCTTGTAGCGGTTGACCAGAAAATCACATGTGTGAGAGAGAGAGATGACCCAAAACCTTCGATCCTGCAATTCTCCTTCCTCCACTGCAACTTCGCACTTTTTCACTGCTTCTTCTTGGATATCGAACTTGTGTAAGTGAGTGTGTCTCAAATGAACAAGCAAGGCTGACTTGAACAAGCAAGGCCGACTTGGTGTGGAGGTGACAAAATTCATTTTTGACTCAAAAATAGTTCTTTTTACATGATTCAAAAGCCCAAGAAGGGTCTCATTAAATGTACAATGACTCTAATGACTCAAATAAATCCTAGAAGTCCTCAATGGGGACTTTGACTTAAAACATGATGACACAAGCATGAAACCCATGCTTTAATAATTCATAATAATGATAATAAAATTTATTTTTTCATTTTACATTTCATAATGACTCAAATACAATTATGAAGACTGAACCTAGTTACATTCTTCAACACTCCCTCTTAACTAGGGAGGTATTCATAATGATATATATAAGTACAAGGAAGATCTTAAAACTTATGAACCATGAAGAGTTTAGGCACCGCAATGCCATGGATTAGGTTCCTGACCAGGGAAATCTATCCAAGGTCCTCAAACAATTTCGGCACTCACAATGCTACAGACTAGATTCCTGACCAAGGCAATCTATCTGGGTGGACTAAGATGGACTAAAGCTTTTAGCCTCTCTAGGTACCATCTTGCTTACCTGCTGACCATCAACCCAAGGATCCAGGTGCGTATCTGAGGTCAGAGTTCTATGACCAAATCGACCCTCCCTACTTTGGGATTTAGACATCAACACATAGTGTTGGCTTGATGTCCTCCCAAGCAATGTGTCTTACACACAAAGCCTCAACACACAAAGGACACGATTGGATGGCCTAGCCACTTGGTTGATTTTAGCAAGATTTATAGATTAGATTAGATTTAGATGTGAGACAAGTGCCTTATGGAGTCAACTTCTTGCTTTATATCGATTAAAGACCAAGTAACCGGATGAACAACCGCTGCTTGATGAATGCTTCACTATCCTAAATGGAACGTAGATACTATGACTAAGGTGAAATGCAAGAACCTTGATTGCCTTTAATTAGATGCCTATTCTAGGTGTATTCTTCCTCTTAATTATTTTGAAGCTAGTCTCTAGAGTAGGTTGTGAGAAAGAAGCCAAGGGGAAGCAAGCAGAGGCTTGATTAACGATACCTCCCCTTAGGTACTAACCACTTGGTGCCTCTAGCGCTGCAGAGACTATGGCTCTGGAAATTGCAAGGTCACCGTGTTAACCACTAAAGAGGTGCTAGGCTCCTCAAGTTAGATGAGAAAGGTGGTCCTATTTTCTATCAACCAAGCTTATGCTTGGAGGCAGGTTATTAATGCAAGACTAGCTCTAGGATGAGATGCAAAGATCATTGAGTGCTTCTTGAGCGAAGATTGTTTATGTTAAGTACTTAGTTATAATTTGTCTTATGACGAAGAGTACTTAATAACAAATTAGTGATGATCTTAACACAATATGAAATGTGCTCATAAGATACAAAATGCTCAATAACCAAAGATCCATAATAGATAAATAATAGAGCACTTATCTACTTATAACAATTAGCTGATGAGACAATATGAGATACCAATGACAATTATCCAAAAGAGACTACGAGATTGTAAATGTTCTTAGCCAATATTTCTCAACAATTAGCCTCTTCAATGTTAACAAGACAATTATTAAGAGATATGCAATTAGATTCACCAATTAGCCAAGATCACAAATTCTTCAAGACACATTCAATGATATTCTTTAAACAATTGGAACAAGACATTTTAATGCCAATCAAGGTGATAGAAACAATTAGATCTCAAAAGACATGTGATGCAACATAAGATGCCCAAGTAACCATTCAACACAATGGCAAAAGATTAAAGTGCTTTAGAGAGTGAACTTATGTGCACAATTAGGATTTATGGAACTTCACAAGACAACTAATGTTAATACTTCACCAAAAGCAATTTAATTTAAACTTTTTTTCCACATTGAGCAATTATTATCACTAGAGCATAAAACCATAAAATCACTTATGTCACTTAGAGCATAAAACCATGAAATCCCTTATAAAAACTTGGCTTGAAATCAATTATGAAAATTTCTGAAAATTCACTTACTAAAGATGTTTGATTTAATGGCAAAAAAATGCACTTTTCCATCCAGAATCATCCCAATCAGTGTCATAGATTGGGATTCCCATAAAATTTTCAGCAGTCCACACCCAAACTATGATGACCTAGCTGAAAACTAACATCTATATCTTAATCCTTTTAGCTGTGCTCATTCTCATTACATGAAGAAACTAATACATTGGAAATTTGTTCATGCTTCAAGTGTTTATCTTCGAAAATATCCCTCTCTAAATCGTCAACACGTACATCACTATATTCAGAAATTTGAAGGATCATTGCTTACCAAAACCTTGATTTCACAGAATGATGGCATGGAACTTTGAGTTCTTTTTTTTGTTAATATTCTCTTCATGTGATTGGCCTTCAATGGAGTCTTGAGGTGCTTCATCATCTTGAATTTTTTCACAAGTAGGGTCCCAATTCAATACTTCAAGTTGGCATTTTCCAAGAAGTAGATGAAGGGATGGCTGGGATGCTGTTGTACCTGACATGGAGCTGAAAAATGATCATTAGGGCCCCTCCAAAAACGACAAGGATGATCTTCCATTGTAGTCAGGGTTGATTGCTACAATGACTTAAATTGATCTCTTTAAAGTTTGATGTTCCTCAATGGCATTCTTTTTTGGGGTCACTCAACCTAAATGATGTATGGCTAAGTGGCACTACTAAACTCTTATTTGTGATAGCCATCTGCATGTCCCTTTTTTAGTAACAATGCCTTGTATGTATATATTTTGCACATATTTATTATCAAGGGTATTATTTTCCTCAAGAAAAATGGACAAGAAGTAATGCATGAGATTGAATTAGTTGGGAGTGATTTTTTTTTTTAAGTAATTTTATTCAGTAGTTGTTATGTCAAGGATATGATTTCGTATTTTACCTTTGGTACTGTGGTTTACAGTCAACTTCATGGTTATCATAGTCATTCATTTTCTGTTGGCAATTCTTCTTGCATATCATCATTATCAATTTTATTTGCAAGGCCCTCTATCAATTAATATTTGTTTGTCTTGTATTATTTAATAGAGTGAAGGACAAAGGAAATTGATTCCACTGGGCACAATTCCATTGGCTACGATTGAGAAATTTAGCAAACAGGTCAGTGTAGTTAATCTATTCTGTTTTAGCATTATGTCTGTTGTGCATATAGTGTCTTCTGCTTTCATCACACATTTCTTGATTATTATAATCAAGGAGGGTTATTGAGTTGCTTGGGAATTATGGTACACAGTTTTGTAATGTGTTTCACATACACATCTACATATATGTGTATATATATAAGAGAGTGCATATACATATGGTTAGATTCCCTTTCATATGCGTAGATACATATCTGATCATACGTGCCCACATATTGACCCACAAACATATACTAGAGTCAATGTTCAAC
This sequence comes from Pinus albicaulis, assembly GCA_034641835.2. Taxonomy (NCBI): domain Eukaryota; kingdom Viridiplantae; phylum Streptophyta; class Pinopsida; order Pinales; family Pinaceae; genus Pinus; species Pinus albicaulis. Next base: position 103,830,861 of record CM076584.1, read on the forward strand.
TAAGTTTTTGGTGTATACACACACACACACACGGTAAGTTTGGAAAGATCCCCCAAATTTCATGTGATGCTAGGGTATACACATACACACACATATGGCACATAAGGCACCTTTCACTGATTATAGAAAATATATTATATAAAAATTTGAAAATTTCAAGAACATCAGATATTTTTAACATCAGATATTTTTAAAATCAATGGTTAATAACATTTTTTATTAATGTTTTTTATCAATCAAAATGGCCCCTTGCGGAATTAGTCCCAAGGGCGTTGAATTATCAGCAAGGGAAAAGTTTCCTTTGTGACCGACACACAATGCCTCTTGCTTTTGAGGCTTGACACACAGTGCCCCTCACTCTTGAGGTATTGCTTTTCTAACTTGAGGGGGGTATCCCTGTGAAAATTTGTATCTTTAAATTTTGATTTTTAAAAGTGACTGGTGTCTCAGTCAACTTGGGCAATGAGTAGAGAATTGAGGAAAAACAGAAGAATATCTGTAAGGAAATCACAAGATTTAATCCTAAAGATATATGATTTTAAAATCTTAACCTAAAGCAATAAAGTGCCACCATACAAACACCATAACGAGGGTTATTGTATCATCGACAGTTATGGTATCATAGTAAACCATCATGAGGGTTATTTTATCATTGTTCATATTCATTCTATCAATTCATATATATTGTTTTTACAGAATAATTTTGTTTTCTCACATACAACAGGGACTATAGTTACATTGGTATCAGAGCCAAGTGCCATTCGTAAATTTAGCCTCAAATTTTTCTGTTCAATATGTGTGGGTAATGTTGAGAAATCAAAGTTCTTGTAGATTAGGGTTGATTTCTCTGTCATGATAATTACTTGTCAATTTGTTGGTTTCTTTATTAGATTTTTATGTTTTCTTCCTTCATCAAGAAATTACCAAAGTGCAAAAACATGAAGATCACAAGAGACAAGAACATAAGGAAATAGGCTCCAAAGCAGGGCAAGGGCAAAAACCCCACGAGGGGGAACCCAGAAAAATTCTCTTCTTATAGAATCTGATCAAAGTGAGATATCCAAGACCCAAGAACCAAGACAAAGACAACCACATAGACCCAAGTCAACCCTCCTTCAAAGCTTCTCCACCAAGTCAAAGTCAACAAAGTAAACTTTGGTCAAACATATGAAATCTGGTCATCTCCCGAAATTTTGGCTCCTGCTTTTTTGGTCCCTGAAATATCAGCCCATGAAATTTTGGGCCTGCAATACCTCAGAAACTTCGCAGAATTAGGACCAAAAAATCATCTTCTTCCTCCTATTCTCTCCTTTGACTTCGCTAGTTTTTCCATCCTGTCTTGACACAGATCGATGTACATGATGAGTGAATGAATGATCTCTATTGCTGCCTCGCTTGCACACCTAGGTTAGTGTGGGAAAAATCCTCAAGCCCACATGGTGTGATCTTGGTGGCAAACTAGGAGAAGTGGCTGTCACCTAATCCCACTTCTCTCTGTTAAAGCTCTCTCCTAGTTAAGCAAAGGGGGTTGGTCCCTAAGAAAAATTAATTAAGTGAAATTTGAGTTTATAGGAGGAGACTAAGATTAATCGAAATACTTATCAAAGATAACTTGATCTCAAGATGTAAACAAACAAGTAAATATAAGAGCAATATTCAATGATTCACTCAAAAGATAAAGAACATAGACTGATGCTTAAACAAATTATTGCTCAAAGTAAATGACAAGTACTTGCTCAAATGGAAACTCAAAGTACAATAATAAGAAATTTTGTAAAACCAAAGTTAGATTGAGATGAGTAAAAAAAATATCACTTGAAAAATATAAATGGAGATTGTACTTGTAAAGGAAATGCTCAAGTAAATGGAAATAATGACATCAAATAATAATAAGCCAAATAATCATTAGAATGACAAGTACATTAAGTAACAATATTGCAAGTATATCTTGAAATACTCACAAGATGGATTGACTAAGATAATGTACAAACTAATTAATGTGAAATGCAATTATCTTGGTTAATTTTAATCTATATGCCTATCCTAAAGTGAGAAATTCTCCTTTCAAAGCTCTTACCAAGGGCTAAAGATTGGGGTGACTTGCAAGGAAGAGGGGCTGAGGAGGAACTAAGTCCATCGTTAACGATACCCTTCCCCTAATCTTTACAAATTATGCGTGTCGTCGTTCCTACAAGGGGACAAAGACACCTTCATAACTGCAGGGTCACACACTTTACCTTACTCCGTACTAGATGGAATAAATTTTCAAGGAAAACTTGGTTCTATATTGTCTATACAACCAAGCTTATGCTTGGAGGAAAATTTTAGAGATGCCAATTAGTGCTAAAATGCCTAAGTGAGATGCTTGAGCGAATGTTATTGCTTCCAAAGAAGAGTATTGATATCAATGTTTAAAAATAAGAGGTAATGCTCAAATAAATGGTACCAATGTCTTCAATGGAAAAGTGAAAGTGAAAATTACCTCAATATAGCTCCACGAGTTCCAAATAGATTGCTTGCAAGTAAATGAAATAGATGCCAAATTGCTTCAAATGAAATGAAACAAGAATGCTTTAAGAAACATCAACAATAATCCCAATGCCACATAAGTTGACAATAAGACGATGAAACAATGTATCCAAGAGACTTGTGGGATGGATAAATAAAATAGTCTAAGTTTGCCAAATAAATGTAAACTACTTGCTTGCTCAAAAGAAATATTGGATGTGTTGTAGATTACACAATACAAGTATTCAAGAAATGGAAATGGAAAACTAAACCAAGCTCAATTTACGTAAAATGAAAGTGGATATGAGTGTTATGTTAAGAGACTAATCACGCATGAATGAGTTTAGCAATGAGATTAGCAAAAAAGAATTAGAGAAACTAAACTAAAGAGATTAGTCCACCCACAAGCAAAGATCCTCCCTCTAAATGGGGAGAAGGGATACCATGGGAAAATTCCCAAGCCCCCTCACAAGAAAATTAATCTTTTATTAAAGATAAAATACGATGATGAGCCTTCTTTTGTATGTGAGAGAAAGACCTCAAGATTTGGGGATTTTTTCCCAATAAAATTCAACTTGTAAGCACTGGGATCCCTCCTTTAGAAGTAGGAACATAATTTTACAAAGGGAATGACTACAAGATGCCAATGATCCTTTCTTATAAACTTGGAAACTTGGGACATAATTCAGTCCCAAAAATTGCAGCCTTCAAATACCAAGAAAATTGTACAAGGCAGAGAGGGTAAGCCTCCCTCAAACCCACGATTAGCTAAGGATAAGTGGCAGCCTTTTGGACAACAGCAAATGATGCTGCAAACAGTCACTAATAGGGCTGCAAACAGTCATAAAGAAAGTTGCAAATTCTATGCCAATAGGTCTTGGAAAAGTGTATTAGACGTCTCAAATAAATGCTCCTTCAAGTTGCCATAAAAATGAGTTAGTAGGGCTGCAAAACAAGTCAAGAGTTAGCTAGAAAATTAGTAAATAAAACGAAATGTATATACAATATAATCTACAAGGGCTAAGCTAAAGAGTATGAGTAAACTCTCCTCTTTGCTTAGACATCATTTAACTCTAAATAACAAATTACAACAATGAAACACACTATTTTTTGTAAAAATGATTTAAATTTGAGAGTAAATTGGCTTGTATACAAGCTATCGCTAGCACCCCTGCAAGACAACTCATAAGATTAGGCTATGAGGTTCAAAGAACAAATGAGAGCTCCTTCAAGAGCATATCAAAAATGGGTTTCTCTCACCAAAGACTTCCCCTCACTCTTGATCATTTATCCAACTAGAAGTTTTCTTTCTACAAAATTCAACCAAAGATTAGCTCCACATATTGATTTAAAAAAAATATGCAATGAAAAAGGAGGCCTAGAGATTTATGTGAAATATACTAGAACTATCTAAATCTAGAGCAAAATTTCTAAATCATGTATGATGCAAAGTAGCTCTACATCTATACATCTTCTAAGAGTATATGGAAACATCAAATATATAGCACATATAGAAGGAAAATAAGCACAATTATTCAACACAAGACCATACCATACTCAAGAAGGAAGAAATTCTCATGAATGAAACCCCAAAGTATTTATTAATATTGAAAGTGTACAAAATAGAAGAGCTTCCGCAAGCACAAGAGATCGTCTCAATGATACAAAATGAGAGCCCAAGGCTTGTTTAAATAAGAGTGTGGGAGCAAATCTCTATGTAGAATGGTGTGTGGAAATTCCTAAATCGGAATCCCTACCGCAACAACTGATAAATTTCGTCTACTTGTTAATTTCTGAATCAAGTTATTTACGATGTTACACAGTAAATATCGAAATAAAATCTACTGCAACCTTCACAACATAAAATACTTCGGAAATAAAATACCGAGCCGGAAAGATAGAAATGCACACAAGTACGCCATTATTTTTGGACAAATGTCCTTGGAAAGACCCAATGTGGGAAAAACGGTGTAACAATTGAGGGTTTTGTTATTATGCAATAGTTTTCTTAATACAAATCCTTGGATGCCCAAACTGGCAATTCGACACAGAGAATAAACTGACAAAAAGGTAGTGAGAAAATATCTCACACTGTCACTAGTGATCCGACACTGATCCGGGCTCTGGATGGCTTGCCCCACGTTGCCTCTGCACAGTCACTGCGCCACAACCTTCAGGAATTGTGTCACCCTTCTAGCTTATCGTTTGCTGACTGGAAACTCGAATCTCTGGCCCTCCGGTCTCACACCCTCGACTTCCGACACTAGATATCGACTGCTCCCCAGCCAAACTGCGGATTCCATCTGAAGTACTGCACTGCCTCTGCGTAGCACTGCGCTGCCTCCTCTGCAATGCACTCAACGGATTAGGAAAATCTTCCTCCGGCCAACTATCCTTGCCCCCCACTGCAAAAAATTCACCTGATCACTCTCTTGAAGCTCAACGCTGCTTCTCTTGAGAATTCGATTTCTAGATCCTTTGCTCTCGCTATCTCGGCGTGTTCTCCAAACGCCCATCAAGCTCTTCCTTATAATCTCTCGTTGACATATCAACGACCAAGATTAAAACATAATCAAAGGCTAAGATTAATTGGGAGTCGATCCTCGCCTTTATCTAGAAGATTCACATCCGACTTAATTAATACACTTTAATTAATCACATTTCCTAAGTTTAGAGTTAGGAATACATTAAAAATGATTAATTATTTTAATAAAGTCATCTCTAGATGGAATTTCCCAAAACGATTTCTGGGTTTTGGAGAATGCATGTATCCTATCCTCTGCAAAATCTCGAGGCTAGAGCACATCCGATGCTACAAAAATCTACACTCCCTCTTAGCGAGTAATTAAATTTATTTGATGTATAATTTAATTTATTTATATGTTAAAAAAAATGAATTACTAAAATTTATAAATAAAATAATTAACATATTTCATAAAATATTGTATTAAACTAAATAAAAGAAAACCATAACATAAATTCAATTCAATCAAAAGAAAAGTGATAAGGCGACAACCTTAATGTGTCACATAATATATATATATATTCATTTAAAGTCTAGGGAAGACAAAGAGACATTGTTGGTGGCAATAAGCATGGGCACGGTGGAGAGCTGGAGATAGGGGAAGGGAGCTTATAAAAGAATCGAAGGGGGTTTTTGAAGGGGAGATTTTTTTTGAGAGTGGTTTCGCAGAAAATAGAGAAGAAATTTACTACAGAGAGACACAGACAGACTAAGGATTACTGAGCCTTGAATGTTCTTGATGCTTTTGGGCACGAGGGCCAGAGTACTGAAATTTTGAAGTATTCTAGAGCTGGGTACCGAGGTAGTGCTCAATTTGGCAGGGAGGTTTGGTCGTTTGGTAACGGGAGCAGATTGGAGCCACATAAGCCCAAGATCAACTTCAAACACGGTAACAAGGTATATATGAATGAATTAAATTGATAAATTCCTATTTAAATTGCAATTATTACAGTTTGGTAGATTTAGAGATTTAAATCTGGGTAGGTTATTACATTCTGGTATCAGAGCTAGTTACAAACTCTGTTGGACATACTGTCTTCACAGTGGACTTTTATTTCTGCTAACGATTTGTAGCCACTTCAAATGTGAAAATAAGTGTTACAGTCTGTGCCTGCCACGGTTTAAATTAAGTAAATCAATGTTGTGGTAGGAAATGATTCATGACTATCTCGCTGCAAATTACCAATTTAGGGACTGTGTGGTTCTGCAAATTATCAATTAAAATTAAGTTATTCCACGCCACTACAATTCAAGATTATTCTTAAGGGCATTTCATTTGGTTTATCATTCAATCTTACGTTACATGCTCATCGACTTAAGCTGCACCAAGGGGAAAACCCAAATATTCGTAGTTGGGGTTTGTATGAATAAGGTGCTGTATAAATTTATCAACCTTCCTTTTATTTCTGGAAGAAAGTTCAATTGCTCGTTTGCTCACATAATAAGGTTTAAATCCAATAGCTAGCTAGCCAAGTCATCAATGATCAACACATTAATAATACATTGATAGAGTGGATTCCTTTTTACTCGGTGATGGAGCCAACATGTGGTATAACATTTCTGAAATATTTTGGGAACTTTGAAAACATGAACGATATTGTTATGTAAATTTTATTAATTGTTAATTAGATTTAGTTATCTTAGGTTATTAATGTGGAAGGGCATGATCAAAGATCATGCCTCTTCGCCAAGGGACACCTTGAGGCTATATTTAAAGCCTAGGCAATCGCTCATTGTAATCATCTTTTCATCTATCATCATTAATAATATATATTTATCTAATTTACCAGAGTTTTTACACTACATTGGTATCGGAGCCATCGCTCTTCTGGATCTGTGTGATCATCAGGTTAAAGAATTTCGAAGGAAATTTCAGAATTTTTTTTTTAAACAAGTGCAGAATTACCTTCCGAACTGTTCAGCAGCCATTTCAGAATTTTAAATTCTGCAATTGAAGATGCCAGCAGTCTGAAAAAGTACGAGATTAGTGGGTCCAAACAATACTCACAGATTCTGTCCTACGTTGCAAGATCTGCGTGTGACACAAATCTGAGGTTTGCACAGGTTCTGTCCATCTACCAAAAAAAATCAGCAAACAAATATACACGAATCTGAGGTTTGGGAATTATTGGAAATTTTGCTTGTGAACAAATCGGCGGGTTGCTCGACTCACTCCCAGTTTTCTTTCCCCCGACGTCTATCCTTCTCCTCCCCGCTAACTCACGCCGGCTCCCTCACTTCCACGTCCTGCGGCTCCCAACTCCGCCGCCTGTCCCACCCAGTCTCCATATCCGTTGCACGCGCTCCACTCAACGTTCGTTGTCTTTGTCTATCTTTGATTTCTGAAGCTAATACATACTGTATTGCTACGTTCGTTGTCTTTGTCTATCTTTGATTTCTGAAGCTCAATAAAAGTTGGCTCTGTATAAAGGTCCCACCCGTCTCTGCCAATCTTCCCACCCGTCCGTCCATCCGTCCCACATTCCGCTGTTACTTTTTTTCCCCGCGTCCTCTTTCGACACCCTTCCACGTCGATCTTCCACTCCAGACTACAGTGACGTTAAACATAAAACCGATTTGTTTAACCGATTTGATAAGATGTCTTTGTTCGATAGGGTATACGTTTTGGTTAAACGCATGGTTTATTATAGTGAGTTAAAAAGATTATAATATATATAAATTATAAATTATATAATTTATATAGTTTATGGTCATATAGTTATAAATTTAAAACTAAAATAATAAAAATTATTATTGTTGTATAATAATTATATAATCGATTTATATATTATATAGTTTTCAAATTGATAATTATATATATATATATTTATAATTATATAAATTATTTATATATTATATAGTTTTCAATTAATAATTATATATATATAATAATTATATAATAATTATATAATTTATTTAAAAAAAATAATAATTATTATTATTTAAAAAAAAGAAAAAAGAAAAAAAAGAAAAAAAGGAGAGAAACTGGCAGAAAAATACTCTCCATCTCATACACGTTCAATGTCTTCTTCGATGTCGATGGCTGAATTCCAGAAGAAATTGGTAGATCTCGAGAAACAGATCAATAACAATTCCGAAGAATTCGGAAAACGATTAGTCGATCTGGAAGGTACAGTTGCAGGGCATTCCAACGACATCAAAAAGGTTCATGATACAACAAATCGAATAGAAAGACAAATGTGGCTAAATCATCACGAAGCCACAGAAAAGCTTAGCGAAGCAATGAACAAGATGACAGAGCATAGCGAAGCAATGAACAATATGACAGAACTCTTCAGTAAGCTAAATGATAAGATAGATAAGTTAAGTCAGACACAATCCCCAATATCTCCTAACAAGGAACAAAATCAACAAAACAATTCCGCAGATTCAGGGAACTCCGGAGAGCATCAGGAAAAAACTGATTCCCCACATCATCAAGAAGATAGTAATGCAGATTTTCAAAATAAGCAACTCTGGAATGCATTCGCTAATCAATATCCCCTTCTTGTTCCACCATTAGCATATCAGCGCAAAGCCAAGATCGACCTACCCAAATTTGATGGTAATGAAAAGAATAGCGTTGCATGGCTTAATAAAGCGAAAGAATATTTTGAGATTTATGACATTACTAGTGATGATGAAAAAATTAAACATGCTTCCATGAAAATGGAAGGAGAAGCATATAATTGGTATATGTGGTGGAAAAAGACGACGCTCGCTATTAGTTGGAGGAAATTTAAGGATGCGTTCTTCAAAAGGTTTCAAGGCATAAAAGAAGAAAAGTTTTTTTCAACCTTTATCAAATTACGCCAAAAAGGAGATGTGGATGAGTACACTCGAGAATGGGAGACCTTGGCAACACGAGTACCGGGATTGTCGGAATCTCGTCTAATCCAGTCTTACATCTCAGGACTTAAAATCCACATACAAGAAGAGCTAGAACTACATGAAATTACGTCCGTAGAAGTAGCAAGGCAAAAAGCAAAAGCTGCTGAAAAGAAATTTGAAAGATTATCAAAACCAGAAAAAGTATATTCGAGACGACGGTTTCCTCAATCTAAAAATGTAGATGACACAAAATATGTCCCTGTCCATCTTCGTGAAGAAGAAAAATCTAGTTTGGAAAAACAAAGAATGCGAGAGGGCAAGTGCAAACGTTGCGGTGAAAACTGGGACCCTAAGCACAGATGTGCTAATGGAAAAGCGAAGAATCTATATAGTTGTGAAGCAACTAACGATGCTAACAGTACTGATTCATGTATAGAAGGATTAGAAGACAACTTAGAGTTCTCTCCAGAAGTGGATGGCGAAATTATTCCACAAGTGTCATTATCAACTATGACAGGCATATCACAACCTCAAACCCTAAGGTTAAGAGGACATATTAAGAAAAACAATGTAATGGTTCTAATAGACACAGGCAGCACGCACAATTTTCTAGATTCAACCATGGCCAAAAGACTCAACCTCTTTACCTTTCCCATGCCTAATATGAAGGTAATGGTGGCCGATGGTAAGAAGATTGAACAAGTAGAAAAATGCCATAAAGTCAAATTGCAGATTAAAGACTTTCATTTAGAATCTCCATTCTACACAGTTCCATTACGAGGAGTAGATGTGGTCTTAGGAATTCAATGGCTACGAACTCTAGGTACTTATTCTGCCAACCATCAAAAGCAGTTTATAAGTTTTAAGTGGAAAGGGCAGAAATACAAGTTGTATGGATTCCAAGCCCCAGAAAATCAAGTCGTATCTTCCTCTCTGATGACGAAGATGATTCAAATAGGAGCGCCAACATCTACATTACAATGTCATCAGTTAGAAATGTTATCTTCAAAAGAGAGCCACGAAGAGTCACCAGAAGTCAAGACAGGATCCGACCCTGTCGATATCAGATATTTTCACTATCCAGATCAACAAAAGATTGAACTCGAGAATATGCTCCACGATCTCTTTAAAATGTGGGAAGCAAGAGCCCGCCGCTCAAGAAACCCAGGCGTTCGTCAACATTGTCCATCGTTACATATGCTTTGAGGACAAAGCATCTTTAAGAGAGGGGCAATGTTATGTAAATTTTATTAATTGTTAATTAGATTTAGTTATCTTAGGTTATTAATGTGGAAGGGCATGATCAAAGATCATGCCTCTTCGCCAAGGGACACCTTGAGGCTATATTTAAAGCCTAGGCGATCCCTCATTGTAATCATCTTTCATCTTCATCATTAATAATATATATTTATCAAGTTTACCAGAGTTTTTCTTGATTCCGTTTACATGGTGCACGTTTTGGACGTGGACAACAATATTGGGGTTTGCTATTTCGTGAGGAAAATCTGTGACGTGTTCAATTTGTATCGATGCCCTAGTCTTCTTGGCTTGTTGCCTTTGTAAACTCTTGTCCATTTTTGGGTAGGGGCTAAACAAGGCGTGCAATATATGGTCTCATATAAATAATAGTTTTAACGTCAACAACAGAAAGATAAAATTTCAAATTTTTTTGAACCAAAATAAGTCGCCTTATTCCACCCATCTCTTTGAGACGCTTTTGGGCCACATTATTACTGAAAGCCATATTTTGACTCGAGCACTTTGGAGAAATCTCTTTCATACTGCAGAAATATATGAATTTTGAAATGACTATTACGTGTCTCTTGAAGTAGATACCCTGAAAGGGAAGAATAGTCAAAATCGATGACCTTTGTAGTTCTCTGGTGGGATTTGGTTAAAGAAGATTTATGGTGTGCAACAAGAGACGGGTCCATTATTGATGCATGTATACATGAGCCTTCGTGTATCCATTCGCAAATGTATTGCGTGTTCCTTTGGATGGAATTGCTTAAGATATTTGCAATTAAAGATTGATAATATGCCCAGTCGTAGAAAATAAAATCTCAAAGTGGTAGCAAAGAAGATAGTGTAATTTTTTTTTGGAAGTGGGTAAATGACAAACATAAAATATTGCATTCGTGGATTTAAATTTTCTGTCTACATCAATTGATAAGAGATAAAAGGCTAGTTACTTTACAGAGCCGTATTATCGTTATCAAAGTTTCATTATCTGGGTAACCCTGGTTCCCTCTTTTCTTCGCATCTCATCGTATCGAGCCTGTTTCCTTTGAGGTATCATGGAGCCATCTTCACTCTTAAATATTGTGACAGGATCCAGATCATTTTTCTTGCCCATCACTTTCATCTTCGACATCATAGATGAGGGCATTGCGTTGAGCCTTTCCAAGCTTCAAGCTGATCATAGCTTTCTCATGAAAGTGATGTCCTTTGACCTTTAGGTTATTTTCTCACACTGCTACCTTTCAATTCCAAGTTGGGAACATCTTGACTTCACAGTTGCCAGGTACCATATATTGAGCTTCCCTCAACATTCTTCATACATTTCCATCCATACAGTTGAACTTGCCTCAATTGTCATCATGTGTTCCTGCAACATTCTTCCAGGTAGCAAAATAATATGTTAACCAGATAACCAACAATAATTAAAATTAGACTTACCTCATCCAGATGACCTCCTTGTCCAATCAACATCGTCATGGTCCATCTCCATATGAATCTTCCTTCATGCATCAGAGTGCCCAAAGATCGAACTTGATTACCAAGTTAGAACTTTTTCTTTCGAAGATTATACTGGATGCTAATCATTATTCTATATAATCTAGAGAAAGTCTTAATTCTTTATTTATCCTTGAGTAACCAAATTCTTCTCTTTAAAACAACACATAATCATACAAAGCATTTTACAATATTCTATCCATGTGAATCTTATCCAAGAGTTACTTTCAATGTGTATTCCTATGTCTCTTATTCTATCATCTAGCAATGTGTCTCATAATGGACCTGCAACCTGACCCATTGTATTCCTTCATCCCTTTAAGAGTATTGTTTCCATACAGTATGGAATGTGTACTATCCTTTTCATAATGCTTCTTCCAAGAACCTTCCAAAATGATGGTTCTTCCAGGATCATGATGATCCACCTAAGCAAGATCATTGCCTCTAACATAATGTTAGATAATGCCTAGAGGAACAATATGAAAAATGGTCTATTTATCTACTGTTAAAGACCAGATGATTTTACAAAGCAACTTAACCAAGTAGACTCTACATATGCTACTATAACATGCTTCTCTCTATGATGTTATGCAAAATCAAGATTCTTTTAAAGTAAACAACAATGCATACTATCCTAAAGGAAAGATTAATCCTTGTAAAGAACTTGACAGACAGTGTGCATTCTTTAATAGTAAAGATCTTTCACATCTTCTTTCTTTGACTTCTTCTCAAGTTCTCTTGTTTCCTCAAGTATGTGAGCCTCACTTCTTTCCTTTCTCTTGTTGTTCTGTTAGCTTGGACAATTCCTCTTAAAGTGTCCATATTCAGTGCACTTAAAGCATTGAACCTTGGACATATCTTTCTTCTTGGACTTCCCAAACTTTTCCTTCTTCAGCTTCTTGACTTGAGCTAGAAAGGCTTGAGACTGTTCCTTTGATCTAATGTCATCTTTTACCTTGATCCTAGATTCTTCCAAAATGCATTGAATCCACAACTCATCAAAAAGAGTTGAATCTTTCTTAGAGTAGATGCATGTTGCAAAGCTGCTCCATTCTGGTGGCAATGCATTTAACACACAAATGGTCATTTCAGAATAAAAAATTCTCTCTCCAAGCTCCTGTAAGTGATCTCTTAATTGAGTTAGAAAGGATGCCATGACATCATTCTTTGATTTCTTCATCTTGTATAGTTTATTCCGCAAAGACATCTTTTGTCCTGATGTACTTACATAGTACAAGTTCACTAGCTTGCCATACATAGCCTTGGAAGTTTTCAAATTTGCAACAAATGGAACAAGAGGATCTTTAATGGATTCAACTATGATCCTTTGTGCCCTTACTTCCCCTTTCTTGTATTTTGGTAGTTTTTGAGTCTTGTCTTTTCTAGGTTCACTAATTTCCCCAGTTACATATTGCATTACCTCATGTTCTATAAGTGTGAGGTTAATCCTTTTCTTCCATGCGAGGAAATTTGATGCTCCAATGAGCTTATTGCTTTCCTTGCAGAAAGAACCTATATGACTTGTTGATTCAGACATAGGGTAATAATATGATACGTACTTGATAACCAAAATTCTCTTCTTCCTTGATGATGTCTCCAACCTTATTGATGCCTTCAAGACCTTTGAAGAAACTTCAATAATATCCTTGAAAGATGTTTCCTAGGATTCCTCCAACAATAAATTTCAAGAGTGATGAATGATACAAAGATCCTTTTGATGCTTCCTTCAAAGATGCCTTTCAATGAGCCTTTAAATAGATCTCCTTCTCTCAAGAGAAAACCTTTCTTGTAGTCTTCTTCTCAAACCTTTCTTTGATGAGAGCTTGATGTGGTCTTGATCTTCTTCAATGTAGAAACCCTCTTCTAGATCAATAGGTCTTCTACTTCATTTCTTGTATCCCTTCCAAATGATTCCCCTTGACAATCAATTTCTTATTTTGTTTCCACCAGATGAGCCTTTCGGCTGCCTTCTTGTTCACCTTAGCTCTGATAACATGTTGGAAAATTCAAGGCGACAACTATTAAATCGATTTTCCTTACCCTTAATATTTGTTTTTGAACTTCGTTAGTCTTCTTATGTTCTTTATTTAGATTTTTTCATCAAACAAATATCAAGAACAAAAATGGTAGCAAAAGAGGACACATAAGTTAGGCTCTCAGCCAAGGCAAAACCCCTCCAAGGGGAAAAACCCAGAAAAATCTTCTCTTCTTATAGAATCTCCTTCCAATGAGACAATAAAGACCCAAACCCTAGACCAAGTCCTCCAAGTACTAAGTTAGCCCTTCCAAGAAGTCCTTCCTTGATCTAGCACCAACCAACTTCAAACTGCAACTTCGACTTGCCAGCTTCAATACTGCTACTTCGACCTACAACTTTAACCTTGTTATTATTGCAAAAACCCTAACTCACCTCTTCAAGAGTTATTCCTTGATCAAGGCAGCTTCTTCCAAGGTCAACGAAGTCAAAACAAAATATCTTGTTCTTCTAGCTACTTGATACTTTTACTCGTCCTATTGCAACTCGAGCCTGCAATTTTGGCCTTATTGGTAGCTGTAGAAACCCTAAACCTTTGCACGTGTGAGAGAGATAGAGGCCAAAAACAAGATTTTCATCCTTCCTTTCTTCTTCTAGACCTTCACTATCTTCTTTTCCTACTTTTCAACTATGGATCAAACTTTCTTCTTGAGATTGAACTTGTTGGTGTGTGAGTCACAAATGAGGCCGAACTGCTAGTATTTATAGCCTTTCCAAGGGGTTGAATTGCCTCCTTTAGGTCGAATTGAAGCTGCCAGGGCCTGTTACCCACCACTTTGTGGGTGATATCCCTAGGAGAATTTTTTTCTCCAAGACAGTCCTTAGCCAACAGCTGCCAGCTCCTTGCAGCCACCAGTTAGCTCGTTGTGCCATTTCTCCACCACCTGAGCCAGACTTGTGGTCCCTCACCCATATTTCATGATCGTATGTTTGAAGGTGGGCATCCCGAACCTAAAGGTATGTCTTGTCATTTCGTAATTGAGTGTTGAGTTTGCTTATCATGGACAGGAAAGTGTACCACAAGATGCAAAAGATGGTCGAGACAAACATATTTAGCATGTGGGAAAAAGCTAATGCAGGAGCACTACCCCATACCAATGGCCATCGCCCTGGTTCCATAGCCCCTAGATGAGCCTTCTTTATCATTCAGGAACCCATGATTGTCCCAACCCCTAGTGGGCAATGAACCACCCTACCTAAAAGGGGGTATCCACTGCTACATCTTACACATCATGCTCTTATCCTTTGAGCCCTGAGCAATTAATCAAAGAAAAATCATAAAAGGCAAAACACATATAAAGAAGGATGGAAAAATCAAGGCTGGGGCACCTCATGTACCTCAATTGCTCCCTCCTATACATTAAGGATTATATACCCAGGTGTGGGCTTCCCTTCTAGCTTCCCTTTTACCCCGATATGTGGCCCAAGATTGCCCTCTTCATTCCCTATTCCATCCACCTCTTTATCACATGCCACCACCATTTGAAAGGTGTACATTGGACATACTATCCCCTCTAAAGGAAAAAACCACCTAATGAGATACTTGGTTAACCCCCTTGGAGCTTGGAGACATTAGCACATGGCAAAGCCCACTATGGAAGGGCATGCCATTGTGAAGTGTCCACTTGTTGTCCATGGTTTGTAAGCTCTTTTACGCGATTACTTTAATGACTTGTTGTGTTGGAAGACTAGGGGACGCATTAGATCTTATGCAGGATTGCAGATGGTGTCCATTCTAAGTTTGGTCTCTCTATACGGGGTCCTAACTCTCCAAAGGGCTACATTGGCGCATGTAGGGTGTGTGTAGACAGCCACGAGCCACCACAACAGTAGACAACACTCCGTGGATCCCTAGAGATGTTTAGAGATTGCTCGAGATCCACCTATTGGATGAGGAAGATGCACCTCGTATACCATGCCCAGCCAACCCCACAGTTGCACCGTGCTCTTGGCAGGTGACCCAGGACTTGTACACTGATGTGGCATCATTTACTGCATCATCTTAGCTCTTACACATGGTCTACAGGCATATTTGACTTACTTGGAGACCCATGAGGTTATTTGTGTTCCCCCACACCCACTGGGAGCACCACTGGTTTATTGTTTGGAGAACAAGGGGCCACCCCCTTAAATCCTCACCTCCTCCTAGAAAGCCTTGTACCTTGCTTAAAGAGGAAGCAAGCTCCATTCTTGAATTTCTTCTGGGAAAGGATCATTGAGGTCACTTCATATCCATTTGTTGATCTATCCTTCATAAGTGACTTTTTATATATCTGGTCTCCTTCCATCGGTGAAAGTCTGTAAAGAGTAGCTAGCCTTAGTTGAGGTGACAGTGGGCTAAGTCTCCATCATTGCTCTTGACCTAGCAGTTGTCCTTTTAGGAGTCTCTTTTAGGTCCCCTGCTAGTTTGAGTGGTAGCAGGGACGACTTGTACTTTTGGAGTTTCTAGGAGTTTCTAGACTCAATAATAATTGTTTTACAAGATACATTTTTCCCGGCAGGGTATTATAAAGACGATGTTGACTTCTTTGACTCCTGACAATAAATCCTAAGTCCTAACAAACCCTAGAAGCATAAAGAACATGCTTTTACCTAGAAGACCATCAATAAGAAGCATGAAACACATGCTTTAGTAATAACTTTTTCTTTTCTTCTTTTGTTTGTTACATAGGATACATATTGAAATGAGTACAACAACAATTATGAAGAACGAAACTCGTTACATTTTCAACACCATCAATCCATAAAATGTATAATCATGTGGTAGGGAACTTGTCTTCTAGGCCATCAACTACCAAGCAACCACCATAACATGTCTATGCACTAGAGTCATGTCATGGTACTTTAAATTACTAGGAAGAAATCACACCTCTATGCAAGGGGCAAGACCATTAAGACACCATGAGTAATATATCAAGAACAACACCATGATTCTAATATAAGTCACAGGAAATAGTAAGCACCATCATCAGTCGTAATCTAATATGTAGGTCCATCCAGCAAAGATCTGCAACCATGAAGAGTAAATCAAGCCATGAGAAATGAGAAATGAGTGTTCTTCAATGCAAAGTACTCAAGCAACCCATTGGAAGTGCCATCTTCTTGAAGTAATTATCTTGCAAATCGCTATTGAAAATCACTTGTGTAATTCTCAGGCTATATGAAGACTAACAACTATAGCTCCAACATGGGGTCAAACACCTTTTATGAGAGTGCATGAGAACCTTAGAAACTCTGGCTGTATTTGATGAGAATATTTTTTCAAAAGGAAATAGAAAACCACGTGTCAGGATGAATACATATCCACATCCCTAAACACCACATACAATATCCATATTGTTCATCACCTAAAAATTGATACAAAATTGGCTTCACAATAAAATGGGGATAATCCAACAATGCCAAAGATAGCATGAAAGTAAACCTAGTACTCATGAATGTTGAGCTTTTCTCTTATTCCAATGCTCTCAAGAGCTTATTCCTTGAAAATCTACTTTGACATAAAAATACAAGAGCTAGGTGAAATCATACAGTGAATCCAACGATTTTAGCTCTACATTTACATCATCGACTCTTACCTTATGTTTGGCAATGAACCAAAGCAATGATATATAAAAACAAATTGATCATGGGATGTCATAAATACTATAACATGATAAAACATAGAAATGAAATCATGAAGATGGATACAAGTGCTAATATCATGCCAAGATTGGCATGTATATATACATGCTTTCTCTATCCATTCTTGGATAGGGCAGGTATAAAACCTGCAATATGAAAATGGCTGCCCATCCTTGCTCCATAAAAAGTCTCCCTGATGTTAGAATTTCCCTTACCCAACACGTGGTATTCGGTTTAGAACCATTAATTACTAAACGAATCCATGACTAAGTTCCTAACCACATATTTAGCGGAAACAAAAAAATTACTCAATCTGAATCACATACACATAAATAGATTTTTGCCCAATCAATAGTTCTTCATTAATAAATTAATCACGAAACTTACTTGGGCTCTCGTACCGGGGATAATGGCCCAAGTGAGAAAATACAAAACTGATCACCAACCTCACTAGACTCTCTCAGACCCAACACACGTTCACTGAGAAGCCTCTCTCAATCTTGTGCTGCTATTGTCTTCTCCTCACCATAGCCTCGCCTTTATAACTTTACATTGAGCCAAAATACTATTCCTAACCCTAACCCTAATCTCAAAGTGATGGACAACCGAGATTAGATCTTGCCTCACTTGAGATCAACGACTAAGATTAAAACTTAATCACTAAAGTAAATAATTTACTTTATGTAAGTTCTTATTTTAGCTCAATATGCTAACATAAAATTATGCGTTTTTTCCTAAGTTTAACTTTAGGCTAAGTTACATCAACAAATATTCTAAGGTGAAATGTGGGCGACTTTCACACGACTAGACACAAGGCTTGTGCAGAAGCACGTGCCCAAGCTACTTAGTGAGGGAGGTACTTCAGGAAGAACCTCCTTCACTTGGGGTTTGTCTCCAAGCCCATCTCAATATTTGTAGCTGCTCTCTCACACTGAAACCTATCCTGCGACCTGATTTGAAACCTGAGCTGAGAACCCGTCACATCCAACCATGCTTCGAGAATCTTGCTCCTGAGCATCCATCAATATCATATCATACTAGGTGAGGCTCCTGGTAGTACCTGAAGAATTACTCTTCCTCGCCACTTGCTCCCTCTCAGCATTTGACTCTGTTCCTGTATCCAAGATTCCCTTGGATATACCCATAGGCTGTCCCAACTATTGAAAAGTGTAACTAGGTCGGTCTTCATAATTATGTACTTATGAAAAGAAGAAGTCAAAATAATAAAATGTATTTTTGTTTTACTTGCTTCATGGGTTTCATGAGCAAGATTTTATTACAGGTCTATAGACTTCTTCTTGATGTCTATTAGGAATTATCTTCTAGATATAAATGAAGTTAAGTGTCATATTCATGAAGGGTCTAGTCATCAATATGCTCCAAGATCTTGTCAATATACCATGAAGAGATGACTCCCGAAAGATGCAAGAAGATGCTCTCACAAACGCTGAAATTACAGTCCTTCATGTCGGCTTATATTCATTGGGAAAGTCGGCCTACAGGTCGACCTAAAAGCCAGACGGAACACTATATATAACCTTGTCAACTGCGACTCATTAGCTCCCAGTAACTGCGGCTTTCTCTGTGATTTTACATTGAAAAGTTTGCGGAGAACTCAAAGATTACAGTGTGGATATTTCAGAGATTACAATACGGATATCTCAGAGATTACATTGCGAATATTTTTGAGATTAAATTGTGGATATTTCTAAGTTTACAATGTGGATAAGGGAAGGATATAGTGTGGATAAGGGACAGTACAAAGTGCGGATTTAAGACAGTGGTGCAGGAAGAAGATTGCAGTGTAATGTAGGAAGAAGATTACTGTGGAATGTAGGAAGAGGATTGAGGATAACAAGGGTACTGAATTGCGGATTGATGCCACAAGATTTCGGATTAGTGCAGGGAGGATACAATTGTTGATATATAATTGTTAAGGGTTGTTAATTTGAAGAAAGAATGTGTTGAAGTTAAGACAATCATCATAAGGTAAAGATCAAGGTCCCTAGTACTGATGCAGAACTAAGTAAATTGGTGAAAAAAAGAATCAAAGGTTGAAGAAGCTGAATCAAGGTCTTGGAAGCATATCTAGGTCAAGGGTCTGAGTTTGGGTCATGGTACTTGTCATTTGAAAATCCATAAGAAGATATTCTTTGCGGGTTTTCCCCTCCAAGAAGGAGAGGTTTTGCCCTGGCTCTAGGAGCCTAATCTTTGTGTCTTGTGTTTTGATAATTGACTTGATGAAAGATTAACTTAACTAAAAGAAGAGAAGACATAAGTACGTTCACTAGTAATTATCAAGAAGAGAATTTGTATTAACCTAAAGCATTCCAAATTCTCAACTCCAACAACTTGTATGATTGCCCCTGTTTGATTTCAAACAGTATAGCTGCATCAAAGGTCGCTCCCTCTAAATATAGAAGCACCTATCCATCCTAGAACAAAACTCTATATCTAACATCCTCCAAGGTTGATACTGAGAGCACATGTACCATCAACCATGGAACAAACAACATCCCTGTCACCTCCAGAAATCCTCCAGATTGTAGCTGGAATTTTACATATCCAACCCCCTTCATTGCATGCATGGTACTAGGTCCACTAAACACACTACAATCTGAGCCTGTCTTTGAAATACTGCAGAACACTGACCTCATCCCCATCATGTGACTGGATGCTCTACTATTTACTAGCCATAACCCATTGCCCGCAATGTACATATACAATAACATTACTATAAGAAACACAAACAACTAGAGAAAATTCATTCTCGAATTTCTTCGTAAAGTCATCAATCTCAGTTGATGCTGATGCAACCATCAGATCCTCCTCCTTCTTCTTGTATGGACACTGGCTCGCATAGTGACTAATCTTGTGACATGCAAAGCACTTCACTTTGCTCATGTCCTTCATGAAAGTAAATCCCCCACTTCCCTTTACTTTACCTTTTCCCTTTACAGCAAGAGCGATGTTCTCCTCATTATCGTTTCCACCATGTTGGCTTGCAATTTTGGAACATCTCCTTGTCTCTTCTTGTATGAAATCATCCCACATTCTATCACAACTGGGCAGATTTTCCCGTGTAACGATCCCATCAACAAGGTCATCCCATTTTAGAGGAAAACCACTCAAGGATGATCTAACCAACTATTCACTATTAATAATTTCCCCCATTGCTTCTGAGTCATCTCTGATCTGAGTGATCTTGGTTAGGTTTGATGCAACTGTGTCAGTTTTAGACATCTTGGTGTTTCTCAGTTTCTCCTTCAACACCATCTTCCTGTGTTGGTTTATACTCTGGTACAATTTGGTTAAGGATGCCCACATCTCATAGACATGCTTCTTCCTTGTCACAAGAGGTATAACATGGTCTCTATTGGAGTCCAGGATTTTTCTCTTGGCTTTCATGTTCATCTTGTTAAAATTAACCAACTGAGTAGGATCTGCAAGAATTGAGACAACCTTCTCCATGATGTCTCACAACTCCTGCTCCTCAAATAACAAAACAATCTGCTCCTTCCAGGGGCTAAAATTTCCTGCCCTGTTAAACCTGTCCTCGTAACGTATCCCAGTAGTCATCTCTGTCAAACTGACCAACAGTTAACTTTTCAGTTTTCACCCTTTCGACATTGTCGAGGCCCACTGCTTGAGCCTGTTGCCCACTGCTCGAGACTACCTGCACACTTCCCGATGCTGCCCGAATACACCTATGCCTTACCTGAGTGCTGCCTTGAGTTGTTAGACTATTTTTGTTTGTTTTGTTTTTTGCAATGTGGAAAAAGTTGAAGTCAGGATTAAATCGGCAAGGGTCCAAAAGTTGAAAAACTCGATAAAGTCGGGATTTTTTTGAAAAAGTCGGCAAAAAGTCGGTAAAACTAAAAAAATACAAAAATATTCATTTTTGGAAAATATCCCAAATTTTTCAAAAAAGAATTAAAAAATTATTAAAGAAACTACCTCACTCAAGATTTTTTGGAAAAAGTCGACAAAAAGTCGGGACTTAGAGGATAAAATCGGGACTTTTTCAGGGATGAAAAAGTCGGCAAAAAGTCGGCCGATAAAGTTGGCTCACGGAAAAATTCGGGATTTTTTCAAAAAGTCGGGACTTTTTGCCGACTTTTTCCACACTGGTTTTTTGTGGGCTTGACTCAATTGACGGCTAGCTCCCGCAAGTCGAATTGTCCCCTATAACGGCTGCTTGCATGGGCTCGACTCTCTTGCCCATGTGACTTTCAACCACTGTATCTTCCTCTGCCCCATCCAACATTTGGCACACCGCCCTCAAATTGTGCCAGCTTATCAACCTTGATTACCTTTGGATTTTTCTGGTGCAGGTCTGCTTGTTCGACGTCCACCTACAACTGTGCTATATTGACCTCTGCAGCAGCTAGGTTTCTCGACGGCTAGTCGATCCGCTATTGGCTGTCACTTCTTGAGTCACCACCCTTACTCGTTCGCCCCTGCTCCGATTTGACACCAAGCTCCTTGATCGATGGTTTGCAAACTTTGTGTTTGCCAACCTCCACGACTAACTTATACCTTGGAAAACACTACGTGACACTATTCCTCACGGTGGGACAAATTGCAGTCTATTCCTTTGTCGCCGTGTTCACTGCCTTGCCACTACTTCGACTGCCTTGCCACTACTTCGACTGCCTTGGTGGCTGGATGGCTCGGCCTGTCGGCCACCCACTATGACCAAACTTCTTTTTCATTAATTTTTTTACAATAGTAGGCCCTCCTTTGAATCGTATTTTTTTCTTTTTTCTTTTTGGACTCAAAAATTCTCTCTGAAAAAAAATTCCTCTGGACCCCAAAAAAACAACTCGCTGCCTTGCAAATTTCGGTTTGTATAGTCCCAACCAACTTGGCTCCGACAATCCAACACAAACTTGGCACTAGTAATTCCAAGATCGATTAAGAGGAGGTGCTCTGATACGATTTTAGAATTTCTCGAACCTAGCACTCGATATTCGATTCACAACAATTAATTACTGAACGAATACACAACTGAGTTCCTAACCAAATATTTAGCGGAAGTAAAAAAATTACACGATCTGAATCACGTACGCAAACATATTTATGACCAATCAATAGTTCTTCATTAATAAATTAATCACCAAACTTACTTGGGCTCCTTTGCTAGGGATAATGGCCGAACTGAGAAAATACAAAACTGATCACCAAGCTCACTGCACTCTCTTGGACCCAACACATGCTCACTAAGAAACCTCTCTCAATCTTGTGTTGTTGTTGTGTCCTCTCCTCACCTTAGCTTCGCTTTTATAACTTACATTGAGCCAAAACCCTAATCCTAACCCTAACCCTAATCTCAATGTGATGGACGACTGAGATTAGATTTTTCTTCACTTGAGATCAATGGTTAAGATTAAAACTTAATCATTAAAGTAAATAATTTACTTTATCTAAGTTTTTATTTTAGCTCAATAAGCTAACATATAATTATGTGCTTTTTCCTAAGTTTAAATTTAGGCTAAGTTGTTGGAAACACTGAGAGGGAGGTGAATCAATTTTTCATTTCAGTTAGTTAATTTTTAATTTTAGAGCATTAATTAACATTAGCATTAGATCAAACATAAACAATTAACAACATTATTTAACAATGCACAACATCAAAGACAATACGCGAGAGATTTTAGGTGGTAACCCTTCTGGGAGAAAAACCACTGAACACTTCTTAATATAGGTCTTCAAAATTTACATCAATAGGAAGCTCCAACTTCCAAGATTCTCCAGCTATCACTGGAATGAGGATCCACCCCCTTGATTTATCAGCTCCAATTGAAAGGACGCTCCAATGCCCTAGTTTACTAGCTCCAACTGGAAGGACGCTCCAACGCCCTGGTCTACCAACTCCAACTGGAAGGATGCTCCAACACCTTGCATAGGCTCCAACCTGCCCTAGCACCACTTTGCCGCCCTGAAGTGTTATCAAGCTCCAACCTAAAGGAGATTCCATTCTCCGCCTTGCACGACCCTCCCACCCTACTTAGCAAGCCACCACTTGCCTTGAAGGCTCCGACTTTCAATTCACCACAGTGGACCACATTTCACAATTTTCAGAGTGGATCCACCTGTGCTCAATATTAACATAAATTGAAACAAAACAACCTGCTAGCTCTGTCAATTTGGCACAAGGGCCTTCACAGCAACACCCTCTCTGCACAATGATCAAACCCTAGCTGGTCAATCCAATAGTACTCAACAATCCAGCAAAATATATCATGCTTCTAGGGTTTATTTTCAAAACGATCTCTCTAAATCATGAACATGTACATTATAAATTTGGAGAATACTACAACATGTCAACCCCTTGTTTTCATGAGATTGTGGTATGGATGCATGAGATTTTGCTTCATCAATGTTATCTTCATGTGTTTTGTCTTCAGTGGAGTCATGAGGTGCTTTTTCATGTGGAGCTGGCATATAATTTTTAATAACCGCATGCATTTATTCATGAATTTGTATTGACCTAGCGCACTATATTTTTCTTTACCATATTCCAGTGAAGTAAGTTAGATAATGTGTTTTATGTTTGTGGCTAAAGAAAAGACTATTGGAGCCAATTTAATTTTTTCTTCTAATAAATTGTAATGGCACACGAATGTGATGTAATATGATTTGGTCAACTTAAATTGTTTTTCTATTTAGATATTTATAGGGAAATGTTCCTATCTTATTTCCATTTGATAGCATATATTTTGGAAGACGTTGTTTATGGAAACAAGGAACCATCTTCACCATTTTGCATGTTTATTGTGCTTAACCCTTGTGGATTCCAAATCTATGCTTATTTTATGATTTTTGCATAGGTGGCACGGGTAACCCCTATTTCACGTCAAGGTGATAGAACTCCTACTCGACGCCTCCTTCAAGTTGTAGGTATGTTGATATAAATATGTCTCCAAGAAGTATGTGAGTTTCAAAAGCTAACGAGTTTTGTGAAGTTGCAATAAGATTTGATTTTCAGTGAAGTTGCAATAAGATTTGATTTTCAGTGAAGTGTGATAATATTGAAAGATTTTCTATAAGAAATAGATAATTATTTAGTTGTTTTTGTGCTCAAAAAACTTATGTGGTTTATCGTCCTTGGAATTACAAAATATATGAAATATTTCCCTGGTTTTAATTTACATAGCTGGTTCATGCAATTTACATTTGAGTATTTTGGAATATAATCCTTTGGGTTTTATATATTGTTGTTTTTAAAGTAAAAGCATATTATACTGTAGGTTGTGCAATTGTTGTAGATTGTTTTGGGGACGATGTATTCTTGAATTATTTCATTGTATTTATAATGGAAAATGCCAAAAATACCATCTTCTCCCATCCATAAATGTTACGTTATAATTTAATCTTTTATACGGAAACAGTGCTTGTGTATATAAATTAGAGAAATATTCAATTTTTTTAATGCTTGAGTTACTTGCATAATTGTTTATTCTCTTGGACTTTCCACAATTTAAACAATAATTCCCTATTTTTCACCATCATCTATTTTGTGGATTGCAACCTTGAGCAGATTCCTAACCAAATAATTTGGGATATAGTTTTGTGTCTCCATTTATAATAATTAGAAATGGAGATTGTAGAAATGCGTTTCGGGAAACGAGAATGGCAAGGGTCTAAAAGCAGTGGAAACATTGTGGTAATTTGCCTGGGAAACCACACAAAACAAGGAAAATGCTAGGGAATGGCTTTTGGAATGATGCCTCATGTAGTTTGTTACCTCCTGAATGTGCACTTCAAATCGTAAAAGGTCCTAAAATACAAGTGCAACCCTAGAAGAACTCAAAGGTGCTACCAACTCTCACCAGAGCACTTCCCTGTCGCACGTTAGGTCTACTCTTCTCTGGCGCAATGGGCCGTCTATAGAGGTGTTGTTCACTTTTTCAAGAGATGTGGAATTTAGATATAGTGATCTGTTCTCGGGGTCCAATTTAGCGGCTCTGTATTCTCAAAGGCCTGGTGGTTAGAAGTGCAGATACAAACAAAAGTTAATTTAATAGGAAGGGGCAACTAATAAATGCAGTACAAGAGCTCTTACAGCAAGAAAAAAGATGCTCGACAACCCCTCAAGCTTTTCTCCTCTAGAAGAACTAAATTAATTATTAAATATATGGTTTTATTTCTCATATAATTCTGATGTTTCAGTTTAAAGGGTTTCAGGCCTTAATTGTATTTGTATGTTACACTTAATCGTATTTGTTCTAAGAATTAATTTAGTTGCATTTCATTTTATTTTCTAAAATTAATACTTCAAATTCTCGTCAGGCAGGGACATGCGGATTATTCTGTTTGGTTTTCGTCCACGAACTAAACAGGTTGGATATGTGATAGTTGAGTTATTTTGAAGCTTGTTTTGCATAGCATTTGAATATAAATCTCAATGTTGGGTTCATTGTGCTGGTGTTTCTTTTCCAATGATACCATGTTTCTCAGATTTTTTAATTTTATCACCGTGTTTAATCAAATATGTGCTTTCCTACTAAAAAATGATACTTTTTTGAACTAAATTGAATGTTCGTTTGTTCTTTACCATTATCAATATTTAAAAAATGAATGTGGATACTTTGTGTAGCGGAGAATAATTTTTGATGAACTGACGAGGCGTTTGAGGCCGTCAAGACTGTGGGATCTTTATGTGTTCACCTGTGGGCCTTCCAAGTTCAAAAATTCTGATCCAAGGATAAGGTTACATCAAGAGTATCTTAGGATTCTTGGAAAGAACAATCTGAGGAGGATAAGTAGCTTTCATAAAGACAAGAACTTGCTGGCATCAAACAAATGGTGGAGAATAACAGATGTGAATTCTGACTATACAGTGTGCCCCACATACCCATCTCTATTTATAGCACCTTTAAGTATCAGGTATGTTATGGTTTCAACTGCAGCTGTTTAGAAGCTTTTTAACATATGTAGAATTCTATTTGTCTCTACACTTAATTCAGCAATTAGGGTAGGCCTAATAATAAGTGAATCCAAAGTGTTTTTCTTGTGTGGTTTCTGTAGTGATGATGAGGTGCTACAAGCTGCAACTTTTCGTGCACGGGGAAGATTACCTGTTATTACATGGTGCCATCCTGGTATGTGAATGTATGTCTTTCAAAAGAAGATTGCTATTTAGTATTTTCTATATCAAAAGGAAAATATATCACACAAGAGAATGCTGAAACATGATTCTTTACTGATGTGAGAAAATGAGTCTTTTTTCTATTGTATTGCCTTGTTCCATAAGTTTTTAAAGATTATGCATATGTGTGCTATGTTTCAGAAAATGGAGCTGTACTGGCACGGTCCTCACAACCGTTGGTTGGGCTTATGATGAATACCAGGAGGTGAGACCAATTCTTATCTCTTTCATATTCCCCTCTACTTTTGATGGTCTGTATTTTTTGCGTGCATGCTTTGAAGATCTAGTAGTAAATGATGTGGCAGTGACAATTTTTAAATTGCAGCTTGGGTGCTCAAATGTTTGAAGTTTTGTATGCTGTGTTATAGGTTGAATGTGGGTATGTACTACAAGTTATTTCTAATAGTTCTGTCTGTGAAATTTGTTGGCAGCAATGCTGATGAAAAACTTGTTGCAGCACTCTGCTCTCGACCTTCAGGCAACAAGGGTCAACGCAGGTATAGTTGTTTCCCAAAATGATTTTATTGTTTGGGAACATCATGTCCTTTTCCTGAAAGGCTTTCTTTATCTGACAAAAATAATGTGAATGGTATTCAACTGACATACTTTGATTGTGCTTTTAAACTCATGCCAATACACCTTCATTTTCAATGTCTTCACCATTCTATATTTGTTTGCATCTTTGCTACTGTAAAAATTGAAGTTATCCTGCACAATTCATGTGATTTTAGTCCATAGTTTTGAGTATTCTTTAAATGTTTTCTTTGTGAATTTATGGCTACGTTCTCAACCATATTACCTATACGAGAAAGAAGAAAAAAAACTTCATGTTTTGAGTGGCAAATAGATTTACAAATGTGAAATGCATAATGAAAAAATGCACTTTGAAGATTTAAAAGATATATGGAATGGGAGATATATGTTTTATAGATTGGATTTATGCTATGGGAAATAGAGTATTAATGTCCATGATAATAAAAAACAAAGTCAATGGGATTTATGAGTATATCATGGTTCAGAGCAACATTCGGGAAATCAGAGGTTAAGGAACGACATTTTTATTCTGCAAGGCCTACCCGAGGAGGAAATCAAGTTTTTAGTTTACATTGCAGAAGTGGCAGGTGTGAGGAGGTTGGCCATGAAGAAACAGACATCTGAGGAGGCCAAGGAATCTGCAACATTAATGAAGATAAAAAATGGAAATTTTGTTATCTTGCAAGAAATGGTGGATTGGTTGCTACCCAAATTGAATAAAAATGGACAATAATAGTGGACAATAGGAAGGTTGTAGCAACAATAATATACGAGGATGATGTAATGACCATTGAAGACATTAAGAGTTTATTGAATGGAAAAGATAGAACAATCAATTGTGGGAAAATATTTGCAAATAAAAGTGTTGGTGAGGAGACATCTTTGATGGTACTTTAGATAATGCACATTTTCATTAGCAAGTGACATATTATGAGGTGTCTATATTGCAATAGTTTTAAAGTAAATGTGGACAGAATTATGACGGTAATGATGAAGGTGTGATATCTCATGTTGGATGAGCTTCCACTTTGTAATTTTCATCACATTGATGAAGATTTGCTGCTGGTTCCTTGGAGGTTTTTGGCTTGGGGAGTCTCACTTCTCGTCGGTTAGATGATTTTGCTTACTGCTTGGTGGTCTTCTCACATGTTCTTGCCATGTGGATCACTCCTTGCTTGAGTATTCGATGGCTGTGGAGCATTGATTTGGATTGGATCATTATATTATTTGTGATCTATCTTGATCCTTTCAAAATGGAAAAATTGGAGGGATCAGCTTGCAGGGTCATTTACCAATGGATCCCAGTTTGGAGAATTGGGGTCTGAAACCTTTCGGAGGCATTTTGAGGCCTTAAACAAAGTCTAACCTGAGTCAGCAATTTTTTGACCTCATTACTTCATCCCACCTGGAGCCATACTTGATTGAAATCATTCCGTGGTGTAAAAATTTGCAAGATCATTAGTGAACCTTTAATTTAGGATCCTTTGGTCATCTAACCTCGCTTCCCTTGTGGGAATAACATCTGCGCGCAAAACAGTAGGGAATTCACTACTAAGGTGACAGTGGTGGTGGATCTCATTGTTGCTAGGGATTTGGTGTGATTGAGCGCTAGTGTGCTAGATTTTACAGTGACAATCCGAACAACTTCGAATGTTAGGAGAGTTTCATTTGATTGCTGCAAGCTTTCTCCTAGGACTACACAAACATGCCCATTCAGCCCAAATATTCTCTTGAGCATATCCTTTGATAGTGCATGGGACTCATCTATGTGGTTAATGTGGGGTCTAGAGTTTCCTTCCATATGATTTCCTGATCGTTTACAATTCCCGAGGTTGAGTCCTCTCCCTCTTCCTCTTTTGCATCTTTTTCTTTTGCTTTCATTGAGTATAGTAGGCCTCTCTTATATTGTATTGATGGATAATTGTTAAATTATGAACCTAGCACTTGGCAAATAATTCCTAGCAGATTTATCATATATATACTAAATAAAAACACACCTAGGTTCTTAAAACAATCATTCAACGGAAGCATGATTATACAACCAATCTCAATCACATGTGACATACAAATTTTACCCAATCAATAACGTTTCATTAAATAATAATTTGAAGCTACTTGGGCTCATGTCCTAGGATAATGGCCCCTAAGGAAAATACATTTACAATATATCTTGGATATGATCTAGCTAATCAGGCCCTAGATTTCTTCTTGATCTGCTTGGTTGATCTGGATCTCCAATGTTGTATCCCTGCACCTTCCTTGAACCTGTCACACTTGAGTATCTCACTCCTTACTTGAAAAATCTCTTTCTCAATGGCTTGTGCCGCTGTATGGTGTCTCTTTATCCTCTCCTTAGCCTTTCTTCTATAACTTTTCATTGAGCTAAATCCCTATCCCTAATCTCCAAAGTGATGGATGGTCGAGATTGGATCTCACCTCACTGGAGATCAACAATTGACATTAAAGCATGATCACTAAAGTAAATACTTTACTTTTCCTAAGTTTCTTTCGTTCAATAGCCAACATAATTAATTATGCACATTTCCTAAATTAGACTTGGGCTAAGTTACAATAGCGACTTACTCAATACTTAAGCAAGTGTCCTAAGGAGACTTTTAGGGACTTCTGTATGCTTAGATACTTAGGTCTGTGCAAAAGTACCTTATCGAGATACAAAGATCAACAATAGTGTAAAGTACCTTCCCGAGATACAAAGATCAACAATAGTGTCCTTTACATTTGCTTTTAATGTTGCTATTATATATTTTTTGTCCTTACACATTTGGCCTTAAGGACTCATATCTGCACTCCCATTGATCAGCACTACTGATGTACTTTTGAAGTTTTGAGTTACATAGACCTACTTTTTTTGGTCATTTGTGGGCTGTTGTTGCAAAATCTGGCAGGCATTGGAGAGGGGTAAAATACAAGGTGAGCACTAGACTAAGTTCCCAAGGTAGGTGTCAGTGAAATTGTGCCTCGAAGGTAGTAAAAAGTATTTTTTAATGTGACTGGTCATTTATTGGTGCAGAATTGGAGGTAGGCAATGTAGACTTCTTCATGGATGGGCTTCCTCTTGTTAGGCTTCTTCATCATAGGCTCATGATGTCATCAAGTGTTCTTCATGTCATGTCCCCAGACATTGTCCACGTCATCAAATGGTCCTCCATGTCATCATCAAATGATCCTCCATCAACCATGTCATCTTGACATCATGCTGGATCTAGTACTCTTCATCAAGAGTAGGCACATCATCATTAATGGCATCCTTATTAACCAAGAGGCATGGCATCATCATCTCGAACCAGGCATCTCAAGAATATTGACATCTCAGTCAATGTTATATTGACATCAATGACAACCTTAGACAAAAATTGTGTGCCTTTTACTTTTACTTGATTTTTCTTTGTATTACTGCTCGTAGCTCAAAGGGTTAGGCTTTGTTTGGAATGATGTATAATAGTTGTATCACCCCTTAATGATGAGACAACTCCTTGCCCATTAGGGTTGGGACATGCAAGGGTTCCTTTTAATGATGTAAAGGATCAACATGTGCTTAGGAACCAAGTGATGGCCATAATGAGTGAGGTAGAGCTTATTGCCGCCTAAATCGACACCTAAGGTTAGCATGGAGAAAATGCCTAACTCCACTTGGTGTGGACTTGGGGGTAAGCTGTGAGTTGGGGCTGTCACCCAATTCTCAACTCCTCCGTCTAGGCTCTCTGCTAGTCGAAGCCAAGGGGGGTAGACCCTAAGGAAAATCTAAGGCTTGGTTTGTGCTACACTAATAAAGTTCTAGGAGATGAATGATGAGTTAGCCAAGAGATACATCAACCATCAAATTGCAAATTTGCAATAAACCACTTGAACCATGTAAATACTTCATCAAGTAAAAAGATCATCACGAGCATGAAAAAATATATAAAGCAATGATCCCAGTATGAAAGATACTTTGCAAGAAATAAAATGATGAGACTAGTGCCAAGTAAGTAAACTTGCAAAATGAAATACTCAAGGAAAGAAATGGTACTTGTTAAGTAAGAACCTGCAAATGGAAAAGATAGCAAGTAAAATGCTTGAGATACATTTGTACTTGAAAGTAAAATTACTCCAATGAAATAAGAGACATTGCAAGATAAGCAAGCGAGCTTCAAATGAAAATATTCCAAGTGCAAGAATGTAAATGCTTGAAAGTAAATTTGAGATACTTGCAATTGTAAGATGCTACTTGAAAGTAAATGGTGCTTGAAAATGACACTTGATCAACTATGGCATGAGATAACTTCAAGATAGCATAAACATAAGAGACATTGCAATGATGTAATGTGTGATGTAAAGTGCTCTTGGTTTATTTTATTAGACCTATTCTAAGGCGAAACTTCCTCTCTAGACCTTCACCCTTGAAAGGATAGGGACGGTTGCAAGGATCCTCAAGTGGAGAAGCTTAGCTTCATTATTGAGTATCCACCTAGTCTACCAGGTCAACCCACATGCAAGCACTCCAACACTGGACAAGCTGAGCCTGAACTGCCAAGTCACATGCTTACGTTTCTCCAACTTAGGTAAATGAATACTGAGGAAGGTGTCCTATTGTCTATACAACCAACTTATGCTGGAGGTTAATTTTAGTGAAACAAAATGATCAATTGCAATTACTTAAGATGTGAAGAATTTTTAAAGGAAAATTGCAAATGAAATGAAACAAATTCTATTGAGCTATGTAAGCAGTTTAAATCAAATGAGCATGTAATTGGAACTTAGTTTTTATTCCGTGTAAATGAAACTAAACTAACATGTAAGAAAACACCTGCATGGAAATGAGATCAAATTGTTGAGATGATTAAAATGTGAATGATCAAGTGAAATTTAGCATGCAACTATAGGCAAATGAGATGAAACATAAAATGACCAACTAGCTCAATATTAAATGTGCATTAGTCAATGCAGAGATACCATGCAATTAGATCATGAAAATTAGCATGAAACAAAAAGGAAATGTAAGTTAATCTACTTGCAAGAACTTGAAAGAAATGAAAGAGGAAAATCACGACAAACACACTCAAGATCTCCTACCCTCAAAAGAGAAAAGGATGGGATGCTAAGGGGAGGATCCCCAAGCTCCCAAAGAAAGGTAGTTCTTTATTATTAGTGATGTGAGTTCCCTCTTATAGAGATGAGGGATTTTTTGGGATGAGTTTACAATGTTCTTGATAAGAAAAACTACTCTTTTCCCAAGAGTTACAATGAATGAAAAAAAGAAATATAGGAGTTACAGCATAATCACAACTTTTGAGGCTTTGGAACAAGAAAGTGAGTAGCAAGAAGAGGGTATTAGTCTTGAATGGTTCGAATGTGAGAAGGACTTCCAAGGTTTGCGCTTTATCTCTCTCCTTCAATTCCAATCTGTCTCCAGAACACCATAGGACAACGTGAAGACAAGTTAGCATGCAAGGGAAGCAAAGCTGAAATATGCAAGAGAAAAACTTTATCTGCAGGTGGTGGAAAACTTATGGATTAGATGCTAATTCAAATACACTTATAATACAACAACTTCCACCACTAAACCAACTTGCATGAGCTGATTTAATGGATGAAATTTGGGACCAAGCCCAACACTTTAGCCTTCTATGCTTGATAAAACAATGTTTGTGCAAAAGGAAGAGAAATAATTTGATTTTAATGAGATGGAAGGAGAAAGTAGGGTTTATGGATGTTGAGAATTTGATAGGGCGTAGTTTAATTCAATTCTCTACTTGATAATTACTTGTGAACTTATTTCTCTTACTTAGATCTTCTCTTCATTAGCTTGTTAGGTCTTTCATCAAGTCAATTATCAAAACACAAAAGACACAAGATTTTGGCTCTTCAAGCCAGGGCCAAAACCTCTCCCTCTTGGAGAGGAAAACCCGCAAGTAATTCTTCTTATAGAATTTTAGTTGACAAGCACCATGACCATAACATAGACCCTTGACACTTGTATGCCTCCAAGACCTTGTCTCTGCTCTTTTTGGGCTCCTTATGCTGATCTCCCTTTTTCTGCACCGTCCTGCATCGACGCTAGGGAGACTTGGTCCCAAGTCTGATAACTCTAAATAAGGTGTTGCCTTTCCTTGATCCAAACTTGATCTTCTATAGATGACTTCTCGACTTCTTGTCTTGATGCCCTAGACTGAGTTCTCTATTTGTTGTAGTGGCCTTTCTTCATTCATAGTATAACTTAGACCTTCTTCTCAAGACAAAGCTTGACCTCTTTCCACGCACTTCCTTTCAGCACTTGATCATATTCCTTTTTTGTGGCATGCCTTTCCTTTTTCCACGCACTGCAATCAGTGGTATGCCTTTCCTTTTTCCACGCACTGCAATCACACCTTTTATTACAGTTGTTAGCCCGAGATGATATCCCTGCGTTATACTTTCTTTGTTCTTTGCTGAGATGTCTCTTTTATATGCTCTACACCTTCAACCTTCACTTCGCACTTTGTCTTGTAGCTGATCCGAATATCCTTCATGCAATTCAGTCCGAAAATCTCAGACTAATCCGAACTCTGTCCATCTCTTTTTTGTGCAGTCCAGTGGGCTATTTATAGTAGTCGGCCCCTGTAATTAACCGACATGACAATGAATAGTCATGTCTATTTTGATCCTACCTTCGAAAGGGTTTTGTCCAACATCTTTAAGCCGACTTCTTCCAACATGATGACAAGGTCTTTGAGGCATTATTTTACATCAATTTTTGTCCTTTCACAAGTGTAACATGATGTCTCTATTTTTATACATTTATGACAAGATGACAAATCCCTAAAAGACATCAAGAAGAAGTCTTTGACCTATAATAAAACTTCTTGCTCATGAAACCCATGAAGTAAGTATATACAAAATACATTTTATTATCTTTGTCTTCTTCATTACATAAATTCATAATTACATAGTCATTATGAAGACTGATCCTAGTTACACTTTCCAACACTCTCTCTTAACCAGGGAGGTATTCATAATGGTCACTTTTAATCTGGAGAATTTCTTATAAGAAGAATCAGATTAGTAAACAATCTGTATAGCATCATCTTGACCATCAGCATTGCCATAGTGAAGGCCTTAGCTACAAAGCTGACGAGACCAATGATGAGTAGACACCCTCATCATTGTCTCTTTTGGATCATATCCCTCCCGGGTTCACTCAGGATATGTCCATAAGGACTATTCTTACTGTTGGATTCCCAATCCTCAAAGAATATCGGTCCTTCCAACGACTACTGTTATCAGAATGTCTTATCACACTTTCAAAGAGTATTAGATGCTAGATGATTACCCAATCCTTCGTTTTGTCTCCTAGAATGATGTGTCTATCTCTCCCTCTCAACTAGGGAGGGCATATTCCTAAGCTTACTTCTTGGCTTAGGAGTCACAGGGTTTTCTTCCAAGTAAGAAACTCATTATCAGGCTCCCTCTTAATCAGGGACTTGCAGCAGCAATGATGAAAACACCCAGCTGCTCATGAAGAGCTCCTTTCTTCGATGTCATGAATTTCTTCGTTGTTGAGGAGTCTTCATTTTTGGGATCTTTTCATAGGGCACAAATCATCCATTACTTTCATCAAGAGTCATGTCTTCTTTCAGAAAGTAATCTATCAATCTTCTCATTTGGTCTAGCTTCATGCCATGTTGCTTTCCTTCAAACCATACTTCTTCCAAGGATCTTTCATCTTGCCATATGGTTGTCAACCTGTGGAAGACTTATACTTCCCTTTGGCAACCCCGCATAAGCTCAACAGATATTAATTAGTTATAAATATGAACTTTTAAATCAAAAGTTACCTTAGTGATGATCTTTCACCATGACATCTTCTTGTAGGCATCAATATCCTTTGATTACAAATTGACACATCTCTTAAAGATATGCTCCATCCTTTCCAGAATTCTATTAGAGTCTACATATCTTCCTAGGAGATTTTCTAGTCAAGTCTTCTTGGCTTCCTTGGATGTTGATTTGCTCTTTTCATGATTGCACTTTTTCACGATCTCTTCTTTTCTCTTCCACACACTTTTATTTCATTGCCAGGAACTTCCAATGTGCAGCTCCTTGATAGTATATAATCACCTTATAATCCATATGAGGACATATTATGTTGATTTCATCTGGTGTGGAACATGTCTATTGACAACCTGTGCATTGGAAGAGTTCCTAATTTCTTTGATCATACTTCTTCTACCTGCAACCATATGACCTATAACATCGAGTGTCGGCATAAATATATATATGTACCTTGTTTCTTTTCTTTGAGTCATCCTGCAACAGATTTCCTTGGAGTGAAGAGTTTTATTCCCTTGACTTGCTTCATCAATATGCCATCATTTCTAATCCCAGAATTCTACAAGTTTATAATTTCTCAAAAAAACCTATTGCTTTCTTTCTAACTAGTGAATCCAAAGAGGACTCCATTAGAAAATGTCAGCATCTGTTTCCTTATTGATTATTGAATGATGACCTTTATCTTAATGATTGCCTTCTATAAATGTTTGTTAAAATTGGACAACTAGGTCCAAACTCCATGTTGTGATGCTCAGATTAAGAGGCTAATATTTTTGTTGGATTCCTCTTTCGGAGAGGTGTAAAATCCATATAAAATATATCTTAATCCGATGAGTAGAACATTTATTTTGAATTTATTATTTATAATAAATTATATGTGCAGGTCGGCCTTAAGGTTTTACACCCCCAACAGATGTGTCACACACCCCAATGATGGATATAAATACAGGCAAAGTTGGAGAGCATTTCACAACAACTCAACACACATCTTCTTCTCTCATCTGATTTAGTACGAGCTCCTTGGAGGATAAGTTCATCCCATGAAGAAGAAGGACGAATCTGTATGGCCAAGAGGAAGGACGAAATTTTTGCAGCTAGGGTTTCCAACGAAGTTTGACCAGCGTTGACTTTGGTCAACGCATGGTCCGAAAGGGCTGAAAATTGTTGGAGAGTTCGATTTTGGGAGGCCGTACACATTGGAACAGAAACCGAGGTCAAAAGGTTGACCGAACTTGTTGCTGCGTTGACTTTTCTGGACAGCGTTGACTTTTCTGGAGTTGACTTGGGTTGACTCGGTAGTTGATTTGAGGATTGTTGTGACACATTCTGGGTTGGCTGATCAAGGAGACTTTGCTGGTTGAAGCATCCTGTTGACCACCGTAATGCACCATCACATTTTTCTGTTTCTGGTTTGTCTTCTATAAGATCCATTGATATGTTCTATCAGCATTTTACTTAACCATTTGTGTGATTGTTGTAATAAAAGTAAAGTTGCATCAAGCATAGAACATCTACAAAAATTTACATGGTATCAGAGCTGAGGTGAAGACAAGCCCTAACTTTAGGAATCACCATCGGAGGAAATGGGTTCCACAAGTTTTGAATTCAAGGAGAATGATAAGCTGACCGGAAGGGATGACTTCCATGCCTGGAAGATGATATTAGATCTCAAATTGGAAGACCATGATCTCTTGGATCATGTACTGGGTAAGATTCAAGAACCTCCATCCAATGCTACCGCTGCTGCTAAAAACAAGTATAAGAAGGGGGAGATCAAAGCAAAGCTGATGATCAGGGAATCCATACATAAAAGTATGGTTGCCTATATATCTGAGCTAGGCACATCCAAGGAGATGTATGATAAATTGATCCTTATGTTTAAGGTAAACAATGTAAACCAAGTGCTATTCCTCAAGAATAAATTGAAGAATATGAAGAAGGGCCGGGATGAGTCTGTTCAAGCTTACTTTCTGAAATTGACCGAAATAAGGAACAATCTGCTGGCTATTGAGGAGACAATAGCCGATCGTGAGATGATTCTCACCGCAGTTGGACTCCCATATGAATGGCAAGTATTCACTACTACCATTCTCAATAATAATACCATTCCTAACTTTGACGAGCTTCTGTCTAGATGTATGCAAGAAGAAACAAGAATGAAGGAATTCGAAAATGACAGAAATGCTGCCTATGGTGCTCATTCTCGAAAGAAGAACTCTGGTGGTCCTAAGGACAAAGGAAGAACAAAGACTCAAGAAAAGAAGGGTAAGTGTTTCACTTGCCATAGGCCTGGTCACTATGCTAGAGAATGTCCCTTCAAGAAGGATTCTCCCGATAGTGATGACAACAACAACAACCGGAGGAATAGGAATCAAAGAAACGACAGATCTAAAGGAAAGAGGAAGGCTCCCTCTGGTGCCCTCTGGTGGAAACAATCAACCTTCTAAAAGGTCTAGAAACTCCAGGTATGAGGAGTCTAATGCTGTTGATAAAAGAAATGAGTATATTCTTGTATCTGCTCTCTGCTACATCTCACGACACTATGGATATCACATGGTGATAGATAGTGGTGCCTCGAAGTATGAAATCCTTGGATTCGGAAGGCATCCTCGACATGGTTGAGAGGATACTAATACGAAATTCACCATGAGATAGCCCTTTGATGAAAGGGACAGGGACTGTGACCCTCCACTTATCTCAAGGACAAGTCCTACATTTGCAAGATGTACTCTATGTACCAAAATTGAAGAAGAACCTTGTGTCTGTATCAGCCATGGAAGACAAAAGGTTCAATGTAACATTCTCTGATGGAAAGGTGCTCATGTGGAAGAAGAGCTTCAAGGAAGCTATCTCGATTGGTTTTAGAGTTGGCACACTCTACCAGGTTGGAGGGAGTCCGCTGGGAGCAATGACATGTGATACTATCCAACAAACCGAACTATGGCACCGAAGATTTGGACACCTTCATTACAAAGCCCTTCCCGAAGCAAAGGAAGGTGGTGACAGGGATGCCTGATTTTGGAAATAATCATGAAGGTGTATGTAAGGGCTGTGCTGAAGGAAAACATACAAGGGGACCTTTCCCCTCAAGTGTCACAAAGACATCTGATATATTGCAACTGGTCCATTCTGATCTATCTGGTATGTTGCCCGTAACATCCCTGGGGGGATGTTCTTACTAAATGACACTCACTGATGACTTCTCCCGCAAAACATGGATATACTTCTTAAAGAAGAAGGATGAGGCTTTCATGTGGTTCCGTACCTTCAAATCCTTGGTGGAAAATATGACAGGGAAGAAGATCAAGATTTTGAGGACCGACAATGGCACTAAATATGAGTCAAATGAGTTCAAGGACTTTTGCAGAGAAGCTGGCATTAAGAGGGAGACTACTATTGCCTATACTCCTGAGCAGAATGGCGTTGTTGAACGAAAGAACAAGACCATTGTGGAAGCTGCTCGTGCCATGCTATGTAACCAAGGTCCACCGAATTTTCTATGGGGAGAAGTTGCGAATAATGTTGTATACATTCAAAACCGATGCCCTCATTCCACCCTGAACTCCAAAACTCCCGAAGAGGTTTTCACTGGTAAGAAACCTGATGTCTCACATTTTAGAATTTTTGGATATCCTGTTTATTTTCATGTGCCAAAAGAAAAGAGAAGTAAGTTGGATGCTTCTGGGAAGAAAGGAATGTTTGTGGGCTACAACGAAACTTCTAAGGCCTATAGAGTCTATGTACCTAGTCAAAGGGAAGTAGAGATATGCCATGATGTCACTTTTGACGAAGATGCTTCCCTGAAGAAAGTAGTAGATCTTCCAAGATCTGAAGAAAATCATGAAGAAAGGCCTGGAAATCAAGAAGAACCGTAGGATGAGACAATGCCTGATATTGAAGGACCAATGGACCCTATTGATCCATCTCCTTCACTGGGAAAGAGACCATTATGGCTCGGGGACACCCTCGAAGATGCTGAGGGTCATGCTGCCCCAAGGGGGACATTCCGAGAAAGCAAGAAGCCGTGTAGATACCAAGGGTATCTAGCTGCCATGAGTACTATTGTACAATTTGAACCTGGATCTTTTGAGGAAGCCGTAAAGCATCAAGTCTGGAAGGATGCTATGCACGAAGAATATGAGTCCATAATGAAGAATGATGTCTGGGATGTGGTTCCAAGACCGAAGGACAAATCAGTTGTCATAGCGAAATGGCTCTACAAGATCAAGCATGGTTCTGATGGAAGTGCTGAAAAGTTCAAGGCAAGATTTGTTGCCCATGGCTTCTCTCAAAAGGAAGGAGTAGATTATGATGACATATTTGCACCTGTGGCACGATATACCACCATTCGATCAATCATAGCCCTTGTTGCTACGCAAGGATGGAGTCTTCATCAGATGGATGTCAAGACCGCTTTTCTGCATGGTGCAATAAAGGAAGAGGTGTATGTAGAACAACCTCTGGGATTTGAAGTTCAGGATTGAGACACTCATGTCTGCAGGTTGAAGAAATCCCTCTATGGGTTAAAGCAAGCACCCAGAGCTTGGTACGAGAGGATGGATAGTTACTTGATGAAGCTGGGCTTCACTCGAAGTAATGTTGATCCCAACCTTTACTTCAAGGTTGTACAGGGGAAGCCTCTCATTCTAGTGCTATATGTGGATGACCTCTTCCTGACAGGTGCTGACCCTCTCATTCATCAATGTAAGAGGGAGCTCGCTGCTGAGTTCGAGATGAAGGACCTAGGAGTGATGCACTACTTCCTAGGCCTGGAGGTCTGGCAGAGACCTGGAGAGATTTTCCTTGCTCAAGGAAAATACATTGTGAAACTTCTAGAGAGATTTGGTATGGTGGACTGCAAGTCCGTGTCAACACCGATGGAAATCAACTTCAAAAATTTGAGTGGCAGCGCTGCTGGGCCTATCTTGGCCAATCCTACTGAGTATCATCAACTCATAGGAGCTTTGATGTTCTTAGTGAACACCCGACCAGATATATGTTTTGCAATGAACACTTTGAGTCAACAGATGGTTGAGCCTCATCATTTTCACTGGGTTGGTGCCAAGAATCTTCTGAGATATCTTCGGGGCACGATAAACCATGGGTAGAGATACACTGCCAGGAGTGTGACACTTCGTGGATATACTGATGTCGATTGGGCTGGCAGTGTGGTGGATCGTAAGAGCACATCGGGATGTTTCTTCAATCTTGGTTCTTCTTCGATCTCATGGATGAGTAGGAAGCAGAAGTCGGTGGCTTTGAGCATCGCTGAGGCCGAATACATTGCAGCAAGTATGGCCTGTTGTGAAGCAGTTTGGTTGCGAAAGCTCTTTAGTGAGCTGTTTGGACATGTGCTAGATACCACTGTGATACTTTGTGATAACCAGAGTGGGATTCGTATGACTGAGAATCTTGTGTTCCACGACTGATCCAAGCATATTGATATCAGGTACCACTTTATCCGGGATATGGTACAGCGAGGCGCCGTAAGGCTAGATCATATAAGAACTGATGAGCAGGTCACGAATATTCTCACTAAGCCCCTAGGGAAGGTCAAGTTCCTAACCTTCCGTGAGAGTCTTGGTACCATGGAATGACCCTATGATGTGGGTCCTCTTGGACGATGAGCTCTGGGAGCTCTGGGGGGCTTTGGGGATAGCTTCTCGGAGCTATAAGCACTCATAATGCTTCTGCCCCACCGTTGTGATTATTGAGTTGGTTCGCCTCTCATTTATCTGTGCCCCGTATGCATCCTACCCATTGAGTTCAGGGCTCATGGGAAGTACCTCTCATTTGGCCAATGAGGTGGGAAAATCTAGAGACTAGTAGCAAATACTGATGGACGCATCAGAGATTACCGTACTCTCTATCTAGGATGGCACGGTCCAACCACTTGATCTGGGATCAAGTTTAGTGAGGTTTGGGACCTCTGCGTGACTTCGGGTTAGATGAACCAACTTCGAGTTGGTTGGAGACTCTTTGTGAGTCTGATAGAGGTTTCGAACCTCTGGGCTGAATAAGTCAGCCGGGGGATGATGTCTTTGTGACTGACCCACTTCTGTTCTGAAATAAAGAGGCCAGCAAAGCAAGTTATGGCGGGATGATGCATGATGTTTGATTGCACTGATGGATGGAGTTCTCCCTAGTTGAGAGGGAGTGTTAAAATTGGACAACTAGGTCCAAACTCCATGTTGTGATGCTTAGATTAAGAAGCTAATATTTTTGTTGGATTCCTCTTTCAGAGAGGTGTAAAATCCATATAAAATATATCTTAATCCGATGAGCAGAACATTTATTTTGAATTTATTATTTATAATAAATTATATGTGCAGGTTGGCCTTAAGGTTTTACACCCCCAGCAGATATGTCACACACCCCAAATGATGGATATAAATACAGGAAAAGTTGGAGAGCATTTCACAACAACTCAACACACATCTTCTTCTCTCATCTGATTTAGTATGATCTCCTTGGAGGATAAGTTCAGCCCACACGTGTGAAGAAGAAGGATGAATCTGTATGGCCAAGAGGAAGGACGAAATTTCTGCAGCTAGGGTTTCCAACGAAGTTTGACCAATGTTGACTTTGGTCAACGCATGGTCCGAAAGGGCTGAAAATTGTTGGGGAGTTCGATTTTGGGAGGCCATACACATTGGCACAGAAATCGAGGTCAAAAGTTTGACCGAACTTGTTGCTGCGTTGACTTTTAGCTTGCTGCCCTGCGTTGACTTTTCTGGACAGCATTGACTTTTATGGAGTTGAATTGGGTTGACTCGGTAGCTGATTTGAGGATTGTTGTGACACATTCTGGGTTGGCTGATCAAGGAGACTTTTCTGGTTGAAGCATCCTGTTGACCGCCGTAACGCACCATCACATTTTTATGTTTCTGGTTTGTCTTCTATAAGATCCACTGATATGTTCTATCAGCATTTTACTTAACCATTTGTGTGATTGCTGTAATAAAAGTAAAGTTGCATCAAGCATAGAACATCTACAAAAATTTACATCTTCGGTTTGAAAGAGGAGGTAGACGAGGATACTTTGGCCATAGCCTAGACAAAATTACATAATAGATTGCAAATTGAAACAACGTGTCTCACAGAAGCAACAAGGTTAGGGAAATTAACTGAGAATAAAGGAAGGTTGATCCGAATAAAGGTGAGCTCTATTGACCATAAGTATGACATACTAAGTAAAACCTCAAGTCTAAAAGGAACGAGAATATTTGTAAATGAAAATCTCATTCCAGAAGATCAAGAAGAATTAAGAAAGGAGGTTCAAAAGGTAATAGAAGCTAGGAAGGAAGGAAAATGGGTAATAATCAGAAATAGAAAAGTCTTTATTTGAGATAGAAACCAAAAATATAGTAAGAAATAGTAATTCAACATGCTTCGAATTCTTTCTTGGAACTGTCGGGGCTTTCCATGGAACAAAGGCCCCAAGCTAAGTTAGATCTCAAATGATGTTGATATTATATTGCTTGTTGAAACTTGGGAGCACGAAGAATCTAAGGTCCCTAACATAGATGGCTTTGCACTGTGGTCTACCTGGAACAATCAATCCTCCCATAGAGGCATTGGGGGCATACCTTGCTACATTAAGAACAACATCTCCCCCCATGCTAGGATTTACCAAAACGACCCTTACAACCAATATAGTTGGATTGATATAACTGACATTAATGATAAAAACACCTACATAACAATATTTTATTTTCCCCCCATTAATTCTAACTCCTATAAGAAAAACAATCTAGATAAAAATAGTCCTTACAATGGTTTAGAGAATGATATTTCTAGCCTAAGGAATGAAGGTAATATCCTTTTAATGGGTGACTTTAATGCTCGAAATTCAAGCAACCAAGCTATTCTTCTAAGAAATCATTCCAACCCCAATCCTCTTTGGTTAGAAGAAGACTTTACTCTTGATATCCGGTACAAAAGGAGCTTTGAAGACCTCAGGGATAATTTGTTTGGGTTGGAGCTAGTCAAGCTCTGTATTGCTCAGGATCTCATAATTTGCAACGGGCTAAAGAAGTGGCCCAATTCTAGCCAGATGACCTGCATCCATGGGCTTGGCAGCATCGTGGTAGACTATGTTATTTCTGATCTCCCTTTATACAACGAATTAATAAATTTTGACATCTTAGATGACCACGAGCCTGAATCTGATCATAGGCCTTTACTCATAACTCTCAATTTTTTCATGCATAGAGATCCCATTGAAGATAATCCTTATAGTCAAAAGAACTTAATCTTTGATAGAAATAAAAATGATCTCTTTCTACATGAATTAAAAAGTAATTTTCTTCCTTTATCTAGTATAGACAACATAGATGACCTCTACCATAATTTTACTATGTAACCCTCTCATATTCTATTAACAAGTTCTCAATTGAAGTCTCAAGTAATAAAAGAAATAGCAAAACCAACCCATGGTATGAAAAATATTGTAAAAGTGTGAGGAGAGAAATTAAGGAAGCTGTTGATGAATCTCTCAAAATTGACAAGATAAAAATCTACAAAGCCCTAACTAAAAGGAAAAAAAGGAAATATATTTGTAAAAGACAAGAGAATATCTTACACTTCTCTAAGGTGGCTCTTAAGAAATTCTGGAGGTAGATTCTAACTAGGAAAACTAAAGATAATAATAAAATTGCTTTACACGACTCAAATTCCTATCTTAAAAAGCTTTATGAATCTCCAAATGCCAGGGATAACTTTGAAATGCTTCTCACAACGAAAGAAGTTTTCTCATTAGAAGACATTGATTTTGGGTTTAAACGCCTGGCAAATGGAAAATCTAAAGACATTGAAGGTTACGAGGCGGAAATCTTAAAAATTGGAGGCCTTGTCCTCATCCCCCACATTCAAAAGCTTTTAAACCAAGTGGTCAAGCAAGGGTTCCCTAAACCTTGGACTCAAAGCCTCATTATCTCTATTTTTAAAAGTGGGGATACAAATAACCCCCCTAATTATCGGACAATTATGATCAACCCTCTCTTACCCAAGTTATATGGTATTATTTTGGAAAAGAAGTTGCGCATTTGGCTTGAAAGTGAAGGTAAGCGGGCTAAAGGCCAAGTGGGTTTTAGAAGGCAACACTCAACAACGCACCACCTCATTACGCTTAGGATCATTGTGGAGGAATGTTGCAATGATAAATCCAATCTCTTCTGTTACTTTGTGGACTTTAGAAAGGCTTTCGATACGGTTCCTAGAAACAACCTATGGAATATATTAGAAGAGATAAATGTTCCTTTCGATCTAAGAGTGACCACTATAAGGTTATACGAGAATGTAATTTCCAAGTTAAAGAGCAATGAGGGGTGGTCGAAATATATTAAGTGTAATATAGGAGTTAAACAAGGTTTCCCCCTCTCCCCTACCCTATTTGGCATTTACATCGACAAGCTAGAAGGTTTTTTAGAGGAAGCAGGATATGTTGGCATGATCTTAGCTGGGATAGTCATCATCCTTCTTCTCTATGCTGACGACATTGTTCTTTTCACATGGTGTCCATCTGATCTCAATAAGCAACTTAGACTTCTTAAGGATTTCTACTCTACAATGGGTATGTCTGTTAACACTGACAAAACAAAAGTTATGATTATCAAATCCAAGAAGGACACTTATGCTAATTCTATGTATGACAATAGTAACTTGGAGGAAGTGTCTTCTTACAAGTACCTAGGAATTAATATTCAGCACAAGCTCAACTCGAACTAGAGGATTCAGAAAAGGATTAATGGGGGGTGGAAAGCTTATTTTGGTCTTGAAAATAATTGTAAAACGAAAAACCTCGTAATGGGGGATAGAAAGAAGTTCCTCTTTGAAAATTTATTCACTCCTGTTATCTTATATGGATGTGAGGTTTGGGGTTGCAGCATCTCTAGAGAATCCTGGAGAAAGATTGAGAAAATCCAGAAGTGTTT
Source organism: Pinus albicaulis (assembly GCA_034641835.2). NCBI lineage: Eukaryota > Viridiplantae > Streptophyta > Pinopsida > Pinales > Pinaceae > Pinus > Pinus albicaulis. Next base: position 103,875,551 of record CM076584.1, read on the forward strand.
TATAACATATAACCTTAAAATTAAAAGCAATACACTCTATCCTATTCTCCTTATAGAAGTGGGTATTTCCCCAATCGAGAGCCTAGCTATGACTAGGCTTCTGTTGTACAAGCATAAGCTCAATAGCATAGGAGACCATAGACTTCCTAAGCTAGCTTTAAATTCCATCAAAAACCACCTAAGGCTTAAAAGATGTTGGTATAAAGACACCAGGGCCTGGTTAAGCCATTGGGAGATCGACGAGAATATTGCATTGAAAAACATTAATAACATTAAAAAAATGTTACTTCTAAGTTCAAAGAAAAAATGTCGTGTGAGAAAGATCTAGCAGCTAAAATAAAATTAATATATTATAAGGAGGTCATCAACCCCACCCTAGAAGACCAAAAGTATCTCTCTGTTTTAACTAGCTCAAAGAAGAAAATTAATATAGCCAAGATTAGAACAAAATCTCATGAGCTCCATAGTGAAACAGGTCGTTGGACAGTTCCTAAAGCACCATGGATGGAAAGGATCTGCCATCTCTGTGAGAATATGAACATCAAGGATGAAAATCACTTCCTCTTAGAGTGCCTCGGGTACAACCACATTAGAGCTCAATTTCGTAATCTTTGTTGCAATACTAAACTTGCATAGGAATAAAATCTTAAATCAAACTAAATAACTCTTTTCTTTAGGTCCGATATACCAAAGATAACAACCATCATCATCATCATATTTTATAAGATTATGTTATGTAAATATTTTTACTCTATAAAATTACATAAGAATAAATATTAATTTGATTATATATATATATATATATATATATATATATATATATATATATATATATATATATGAAGTCTTTTTTTGAGAGAAAAATTTTAAAAAAAAATTACACGTCAAAAGATTCAATCCCTAACATAAAGTTAAGATAGATATAAGCTAGTTAATTATTAAAAATTATATTTAATATATTTTTTAAGTTTATTGTATTTTTTTTATATGTAATTTGAGAAAGTCAAAATATTTTAAAATAATATATATATATATATATATTATATATATATATATATATTATTTTAAAATATTTTGACTTTCTCAAATTACATAAAAAAAAAAATTACAATAAACTTAAAAAATATATTAAATATAATTATTAATAATTAACTAGCTTATATCTATCTTAACTTTATGTTAGGGATTGAATCTTTTGATGTGCAAACTTTTTTTAAAATTTTTCTCAAAAAAGACTTTACACCTAATAAATTTGATTTCTCAAAACACTTGAAAAATCCAAAATTAACATAAATCTATATTAATTAAAAGAAAAAATATACCTCAATATAATAAATACGCATTACAAAAAATTCGCATTTTTATGACTTGAAAAAATAAATCAAACTTGTATATTCATCTTGAATCCAAAAATGTCCAGACATAACTTATTCATTGGTTTGGATCACACTCTTCTATGTACATGGTTCACATTCCTATGACTTAAAAAAATTCAGACTCTTGTACTCATTATGGATCCAAAAAAAAAGTCCAGCCATAACCAATTCAATGGATCACCCTCTTCTAGGTACATGATTAACAACATGATTTGTGTATTTAGTATTAGAACACCCATCATGATATGTAACGTACTTTGGTATGGCTTATTTATCGTAATATTTTATTACATTTAAGATTATTTTATATTACATATTTATTATACTATCTCATTAAGATGCATTTGTAAATAATGTTAAAGTATTAGTGGTAATTTGAAAATAATTAGTGAATTAGGAAAGGTATGAATTAGCTATAGGTAGAAAAAAGATAATTGCATTCTTTTTTTTAAGGCAAAGTGAGTAAGAAATTTATTTATGGATAGTATTTTTATAAAATTTAATACTATATGTTTTCATTTTAACTTATTATTTGTATAATATATATATATATATATATATATATATATATATATATATATATATATATATATATATAAACCTTATTAGTGTATATGAATAAAAAATTATGTATGGACTAAAAGGAAATTTGTGAATGGAAGATTATATATGGATTAAGAGAAAATTTTAGGACAATCACACTACAATACTGATGTTGAATGGTGTTGTAAATAAAATGAAGCAAAAAAGTACATTAAAAAAAACACATATAACATTTACAAATATTTTTAAATCCAATAGTGTATATCTATATTATAGGGCATTTATTACTCTACTTTAAATTCAACATTAATTAATTTACACTAAATGTTCATAACCTATTAAACCTTTATTGCAATATTATTGCATGATACACTATGCATACTTATATCTTCCACTAATTAATTGCTATATTGTTTTGTCAAATGCATCAAGATGAATTAAAAAAGGAGTGCATTGTTCCACTAATTAATTAGATATTGGCATCAAGATGAATTAACAAAGGAGTGCACTGATTGTAATAAATGTGAGAGGGAATGCCTCAATGTTCATCTTATATTTTGCAGTAATTAATTGGTATATTGTTTTGTCAAACGCATAATTGTCAGAGGAGTGCATTGATTCTAATAAATGTAAGCGGCAATGCTTTAGTGCTCATAGAATATGCTAAAAATAAAAATCACAAATATATTTGAATATACTCATTGTAATTAAAAAAAATTAATTAAAAAAACATAATAACGATGATGATAGAGAAATATGTTTTCCTCTCTTTAAAAATGATAAAGAAAACTCAATCTCAAACAATATGTCAACATAAGTGAAAGTGATTAAAGTTTTGGATTCACGGTAAGCCATATTAGTTTAAGCATAAATGTAGCAAAAATTGGAGTGCTAAAGAGGAAGATGTTAAGTATGGTCAATTCCATTTTTTTTTCAGAAATCAATAATAACAATTTGCAGCAAGAAAGGTGAGAGATATAGATATTGGACAAAAACGTTTATATCAACTATAAGAATGTCAACCAAGAAAATGGAATGAATTATTAAAATATAAATGTTTGAATAAATGTTTTATTAATTAAAAGGTTTTGATTTTGACTAGCGAAATGCAGTACCAATATTCTCTATCAACCTTCATGTGGGAAATTTTGTGTGATATTATGTAATTTATTGTATAATTTATCTAAATTAAAATTGTTAATGTTAAAAAAGTATATTATTTAAAAATAAAATACGAAATTAAAATAATTATATTAAAAAATACTTTAACTATTATTGGAAAAAATTTATAATTATCAATTAATTAATATCTAGTATTAATTTTGTTTTGGAGTGAGTAAATGATTGTATAACCAACTTTTGAAATAAAAAATTGTTAAAAACTGAATCTTTTAACTATTAATTAAATGGCTCTCCAGGTGAGATATCTAGAGAGTGTACAAACACTCATATAAGGAGTGACTATTGAGTCAAATGAGGCTCAAATATATAGGCTTTCACACTAAGAAGATGGTTTCAACCACTCCCTAGATATTAGGATCTGAGGTCTAAGATTAGAGTCTCAAACATATCCTCATCATAACAACAATCTAAGTCTAGCTTTCTCCATTACTTCCAACACTCCCCCTTAATGGAGAAAGGGTACTGAACAATAACATATGCCTGCTCGTCTTAGTCTCAGCGAGGCTTGCAATAAAAAAACATGAAAAACTTGGTAACAGAGGTTTTCATTTTGGTCTTTATGCTCGTGAATCCACATTTGTTAATTCTGAGGTGACACTTCACCTCCACTTTCCTCCCCATGAGGTAGTGATTTATCTTCACCTCATCTCTCAAAATTATGATAGACTTAATAGGAGAATGTTTTCTCTCACTATTTCCGGTGTCACGCATGTGAACTTTAGCGATGTTCTCTTCAACATTTATGGATGAAAATTCTGTGTTGACTTCATAAAGACACGGTGTTTCATGCCATGCTTCATGGCACTTTAATTCCTCTTCAAACTTTGTTGCTTTTTCCTCGTTGTTATTGCTAACATTTGCACACACAGAAATATTCATGAGATCATCATTATTTAAATTCTCCCCAGCTCTGTCTTCTTCTGCCATGTCTTTTCAATTAGCTTCATGTGGCTCGCCTAGTTGATCTTCAACACTTTGTTCCTCTTTACATCCTTCCTGAAGATCAACTCGTGACTCTTCAATCTCAGGATCTTGCACAACAGATTGTGCCTCTTGATTCTCATGGTGATCAACATAACCACATTGTTTTTCTGAAATTTCTTCTGACTCGAACATACTACCGATGCTAACGCCTCCAAATGACCACATGAGAAAGAGATCATCATTATCAAAATAAAAAATATCTAAAAATATTGACATGTTGGGAAAGTCCAGCTTATTTGGTTTTGTCTTACTTCCAGATTTCGACTCCACTTGGTCCTCTAACGAGCTCCAATAACCCTATTACCACGCAGGCATGAAACTTCTCCCTTTGGTAGCTCTTCAAATGTAGAACTTTGTATACTATAGCTTCTATGCCACACACGTCTCAGTCCCGTCAGCTCTTGCGACGAGCAACAAAACAACGTCTCAAAAAGCTGGAAATGCTATCGATATCCAATTATGATGCATGTAATTAGCAATTTCTAATGACACACATTTCTGAAGATGGGTTCAAATCAACAAGAACTTTCGCATTTTCCTTGTGGAATATAAATTAGAAGAAAATTTACCCAATTGGCTTTGGGATCTACACAACCTGCAATGTTTCTCAAACAATAAAATTTTGAAATGAATCTGCTAGAGCACAAAAGCAACAACACGTGATCATTCCTATCCAATAATTCCTTCTACGGCCTCAACAAATCAGCAAATCACCTCTAGAAGTCAGATCTCCTCTAGCACAATGCGTCCACCTCCAACACCGAACGTGAAACCGTGTTTATTTGCTACCAATACACCAATCAACACCGACGTAGCAAGAAAACAACCTCTGGAAAAGTGGATGAGAAGGTCACGGTAGCAGGAAGATCTCGAAATTCAAGATCCGGTCTCTTCATTCTGAGAAGAGAAAAAAAAATGCTGAGATCTGATCCGCACGCTAGAGTTTTAGGCGTCGCAGTAACTGGATCCGTGCCTCCATGTTGCTGCACTCAGCACGTAGTCTGTGCCTCCATAGTTTTGATTTCTTTGTATGTATATGATCTAATTATTAGAGGTGGTGCTATTGATCGAATCAAATAAATCAAGCAGGAAATATCACAAATGCTCGAAATGAAAGACTTTGGTGAACTAAGATATTGTTTGGGTCTCCAGATCTAGAGAGATTCAGGACAAATTTTTCTATCCGAGGGTAAGTATATTAGAGGTCTACTGGAAAGATTCAGGATGGATCATTGCAAGGCTGCAGCAGTACCACTACAGAAAAATATTAAACTTCAGTTTAAGGATGGCTCTAAGGATGTAGATGCGACACTTTATAGACAGCTAGTTGGGAGTTTAATCTACCTAACCACTTGAGGGTCATTAGAATGCAACAAAAGGTGTTTTAAGGTATCTACAAGGAACTGTAGATTATGGTATTATTTATACTGATTCTTCAGATGTTATATTGACAGGATTTACAGATTCCGACCAGGCTAGAAATGTAGACTACCGAATATCTATAATAGGCTATGCATTCAGCATTGGATTCGGGGTGATTACATGGAGCGACAAGAAAGATAACACAATTTCCTTATCTTCAGCGGAAGCAGAGTATCAAGCTATGTGCTCGGCAACATGTGAAGCAGTTTGGCTATGGAGACTTCTCCAAGATGAAAAGGGGAGGAACAGAAAGATGCTACAATTATGAGATGTGACAACCAAAGCTCAATCAAAATTGCTAATAATTCAGTGTTTCACAAGAACACTAAACACATTGATACAAAATTCCACTTTGTCAGGGAGAAAGTTCAATTAAAAGAAATCCATCTTGTATATTGTAAAACATGTGATAATGTTGTTGACATTCTCACGAAGCCTCTTGGCAAAATTAAGTTTGAAATGTTTAGGGAGATGTTAGGCATATTTGTGAACCCCTTCTCCATTAAAGGGGAGTGTTGAAGATAATGGAGAATCCTATATTAGTGTGATTTGGTTCACGAGACCTTAGTATAGGAATTAGTTTCGATTTCCTAGAATATGGTTATAACTTCCCTAAAACCTTGTATGCTATATAATGCTTGAAGTGTATTGAGAATGTAGAACGTTCTGCAGAGCTAGACTCTCCTGGTTCAGACTTTCTTTCGTAGAGCTGACTAGTGAGTTTTATTCTATCAATTCAAACATCTCATTTTATCAAAACTAGATACAAAACTTTCAATCTTAATTTGAAAAGCTTTCAAAGTATTATGTAAAGTAACAGCTAAACTACACGCAATTTGGTAATTATAATTTGATTAACTATTTTATGTCACAAAAATATAAATATCTAAAATTAATATAAATATTTAATATTAATTTTAGAGTAAGTAAATGACTCAATATTCAAATTTTCAACCTTAATTGGAAAAAATCAAGTACTATGTAAAACAAAAGGTAAACTAGAACCAACATTGTTAATTATAAATGAACAGATCTTCTAACTCTTCAATAGCACTCAACTTCCTAGTGTTTATTGACACAAAATTCAAAATAAATAAAGCCGGTTTAAACTTTGGAGCTTATTGAAACAATTTCATATTTCTTATCTCGGACAGAAATGAAGTTTATATTTTTTTATTTCCAATAAATCAAGTGGCCAAAACCCTATTAAAAGACTTGGAAAACAATGAAGTTTATATTCTTTATTTCTGAAATAAATAAGTGGCTAAATCTTATTACAGGCAGAAAAAATAAATTGAATTTTGTATTCTTTATTTCAATCAAATGGCTAAAATCTTATTAGAATACAAAAATAATATATGAAAAAAAGACTTAAAGTTTATATTCTTTATTTCCAAAAAACCAAGTGACTAAAATCGTATTATAACACAAAAAAAAGGAGTTTAAGAAGAAAACAGAATAACATGATTGAGTTAATTTAAATAAAATAAAATTAAAAAATAATAATAATAATAATAAATATTACAATTAATAAATAGCTTATAAGACAACCCCATCCATACATATGAATAGAGTATTATATATGAATAAAAACAATCAGGCTAAACTATTTATATTGATATATCATAAATATTTAAATAACTAAGTGTACAGACACATGTCATGAATATTTAAATAGCTAAGTGTACAGGCATTTTGACCGACCACAAACAGATTTATTTTACATAGTCGTAATGTTTAAAGTTGTAACACTTCTAAAATTAATAAAAATATTTAAAATAAAAAATAAAAATAATATACCTCATTTTTATTTTTTTATTGTAATATTTAAATATTTTTTTTAAATATTTTTTTTAATTCAAATCACTCCTCTCTGCACAAATAGATACCACACCAGCTGTATTCCGAGTAAGTCCGTGTTGAATAATATGCAAATCAAGAGCGGGAATCAATTGACTAATTCATACGGCTAAAGAAGGCCACGAAGATGTCTATAAAAGGAAAGTGATTGTTGGGCAGAACACTACCATCATACAATCATATACCAGTGAGCACCATCATCACACTATTATATACTTCGTAGAACGAGGCAGCCTTACCCACCCAAGATATCAATCTCATGGGTAAACATTAGCCATTGCCCATAAAAGCTCAGAGAATTCACAACTATAATTTCTAATGAGGGAGTTAGAAATTAACGAAATAGAACTATTCACTATTTTGTTGTAACTGAAAACCCAGATAAACAGAGGGGGCATGGAGATGATATGTTCAGGAACCATTCACTATTTTGTTGTAATTGAAAAACCAAATAAACGATATCTTCAAGAACAATTTACTATTTTGTTGTAATTGAACAACCAAATAAACAGAGGGACATGGAGATTATATGTTCAGTCTCGTTGTGTAACACTTATACCCTTCTAAAACACAAAAAGGATAAAAATAAAATAAATCAGTTTACCTTGCAATTATACTCTTATTTCTAAGATTAATTTGACAAATTAATAGGCGGTGAATCGAGTCCTATAGTATTACGAAGGTCTGTATGAATGTATAGTCTACACTCAGCATTGAATTGTTTTATAATGTTTTGGTTCATCGTTGAAAACCCTCACACATTTATAAGAGAACTGGTCCCTTGCCATTATTAACCTACGGTAAAATACCATGTGTCTGCTTTTTGATGATATCGAAATATGATAAGATTTGGTACTATGTCATTGACCGAGGTTATTATTTAGAGTTCAATGGCATTTATGTTTATAATACAATACATCTGGAAAGTTCCTCAATGGCATACACTTGGATTCCTTTACATTGTTGGATTTGACCTGTTTCATCTCATGGTTGAAGGTTGAGTAGGTTGGTTCAGGTAACCAAACCTCTCCCCTGGCTCCGAAGTCGGGATTCATTCTATGCTTTTGGCGTTACGGTTCGGGTCTTTGCAACTGCTGAGGCAACCCGGCTCTGGAGGGTTTCAGTTATGAATTTAACCTATTACGCTCACAGGTATGACCCTATTAAGCCCTCCTATTATATGTAGTATACCTTTAACTTGCACGCGCAAATAGAACCCATCTGGTTTTGCCCCAGAGACTTTGTTTCCAAATTCTATGTTGTTGTCAGGAACGTTTAAAGTTAGATCTCCTTCTATAGGTAATATCTTCTTCAACCTCAGGAATTAATTAAGTTTAGATGAAAAGGGTTTCTCAAGGTCTTTCTCATGTCACACGAGTCGCTTTAAAAGCAACTACAAGACAGGTTTTCAGGTAATTTTATGGGTTTAACGTTTCGTATTTTTCCTTTAAATGTTTTTTTCTACATTTCTGACCACCAAGAGTTGTTCTAACCATTCCTAGTTTTCATATTGACATGATAGTCTCTTGATCCAAAATTCCTTTCCCTTTAGAGCTCGAAATATGGCAAGTCATGCAATTAATTCGGTGGCTTCGTCGCTTACAGGTTGGTACCTCCTTCAAACTGAGGAATTCGATATATTTCCCAAAACGGAAGTATGGTCAGACGTTTTTAAAGCTTTGGCTTTTTTAGCGCTTAGGTTATGAACAATTATGGTTTACTCAACTCGAGCCAGACCCCTCACCGAGGCTCATCTCCCGTTTGGGGTTTGGATTAATGGTCATATGATGGCGTGCTCTGCCCATGTTCAATCTTGTCAGAAGGAATGTTATGGATATTGTATTAACTCTATTTTAATGTTATTTTCATGGCTTAGGGAAGCATGTGCAACGGTGCTAAACAAAAAAATTGTCCTTTGTTTAAACTATACTCTTAAATGTAAGGAGATTTGCAAGATTTTCCATCTATTTTTAATTATAGGGATATCATTTTCTCTTCATGTCTCACGCTAAACAGTTAGAATGTATCTCGGCTTAAACTGTTATTTCATTTCTCAGGGTTTCTCCCTCACATGCTCACGAATTATTTATCATTTACTTGTCAAATTTGTTATTAATAGCTTATGTCTTATAATTATAAGTTATTCCTTCGACCGAGCCCCACGTTTCGGGTACTGTCTGTGGCTCGGAGGTGAAAGGTTATTGTTTGTTCGGGATTTACTTGTCATGTGTATAAGACATGCCTAGCATCGGTACAGTTGTTTTATAATTTCCTTCTCTTCCTATTTTCATGGACACATGCTTATGTTATTTCTTTAAATATGTTCTCTTGAAAATACGAGTGAATGGATTAGATTTTAATTGTAAACAACATAATTTTTTTCTTTCTATATAAGATGCATTGCTTCGATTTGATTTCTTTGAAATGTTTGTTTTGTACCTTCATACGGTTCCCAAATTCCCATCCATAAAAATGTGTACATATCAAAGAGGATTCTAAGAAAGATTCATACATTACATTTGGGTATATATGAGAATTAAAAATTCAGTAATAGTATAAAATAATTTTCTAATCATTAACTGTATATTGCTTTTAGACAAATCTATGTGCTTATTTGTTCGTTTACTTTTTGTCAATAGAAATTTCTCCAGAAGATCTCACCACCCAACCGTGAGACTGGGATGAAATCTAGTCTTTCCCTTGAGCTCTTCCCCTCCAAATAGTGAAAGTGTAAGATCTTATTTAATAACTCTGAACCTTAGGACCCAATAGTCCAGTTCTGAGTTTCCGCTCAAGATTTCCAAGGTTTCCACTCGTTTTTCCACCCAGCTTAAGAACTCCTTAATTGGCATCGTCCTGCCTCACATTGAACTTTCTTTCTGAGGTTCTCTAGAGACATATTTTCTTGGATCCTCTAAATCCTTCCTTCTTCCTTCCTTGGATCTATTTCCCCAAGGGAAAAAGAAAAAATCATAACTCTTATTAAATGTCTTAGGAGGTTTTATTTTAACTGAACCTCTTTCTTGAAATTGAATTTTATTATTAACCTTAATCCCAACTTCATTAGACTACTTGAAGTCATGACATTAATTTTCTTTTAATAAGACGTTGTAAACAAATAAAACAAAAAAATAACTCAATAACGTAACTTGTGGGACATTACATATTCCCTCCCTTGTACATAACATTGTCCTCATTGTTCACCCCATCCTATGAAAATAAGTCCGGATAAGCTTTGCGCATAAAATCCTCATCTTCCCAGGTGGCTTATTCCGGGATAAATTGTTTCCATTTCACTTTAACCTAGGTGATGTCTCACCTCCGTAGTATTGTTCCTCTATGCTCGAGAATACGTAAAGTCTCTACTAGAAATTCTTCGTTTGGATCGACCTGTCCATTACCACAATTTATCATTAGCTTGTGCAAATTAAATACTTATGCTTATATAATATGTATAATCATCTATTAGCTAAATTGCCTTCACATTTTTCCAATCAATTATATCTCTAGGGCCTTACATTTATTTATTTAGTAAGGAAACATGATATACACTATGGATCTGGATATGACCCACAGTAATGCAAGCTTGTATGCTATTGGACCGATCCATTTAAAAATCTGGAAGGGCCCACAGTACCGGGCCACAAACTTAACACATCCACTCCATTGTAAAGTTATTTTCCTTGGCTTAACCCGTAAATACAAATTATCTCTTTGGAATTATTTATAAGGTCTCTTCCTATCTATGTAAACTCTTTACCTATCCTGTGCAACTTTCAAGTTTTGATGAATTTTCTTAACTTCTTGTTCCATGTCATCCAGCATATCGGGTCCCAATATAAACTTATCAACAAGGTTGTTCCTATAAATAGGTATCCTGCATTTCCTTCCATATAATACTTCGAATGGACTCATCCCCAATGATTTGTGGTAGCCATTATTTTATGCAAATTCAACTAGGTGGAGGTATTCCTCCCACTTAGTTGGTTGTTGCATCAAACTCATTCTGAGCATATCTTCTAGTACTTGATTGACCCTCACAATTTTCCCATCATTTTGGTGGTGGTATGTGGTGTTGAACTGAATTTGTGTCCCTAACCCAAAAAAAAAGTTTTTTCCAAAATGCTGATGTAAATTTTACATCTCTATCGGAAATTACTACCTTGGGTATACCATGTAATAGGAATATCTCTCTCATGAATATATTAACAATATTGACTATCTTAAGAGTGTATTTTATAGGTATAAAATGAGTTGTTTTACTTAAATTATCCACTAGGACCATGATAGAGACATTTTTCTTTTTGGATTTAGGCAAGCTTGTAATAATGTCCAAGGTGATCACTTCCCATTTCCATTCGGGAATGGGGAAATGGATAGAGCAACCCAGCAAGGTGCTGATGTTATATTTTGACTTGTTGACATTCTAAGCACTTGACTAAATATTTAGTGATATCCTTTCTCATACCTCGCCATAACTATCCTTTCATAATTATAGAAAATAGTTTTTGGTACCTAGGGTGAGCATCATACGGGTTTTTGTGGAATTCATCTAGGATAAAGTTTTTAATAGAAACATGATTAGAACATAATACAATTCCGAAAGGTCAAAAAATTATTGTGATTCAATCCATAATAATATTTACCCTAAGGTTTCGAGCTTGATTAGCTTGTTTCCATAAAAGGTTATATTCAATATCCTTGTGAGAAAGTTCCTTAATCATGTCAGAGAAATTTGACTCAACCTGGCTAAAATGCATTTTGTATACATAATGTAGCTTCCTACTTAGCACATCAGTGACTTGATTCTCCTTCCCTTTAACGCGTCTTATCTAAAAATTGAATTCACTCAAAAATGTGTCCACCGAGCTTGGCGGACATTCAAGTTGGGCTGATTGAAGAAGCCTGTGAGACTACAAAAATTTCTTTCCCAAAAAATAATGTCGCCACACCTTTAAGGCATGAACTGCCTTAGTTAGTTCTAAATCATAAGCGAAATATCTAAATAAGGCTATAGCATTCATTAAAATCATAAATGTTGCAGGGGCATTGGTGAGACCGAAAGGCAACACTACGAAATCATAGTGGCCATAAGGAGTTTGGAAAGCAGTCTTAAAAATATCCTCATCCTTAATTCTGATTTGAGGATATCATGACCATAAATTAATTTTTGAGAATACACTACCTCCTCGATCCTGGTCAAATAGATCATCAATTCATAGTAGAGGATATTTTTTTTGGATGATCAACTTATTGAGCTGTTGATAATCAATACATAGCTACAACATACCATCCTTCTTTTCTAAAAACAACATAGGGACTTCCCAATGTGACACACTTGGGCGAATGTAACCCTTATCAAGAAGCTCCTAAGTTTTCATTTTGAGTTTCGTCAACTCAAGTATACTCCTACGATAGGGAGTTCTTGATACATGCGCTACTCTTGAGATCATTTCAATTGTGAAAGCAATATATCGCTTTGGCGGCAATCCAGGTATTTATTCTGGAAATACATAAATGAACTCTCTATTAACAGGAAACTTTTCCAGTGAGGATATTTTATCCTTAGAATTTTTCTAGCCTGCTTGTACGACATATATATGACAACCTTTCCTGACACATTTCCCCAGTTGGTTAGCAGTAATAGGTCACAACTTAATGCAATTTTTAATGCCTTTAATTTCCCTCCTCTCTCCTCCTTCAAAAAGGAAACTAAAAGTTTTATCTTTATAATCTACCAAGGAAAAATGAGTTTCCAACTAGTCCATCCTAACCAATACATCATAGGATCCTAAAGGTAGCACATTTAGAATCGCATTGATTTATTGTCCCGAATTTCAATATGATAGTTTTGTGTTTTATGAGTCATTTTTCCTTTGGCACCGGTGGCTAGTTGTACTAACCATTTTTTTTGAAATTTTGAACTCTTCAAATGACACAAATCTATAATTTTTGGGCTAATACAGCTCAAACTGGAACTCGGTCAATTAAAATAGATATAGGTTGATTAGTAATTTTACCTTTACATTTAATCATCGTCGGCTGGTATTCTACCTAATTGTTAGCCAATGCTGCAATGATTTGGGATATATTCATTGTTATCTCTCCAAGGATAAAATCTTATTGTACATTTCCAACCTGCTTTGTTCTTCATTGATGTGGACAATTCTTGTAATAGTGAGCTATTTTGCATCCCAAACATTGTAAAGGTGGTTTTTGCTGCTAGTGGTTTTCTAGTTTTCTTACTGCTTCAGTTTGTCTGCTTTCACTTTGTGCGGTAATTTTTTGTTGAATCCTTGCTGGAAATTTATTACGTTGTATTCGATGCATAATTTTCGCAAGTATAACTTTGGCATTTTTATTATTCATGAAATTCTTCAGTCCTTTTCGGCCCAGATTGCCCTTCGCACCATTACCCTTTTTCTTCATGTGTTGATATCAAATTCGTTCTTTATGTACGACTTCATCCATGGTTTTTAGATTATCAAATTCCAATTTTTCTTTCATAAAATTAGGTAAATTTTTTAAAAAGTGCTCCAGCTTAGCCTTCTCCTCCTAGAAGTATGGTACATATCGTATTAATAAGGTAAAATTGTTCATGAACTCATCCATAGTTAGTGAACCAAGTCTCAAATAATGAAATTATCTTTCTTTCTCATCATAAACCGTTTGGTTGGGGATTTATCTTTAAAAAAAAAATAAAGTCATTCCCTGTGGCCTCCTACTCTTTGATTTCTTGAATGGTTTTTATATCTTCCCACCATAAGGTGGTGTTACCTTGCAATTAGTAAATGGTTATTCTAGCTTTCATATTATTGTCATACTCGTAAATATGAAATTACTTGTTCATGTTAATTAACCATGCCTTAGCTGCCTCCATAGTTTCTCCATCAAATATTAGAGGGTTTATCCTTGTGAATTCTCCTTTAAGTTCAATTTTTTGCCTCTTTACCACTCTGTCACTAGAAGTGTTATCATATATTCCCTCCTCATCATTATGCCCTGCTGCAAACTCTTCATTATCTTGTCTTTGGTGAAAGGTTGCAGTTCTATCCTCATTTCCAACACTTGGGTTAGGTTCCCATTGATTTTCTCAGGCTCACAGACTCTTCAATATTATTTCATGTTCCTTTCATTATCAGCTCTTATATTTCTCATTTCATCATGCACTTGTTAAAAAATTTCCAACAAAGTTGCGTTAGCCTGACGAGATTCTTCACCCAATTGTATTCCATACTTCGAGATTAGTTCCCATATAAGATGTTTCTGGTATGTTTCGTGACCAAGTTCCTATTTTCATATTTTATATCAATCTCTATGTTCATTAACATTTTCTTTCCATTTACTTCCCATGAAGCCACAAAGTTGCAATGTGGCTTTGATACCACTTGTAACACGTATACCCTTCTAAAACACAAAAAGGATAAAAATAAAGATATGTATTTTGCCATGCAACTATACTCTTATTGCTAGGATTAATTTGACATATTAATAGGCGGTGAATCGAGTCCTATGGTATTATCAAGGTTTGGATGAAGATATAGTCTAAACTAGGAATTGAATTGTTTTATAATGTTTTGTTAACTGTTGAAAACCCTCGCACATTTACAAGAGGATCGGTCCCTTACCATTGTTATGCTATGTTCAAATATCATGTGTATTCTTCTGATGACATCATATTATGATAATATTTAGTCCTATTTCCTTTACCAAGGTTATTATTGAAAGTTTAATAAATTTTATGTTTAACGTACAATACATCTGGAAATTTCCTCGATGGAATACACTTGGATTAATTTACACCGTTGGATAGTGCCTGTTTCATAATATGGTCGAGGGTTGATTAGGGTGGTTAAGGTAACCAACCCTCTCCCCTGGCTCTAGAGTTGATATTCATTATATTCTTTTGGCGTTAGTGTTCGAGTATCTGAAAATTGAGACGACCCGGCTATAGAAGATTTCAACCATGAATTTAAGCTACTCCGCTCACGTGTTTGAGCCTGTTAATCCCTCGTACTATCTGTAGTATAAATTTAACTTACATGCTCAAACAGAACCCCTAAAACCCTAATCCAGTTATGCGCAAAGAGTTTGGTTCGAGACTGGCTCACTCTATATTGCTGACTAGAACATTTGAAGTTAGGTCACTTTCTACAAGTAATCTCTTCTTCAATTTGGGGAATTAATTAATTTTAGAGGAGAAGGGTTTTTCAAAGTTTCCTCAAGGTATTTTTCATGTCGTATGAGCCCCTTTACAAACAATATCAAGACAGGTTTTCAGGTAATTTTATGGGTTTAACATTTCATATTTTGTCTTTAAAGTTTTTTGTCTACATTTATAACCGCCAAGAGTTGTTCTAACCCTTCCCCGTTTTCTTGTTGAGAGGTTAGTCTCTTGATACATAATTCATTTCTCTATAGAGATCATAATATTGCAAGGAATGCACTTAATTCATTCGCTCTCTCGCTTACACGTTGGTATGTCCTTGAAACTGAGGAATTTGATGTATTTTCTAGAATATAAGTATGGTTAGATGTGGTTAAATATTTCAATTTTCCAGTGCTTAGGTTATGAACAATTATAGTTAAGTTAACTTAAGCTTGCTTCCTCGTCGAGGCTCATATCCTGTCTCAGGTTTGGGTTAACAGTCCTACGATGGCGTGTTCAGCCCCTGTTTAACATTGTCAAAAGGAATGTTCTGCGTATCATATTAACGTTTTATTAATGTTATTGTGGCGGCTTTAGTGAAGCTTGTGAAATAGTGCAGTTATGCTATTTGTCTCCACCTGTACTACTCAATACACCACTGGGGTTTCGTAATGTTCCTATTTGAAAATATTTATAAAACACAGCAATGGAACAACTTCAAGAGCAAATATTCAGCAATACACAGAATAATAGAAGCGGTCTATGCGAGTGATACATGCTAAATAGATAATTCACTGACCCCTTTATTATGTCGGGAGATTACATGGAAATAGAATACATACGTAGGTGGTAGCACCCGAAACTTGCCCACGGCCAAACAAAATGGTATTCAAGAAAGAACAGAGAAACTGCGGTGCACCGTTCTACGTACAGGCGGCTGGAATGCACTGCCGCATGCTTCCACGATGCTGCGTTGTGAAGGATCCCCTGTGAAGTTTCCGACTCGGCCTTATGCTCTCCCCAACCAGACCTTCCTGCAAATGACGGTAAGATGGCCTCACCCGAGCAGGCACTCGAAGTCCCCCGGGGCTGAGGTTGAGATCTCCGCTCGGAGACACTCGGCGCACTGAACAGTGCTGCAGACCTGCTAAACAGCCGGCGTGCTCAAGTCTAAGCGACCATTTTCAATATCATAACATCAAGTGGTCAAAAATGAGGAAGCTATCTCCCCTTTGTACTCGGCCCTCCTCTCGCGCACCGAGCTCCCTCCTTTCCTGCGCAGCTAACCTCCTTCTTTCCCGCGTAGTCCCCTTGGTCCCCACACTGCCAGCTTCAGCCTTTGTACTTGCCTTCGCGCGCCCGGTTGAGTCCATGTCCCGCTCACGGTCGTTGGCAATTCACTAGAGGCGCGGCAAAACTGATCCGGTTTGATATTCCAATTAGCTATTTGCTAATTGAGAATATTACAGTCTCCCCTGGCAAAATGTTGCTTGACCCCAAGCAACTGTAGTGATGGGTGCTGGAAGATCTTTTCTCCTTCCCACGTAGCATCCTCATCCGGCAAGTTCTTCCACCTTACCAAGAACTCCCGGACCGTTCTATTCCGCAGATGCTTCTCTCTGACATCAATGATGGCTTCTGGCTGCAGCACCAAGTGCCCTTCGTCATCTGTGGGCGGAAGCTCCTCCGTCACTGTCACCTGTGATCCCAAAGCTTTCTTCAGGCACGACACATGGAAAATGTTATGAATTTTGCTGCCTTGGGGTAGCTCCAACTCATAAGCAACTTGTCGCACTCTGCGTATCACCCGGTAGGGTCCATAGAAGCGGGGCTTGAGCTTTTCCGCCCCCTTCCGCTTCAGAGTAGACTGGCGGTATGGTTGTAGGCGCAGGTAGACCAAATCCCCTACTTCGAACTGCCTCTCCACCCGACCCTTGTCGGCATACAACTTCTGCTGATTCTGCGCAGTGGCGATATTATCCTTGAGAGCCCGAAGGATGTCCTGACTTTCCTGGATCCAATCCTTGGCTCTCGGAGCCTTGCAGGCACCAAACACAACATCAACAAAAGACATAGCATGATAGCCATACAGTGCGTAAAACGGGGACATTCCGATGGACATGTGATATGTGGTGTTATAGCAATACTCCCCCAGGTGCAGCCACTTCAGCCATGCTCTTTGTTGCCCGCTGACATAATTTCGCAAGTAGCCTTCCAGCCACTTGTTAACACTCTCTGTCTACCCATCAGTCTGGGGGTGGTAGCTGGTGCTTGGCGTCAACTCCGTCCCCAGCAACCGAAAGAGTTCCTGCCAGAACCCGCCCATGAAGCGGCTGTCCCGGTCACTGACAATGGTCTTGGGAAGACCGTGCAACCTGAAGACGTCCTTGAAAAATAGTTCTGCCACCTGCGCGGCGGTATAGTGTGCGGATATGGCAAAGAAATGTGCGTACTTTGTCAGCCGATCGACGACAACAAATATGCTATCCTTGCCCTGCACTACGGGCAATCCTGTGATGAAATCCATAGAAATACTTTCCCACTTCCCCTCGAGAATGGGAAGAGGCTGCAACAGTCCTGCTGGATGGTTCGTTTCCCCCTTGTTGCGCTGGCAGACTTCGCACTCCCTAACATGCCGGAGTACGTCCCCTTTGAGGCCCTTCCACGCGAACCTCTCCCGGATGGTCCTGTAGGTCTTGGAAAACCCCTGATGTTCGGCTAACGGTGAATTATGAGACACTTGAAGTATTTTCTTCTTGAGCTGGGAGCCCATAGTCAGGAAGATCCTATCTCTGTAATAGATAATCTCATCTATCACCCTGTACTTATCGTCCGCCACCTGACCATCCAAAATCTCACAAGCGAACTTGTCCTTGGAGTACTCCACCAAGAGTTGGGCCCTCCAGTCCGCCTCCCAACTCATCGAGGACAATGTAACTGGTCTACGTGAGAGTGCATCAGCTACCACATTGTTTTTTCCCTTAACATACTCGATGTCGAAATCATAAGCCTGAATTTTGCTAATCCACCTTTGCTGCCTCTCCTGAAGCTACTTCTGCTCCAAAAAGAATCGGAGGCTGTTGTGATCCGTCCTCACCCTGAACCTGTTACCCACTAAGTACTGCCGGAATTTGGCAAACACGTGCATCACGGCTAGCATCTCCTTGTCGTATATAGGGTACATCCGCTCATGGGGAAGGAGCTTCTGGCTCTCATAGGCTATAGGGTGGCCGTCTTGCATCAAAACTGCGCCGATCCCTTCTCCCGACGCATCGCATTCCAAAACGAAAGGCTGCATGAAATCTGGCAACGCGAGCACTGGGCAGTTGCTCATAACCTCCTTGAGCCTGTCAAAAGCTCGCTGCGCAGTCTCGAACCAACTAAAGGCCCTTTTCTTTGTCAAATCCGTAAGCGGGGCTGCAAGCTGAGAGAATTTCTTGACGAACTTCTGGTAATATGTGCAGATGCCAACAAATCCTCGAAGTTCCGTCACGTTCTTCAGCTCTGGCCAATCTCGAATGGCCTTGATCTTTTCTTCGTGGACCCTCACTCCGTCCACTCCTATGATGTGTCCCAAATACAACATCTCAGTCACCCCAAACTCACACTTGGAGAGCTTGGCGTAAAACTGTTGCTCTTCCAAGATATGCAACACGGCTTCAATGTGCTGGAGATGCTCCTCCCACATCCTGCTATAAATCAATATATCATCAAAGAATACTAATACAAACTTCCTCAGGTGGCTGCGGAAGATGTGGTTCATGCAAGACTGGAAGGTGGCGGGGGCATTGGTTAGCTCGAAAGGCATAACCAAGAACTCGAAGTGGCCGTAGTGGCACCTGAAAGCGGTTTTGGGCACGTCCTGCTCCCTCACTCTAATCTGGTGGTACCCGGATCTCAAATCAATCTTTGAAAAAAACTGTGCTCCCCTCAACTCATCCATTAGCTCATTGATCCTGGGTATGGGGTACCGATTTTTCAGGGTCTTTTTGTTCAAAGCCCTGTAATCGATGCACATTCGCAACATGCCGTCTTTCTTCTTAACTAATACCACGGAGGAAGAAAAAGGGTTGGTGCTCGGTCGGATGTGTCCAAGAGCCAGCAGCTCCTGGATAGCCCGCTCAATCTCGTCCCGATAGGCCTTAGGGTGCCTGTAGGGCATGGTAATAATGGCCTGGATGCCCTGCTCCAGCTCTATCATGTGCTCAAACCCCCGATCCGGTGGCCGGCCTGGTGGTATATCCCTGAATACTGCGTCATGCCTGTCGAGGACGGCCTGGATGTCAGGATGAACTGCCCGCCCAGCGGTTCTCGTCTCTGAGGCCCGGAGCTCTACCGCCCATTCTATGTTTCCTTTCCGGAAAGTTGCCTCCATCCGGTGAGCTGAAACAACCTGAGGTGGGTAAGTGTGCACCCCACATATCTTCTCATGCTTCCCTGTCTTCCTATCGTCCCATTCCATTTCCAAGGCCTCCCAATCCGTGGTGACCTTCCCCAGAGTGATCAGCCACTGTATGCCCAAAACCACATTGGTGTCGGGTATGTTGACCACAAAGAAATGGTCAGTCACTGTGTAGGTGCCCATGGTTACTGCCAGCTCTGGAACGTATCGCGCACACTGCATTGACTGATCTCCTGGGACCAATACAGAGAAACCATCGAAACTTTCTGTCGGTATGCCCCTCCGCTCAACCATCTGTGCGTCGATGAAGTTGTGGGTTGCCCCACTATCCACCAGAATTGAAACTCGTTGCCCACGCACCGTCCCTCGGACGCGTAGCGTTAGATACGTAGGTACTCCCCGCAATGCTGCAAGGGTTCCCCCCGTCGGTGCGAAAGCCGCACCTCCCGCCGTCGGTGGCCCATGATCGGGCACGGCCTGCCTGTCTCCCGCCTCTCCATCCTCGTACTCCTCTTCTTCCCCACTACTCTCGGAGAAGACCTCTATAAAATGCGCCTTACCGGCAGTGCATCTGTGCCCCGGCGCCCATGGCTCCCGACAGGTGAAGCACAGCTTTTTCTTCCTCAATTCCCTCCTGGCGTTGTCATCTAACTGTCCCCCACCCGGATTCCCCTTGGAAGGCGAGGTCCTCATATCCTTCCCTCTTGGCGGAAAAACCTGCTTTTGGGGGTAAGGTGTTCTGGTCCTAGGCAACGCATCTTGCAGATCCCGGGTCCTGCCAATAGCGTCCTGAAGTGTGGATGGTCTCGCGGATCTGACCAATCCTCGAAGTGGCTCCGCCAGCCCTTCGATGAACATGAATATCATCCGCGCCGCGGATAAATTGGGCACCCTTACTGAAAGCCTCATGAAGTCGGCAATATATGTCTCCGGGCTTCCCGTCTGCTTGAGCCTCGTCAGCTCGACGAAATGTTCTTCCGGATCCTTCCGGTCGAATCTCTCTATTTGTCTTCGGGTGAACTTGGCATATGTGGTCACAGTGGAATGCCCAAGTGTCACCATTCCATGGAACCTCCAATTCTGAGCCTCACCATCCAAATGCAGCGTGGCCACCTTGATGGCCTCCGCCTCCGCCATCTGGTTGAGCTGGAGGTATATGTCCAGCTTCTCCACCCAGGACCTTGCCGAACTGCTTGTTGAACCATCAAACGTAGGCAAATGATATCGGCTTGCTGAACGCTGGGTGTCTCCCTCATGATAATGCCGGTGCCCTCTGTAATGGTCACGGGGCCTGTGGTCCCGTTTGAGCTGGACAAAATCTCTAAACAGAAGTTCCTCCCTGAACTCCTGTCCATATGTCTGGTATTCAGCAAAGTAATCACCGATGGGGTCAGGCTCTGGCTCCTCTAGTGCTCCTGTCCCAGTGTCTACACTTAGGAAAGTGGGCATAGTAGCACGAGTGGGGGCGTGTGATGCCTGGTGTGGGGTGGTAGCCTGCTCCTGCAAATGGTGGGATGCACCCGACCCCTCACCCCCCGGAAAACCCCTCGGGGTTTCACGCTGTCTAGCTTCCACAGCGGTGAATCTCTGCCCCATCATCTCAATCTGTCGCGACAGATCCTGCACGGATTTGAGGAGGGCTTCCCCAAACTGTTTTGCTTCGCTATCGTCTGCCATCGTCTCCCTCTCTCTTGCACCTATCCCCGGCTCCCCCGGTTCTGTGTCCACTACTCGAATACAATCCCCTTCTCCGTAGGTGTTTTCCAACCTACACTCAATATCTCTGTAGTTCCTTCCTCTGTAGCAGATGTAGGGGTGTCTTTCAGATGACATAGACTCTTCACTCCACAGGCTGAGCCAGAACCATGCTCTGATACCACTGTAATGTTCCTATTTGAAAATATTTATAAAACACAGCAATGGAACAACTTCAAGAGAAAATATTCAGCAATACACAGAATAATAGAAGCGGTCTATGCGAGTGATACATGCTAAATAGATAATTCACTGACCCCTTTATTATGTCGGGAGATTACATGGAAATACAATACATACGCAGGTGGTAGCACCCGAAACTTGCCCACGGCCAAACAAAATGGTATTCAAGAAAGAACAGAGAAACGGCGGTGCACCGTTCTACGTACATGCGGCTGGAATGCACTGCCGCGTGCTTCCACGATGCTGCGTTGTGAAGGATCCCCTGTGAAGCTTCCGACTCGGCCTTACGCTCTCCCCAACCAGACCTTCCTGCAAATGACGGTAAGATGGCCTCACCCGAGCAGGCACTCGAAGTCCCCCGGGGCTGAGGTTGAGATCTCCGCTCGGAGACACTCGACGCACTAAACAGTGCTGCAGACCTGCTAAACAGCCGGCGTGCTCAAGTCTAAGCGACCAATTTCAATATCATAACATCAAGTGGTCAAAAATGAGGAAGCTATCTCCCCTTTGTACTCGGCCCTCCTCTCGCGCACCGAGCTCCCTCCTTTCCCGCGCAGCTAACCTCCTTCTTTCCCGCGTAGTCCCCTTGGTCCCCACACTGCTAGCTTCAGCCTGTGTACTTGCCTTCGCGCGCCCGGTTGAGTCCATGTCCCGCTCACGGTCGTTGGCAATTCACTAGAGGCGCGGCAAAACTGATCCGGTTTGATATTCCAATTAGCTATTTGCTAATTGGGAATATTACAGGTTTCATTGTCCTTGATTTTATCCAACGAAAAATATACTTGTAATAATTTTAGACCCATAGATAGTGTCGTCCAACATTACAACACATCCTGTCCATAACTGCAACACATCGAAAAATAATAAGTATAACAATTTTCCCATAGATAGTCTCTTCCAACAGTTAAATACATTGAAAACCAATACGAACTACGTGAGTTGGAGGTTGAACGTAGAATTATCTGTACTATTATCACTGAACGTAGAATTCTCAATATTGTTATCATTTCTCATTACACAAGGGGCTACACTAAATCATTACACAAGACCGTACACCACATCATAACACAATAAATCATTGCACAAGATGGTACACCACATCATTACACAATAAGGGCAACCATTATTTCCTAGACTATAGAGAATGTACACCACATCATTATAAAATAAGGGCAACCATTATTTCTGAGGCTATAGAGAATTTAATGTTGGTGGGCAGTATATGTTCACCATTAGATTTAAACAAATTTAAATCTAAAAATAGATATATACTAGCCATCAGTGTTAAATTCTCTATAATCCAAAAAAATATGTGTTGCCCGCCATAAGAATAAAGTTTGGTAAACCAATCAAATTTCAAATAAATGAAAAAAATAAAATAATTTCATTTGATAAAGTTAATTTTATCCATCACCATTTGATTTTTGGTAAAATATGGATTAATCGATGGTAAAAGTGTTTATCTAATGCGTTATACCATGCCTTCAGCATGGGATACGAAAGTTAAATTAATAGTGTTAAGGTACATTGTACTTGTCATTAATCTTAGATAAACCGCGACATTTGAAGTCAATTATTTTAGTTCTTGTTAGCTTAATCCTTATCAATGGTCTTATTTTGTACATAGTACTTTTTATGGGCCTACAAAGTCCTCTTATGTACTCTTGGAATGAAGTTAGTATTAGCTATTTTTATATATTCATTTATTATATAAATAATAATTTTATAAGTGACAAGTATTTGGTGAATATAATTGCAAAGTATTTATAATTTTTTTTTAATGGCTTGACCTATAGTTTGATTTTCGATGGTAGTGTATACTAAAATATGGATTAATCGATGGTAAAAGGGTTTATCTAATGCGTTATATCATGCCTTGCTCGTGGGATAATAAAGTTAAATTACTAGCGGTAAGGTACATTGTCTTTGTTATTAATCTTAGATAAACCACGACATTTGAAGTCAACTATTTTAGTTCTAGTTAGCTTAATCTTTATCCATGGTCTTATTTTGTACATAGTACTTTTTATGGGCCTACAAAGTCTTTTCATGTACTTTTGGAATGAGGTTAGTATTAGATATTTTTATATATTTATTTATTATATAAATAATAATTTTATAATTGACAAGTATTTGGTGAATATAATGTATTTATAATATTTTTTTAGTTGTTTCACCTATATAATTTTTACAAAATGAAACTTTTGATTTTTTATGGTAGTGTATATATTCATCTATAGTTATGTAGAAATTGTAGTTATATATTTCATAGGGCATCTCACACATATATATTGAAATAGTTTAAAGGTTTTTTACTTAAATCCAAATTAAGATAAAATATTGAAATAGTTTTGAATTCAGATCCTAAATAAAATATGTATAGAACAATAAGTAACTTATAACAATTATATAATTAATAAAAATTATGTACTATTCAATCATTCATTTTTAAAAGGTTTGAAATAGTTTTGAACTCAGATCCTAAATAAAATATGTATACAATCGTAAGTAACTTACAACAATTATATAATTAATTGCAATTATGTACTATTAAATCATTCATTTTTAGAAAGTTTTCAATATGGAATGGGAAGTTATTTGCTTTTAATTCATTCATTTTAGAAGGTTTCAACATTTTCACTGTATCGTAATCTTTATTTAATTATTAGTAAAATGTATTATTTATTTTAAATAATATGAATAATTTAACTAAATGAAGGGACTCTCTTCATTAATTATCTTTTATTTAAGTAATAGTTTTTTTTTTTTAAGTTTTCAACATCATGGTTACTCGTTACTTATTTTATTACATATATCTTTTTATCGAATCTCAAATTTGAAATGATGTAGATGATTTTTCTCAAGTTTTCATTTGTGTTTTTAAAGTGTTTGAGAATTCATTAAATGCTTTAAATTTTTAAAATATTACTTATTGAATATAATATATCTCAATTAAGTTGTGTTTGGCACATTTAGTTAGTGGTTTATAAAGTTTTTTAAGTTATGTTTAATTTATTTCATTTTACAGAGTTGGATATGAGAGCGATGTGTAATTATGTCTCTTCTTGTTAAGATGATATATGTCTCTATAAAATAAACATAAATATTATTTAAAGTAAAAGATAGTGTCCTGTGTATGTATATATATGTGTGGGGGGTTTAGTTTTAGTTAAAAGTAATATAAAATTATATAAAATGTAGTCATACTTTAATTTTGTTTGCTTTATTGGTTGTTGAGTCCAAAGGCTCATTCTAAAATTCAGTATGAGGGGGAAGGCTAATAAGCTAACTTCGTTCGATATAGATATAGATATAGATTGTAAATTTCATAGAGCCTTTCTATTTTCTATTTTTTAAAGAGCAAGTTGCGATACATATTCTATTATATAAGGTAGCCTCAACCTGCCCGAAGGAAAGAAGGTCTGCTGGCCACCTCAGAGAGTTAAAAGCCAACCAAAACTAATATTGTTTTTTCCTTCTACTTACTACTTTAACTACTTTACTATGTCCATAAAAGTTGCAATTGAAACTAAACTATTACTCCTATCTGGAAAAAACATAAAAAACTATAAACTAAGAAAGATTATCCATTAGAAGAATCCACGGGAGCTGGGTCCTTTGCAGTAGACCCCAACATCTCGACTTGCTGCATGCTTTGGAGTTGCCGCTCAATCCTCCCAAGTCAAGCAGTATCTTGAACCTGTGCCTTGGACATCTCGCGAATGTCCTGTTTTATCTGTCGTAATTCAAAAAGCACTGTCGGGTTTCCTTCCCTTTCTTGCATACATGACATTGCCTTTACTACGACACATTTCAATTTCCAATACGTCTTGACTGATTGTTGAAATAGAGATATACAACCTCTTGTATTTCCTGGGTCAGAAATAAATCCATTTTGGCTTCCTGCTATTTGAAGTCCTCAACTTCATCATCACTTTGTCTCTCCCATCCCTGAATAGTATTTCGAATATGAACTGGATTTCCTAAATCATAAATATCATCTACGTTTTCCAGAATTTGCTTATTTCTCTTCCTACATTGCTTTCTGGGTCCCACACTCTATATTGTTTGTTGATTCTTGAGTCTGCCTGTGTATTTTCTTTTACCTGCTTGACTTTTTGCCATTATGGCCTGGCAGAGAAGATCCCCTATAAGGGTGTATAGTAACCCTGTATAGACCAGAGAATTATCAGAAACAGGAAACTGAAAGTCACTAGTGGTTTCCACAGGATTCACACTTGTTTGAGAAAATGAAGTTTGCATACCAGAATCGAAATTACCAAAAAGGAACATGCTTTCCGGACCCGTTACCAAAATTAATCCATAGATGAGTTAACGAAAACAGAGATTGAAAGTAAATAAGACTTTGCCCGCGAAATTGGTTTCTTAGCCAATTACAAACAGTAAGCCATTTACAAATAGTGACCCATTTACAAACAGTGACCCATTGATAATTTAATAAAATAAGAGATTTTAGTAAAACACGACTATGTAAACAAACTTGATTTTGCAGATCATTACATATAGTGACCCACAAGTAATGTAAAGGAAACACGGTTTGAGGCCAAACACGACTCCACAGAAAGCTACACCTACCTTTACCCTTCCAAGCAGTCCAAATATACCAAAATTTCATCCAGGCTTGATCTCCCTTGTAGTTTTGCGAAAATTGAAATACCGTTACCTGACCTTTCATTACAGTAAGAGACAAATACCAATACGTACAGACATTCAACTTATCGCCGAAGTCAGAGTGCAGAGTAAACCAAGGAGCTTTAGAATTGCAAAGATTATGCCAAATAGGGGTGGAAGGGCTACGAAAACAGGGTTTTATGTCCTTACCTACAACCTCTACCATAGCCTGAAAAACAAACGCACAGAAGACTACAGAATATGGACAATTCCTTCCATTGAAAACACAAAAAATTTCATATACTCCTTTAGATCCACCTTCTTCAACTGCTCGAATGAGAGTAGGAAATTCAAATTGGGAGCTAAGAGTCACGAAAACCATTACATACCAATAACCCCTCCAACAACATTGCATAAAACCTTCCACTTGCAATCCTTCCACCACGATGTCAAACTGTTCGCGCTGAGCTCCTGTGTGGATTACAATGAACTTGCAGTGATGGAAACTTACCTTATCCTTTTTCCCTCCCTGCTGGTGTAATTTCCCATTATCACCTAACAGGATTTAATGGCGTCAGACAACAACTTTCATTCGCATTAATATTTTTCGTGGCTAGGACCTCCACCTATTCACAATTACCATTACACATGATGGACCATTAGACTTCCACCTCCACGTGGCACTGACAAACTCCCATGACTCTCTTCTTGGCACCTCGATTGGGGTTGTTCTTGGTCTTTTTCCAAGATAATCTGAAGAAATTGTAACTCTGCATATATACATATATATATGTGTGGTTATTTTTACTTGAAAGTTATGTTTGTTTTATTGGCATTTGATATTTCAACCTAGTACAAAGGAGATATAGTAAAAAAATTTCACTTTCAATAAAAATTTTCCATGTCGATATGAAATAAAATAATTTTATATAAAATAAAAAAAAAATTAAAGTAATTAGAAAAAAAGAAAGTTGATATTGCTTATATTTTCATATTTTAATTTTATATGTAAATAAACCATTAATATCCATGTTAAATAATTTATTTTAATATCAACTTTGAAAAAGAAAAGAAAATAAAGATATATATATGAACTTCACTAAAATATTTTGACATGCACAGAGTAATTGAAGGTAAAAAGTTTCAATTCCTTTCTTGTAATAGTAGTAATAGTAATAAGAGGGAGATTTGATATACAACATTTTTAAAAATTTATATTAATTAAAAAATGCAATTCTCGTCGTAAATAAAATATTTCAATATACAAAATCAAATAATAATGAAATGTGTTTTGAAATATATTAATAGAAAAACAATCTTTAGATGTAGACAATGTAGTCCATAAATAAAATATCTCAATACTCATATTAAATAAATTATTTCAATATCAACAATTTAAATGTTATATATGTTTTAAAATAATAATAATAATAAAATAATAATTTTTTATATATTATATAAAATAATTGAAAATTAAATTCTTATTACTGGAACATTTCATGTATCATTAATTTACATTTTGATCATTTTATTAAAAGCTAATTTTGAATAGAAAAAATACTTGTTCGAACTACATGTTTAAATTATTTTATTCATTTTATTCGACTTATTCAAAATCTAAATCCACAAATCCACCCAATTTTCATAATTTTTATACATTAGTGTCATACGAAACATCTTTCTTACTAGACACTTTAACAAAAACTCGCCATCTCACTGATTGCATACGAAACATCCTAGTTATGCTTTGTTAATAAACACTTTTACAAAACTCACCATCTAACTCATTGCTTATTCTCAACCTTCAATTGTGTTCTTTATTTCCTTTTAAACATTATAGCATGCTATCAACACATCAAGGACAAGCCGTGTCTTTCTATACTTTTTCATTATCACATTGTTCAAAAAAAATACATATTTTTTTTTTTCAAAAACCTTAAGAAATGCATTACAATTCCATTTTATTTTAGTGCATCACTAAACATCATCATAGGAGTATGGATACAAAGGCTCGTAGTCAATCACAATCCACGTTCTCACTATTTATTATGTGAGTGTTACTATTTATTATGTGAGTGTTCAACATGGTCCATAATTTAATTATATTTAGATGTAAGAGAATTTTCTAACCTTTTTTTTTCTTTCTTTCTTTTTTTCTCAATATGAGGATTCAATACTATCAACATTATTATTCTTCAAAGGAGACATTAATATTATTATGCATTTCATATTAAATGCAGTCAAATTTATACTTTTTAATGTAATTTAATTAGTTTTATGCATGAGCTTCAAGAAATAGCATCATATCTCTACTTCTAAATTTTACAAAACTCAAGAGATGTTAGTGTTGCAACCATGTAACATCCCATGAATGACTTATCACATACTCCTAATAGAATAATAAAATGATATAATTACAATCACTAATTTAATTAAACATAGAAATGGAATAGCTATTTATGTAAAAGAATAATGATTAACACGAATTGTTAACATAATGTAATTGTTGCAAAACTGAATCATTAACTCTATTCAATTAATCAGTGCTTATTAAAAACATGATTAATGATATGGTTTGCAACATTATGTAAGGTGACAATATCATTAAGATAACCAATTAATCGAGCACATAAATAAACACTGATAAACAACAAGCTTTTATTTTATTAAAAGTTTTATGAGAGAGTTCATTTTTCACTCAATGTAAATCAGGAAGTCCATCACTTATCCATTGTTAATAATTTACAAAAGAAATATAAACTTCCATTAAGTATTATTAACTAGATACCCATACACTAGACATGTTGTCATGTTTCTAAAAAACAATACTCATAAATTCTTAGAGCACAATATCTTCGTGGCTTATATATTTACCACAATAAATTTCATCCCATTTTACTTCATCATTCCACCTCTATACTTCCCACTGTTGATTCTTCCAATCGGATATAGTCACTCACATTATTGATCTCTTTAGGGCCTTAGATCATAACAAGTTAAAAATATATCTTAATAAAGCAGGTGTATCATTGTAAACTACATTTTACCATCTTTCACTCTGAATGTAGTAATAGTTATATATAATGACTTCATCACTTACAATAGTATTAATTATAGACCATAACAAGTTAACAATATATCTAAGTAAACCAAGTGTGTCATTGTAAACTACATTTGATGATGGTTCAATAATTAGTTTAGAAAAATATCACTCAATCCTAGTAAATCATAATTTTATCCCTGCTACCACTATTGTCAATAAAAATTTAACATCATGATTACCTGAAATATCAAATATCAATTCATCAAAACCTGAAACATTATGAAATTTCTTAAAAAATTCGTGATACAATCAATATATTTCTACCTCGATAATTCAATATCTACCAATTATCACCTTCATGTCATAATCACTAATAACCTCTACGCATTATACGTCTTTGCATGAAAAAAATTCTTGCAAATACGAGAGTAAAAATAAAACCATAACCATAATTAATATTCTACTTTTTAATGCATTATAAAATATATAACTATAATTATTTAACGCATGCCATCCGATAGTACTAATTGCAAAACAAAACTTTTAATTATTTAACGCATGTCATTCAAGAGTACTAATTGCAAAACAAAACTTTTATTGTAATTAACATAATAAAAAATCATTAGATTACGTTTACAAAACCATGTATAGTTGTAGAATAACCATAATTATTTACGCATGCCATCCCAATACTACTAATTACAAAACAAAACTTTTATGGTAATTAACATAATAAAAAACCATTGGAATACGTTTACAAAAAACTATGGGAAACAATTTACTCGCTCTTCTTAATACAATTTTTTTTGGTTATTACTAATGAAATGATATAGCTTAATAATATAAAATATGGTTAATTATTTCTAATTAATTATACAAAACATCTAATTATAAATATATGTCTATTTTATTTTATCCATATTTAAAATGCTTTAAATAAATGCATGTAGTTATAAAATCATTGTTATTTTATTGTTATAAATGAAAAAACCTATGCATTAATAAAACCGTGACTATATTTAGGCCGATAGGCCTTCTCTTTTGAAAGAGAACCAGTTTTTCATCGTCAACATTTTTTATGTCGGGCTGACACTTGTTCCCTCGCAGTTTTAACTGTTGCCTGACACTTGTTCCCCCCATGGCATTTATCTCGGCATGAATGGAATGGGTGAATTAATTGTTATCCGGTAGATTCCTTTGCAATCGGCCATGGCAGTTCAGAGACGATGGAATGGAATGGGTGAATTAATTGTTATCCGGCAGACTCCTTTGCAATCGGCCTAATTAATTGTCTTTCCTGCACCACTAACTCCACTACAAATGCATTCACAAATAATGGCGTCTTCCAATTTCTTTTCCATTTCCGGCATCGAATTCTTTTCCCACCTGCAGCTCCACAACAACGTAGAGCTTAGTCGGCAGCAACGCATAGCAGTGTTATTCTCCCGGTATGTATATTTCCCTGTCACTATTATTACTTCTTTTCTCAGTTAGCTGTTTGTTTTTTTGAATCATTGGGTAACCCTGTTCCACAAACAGAAATTTGCAGCGTAAACGGCCCAGGTCAAAGTCTCATAGCCCGCCCACGAAGACCACAGAAGGTAGGCGAGTGCGAAGCCCTGTCTGAGTTCAAATTTGTTCAATTTGTTGTTGCTAAAGCATTGTTCAATTTTTCATGGTGAATTTATGTATAACCTGTAATCTGCTTCAACAAAATCAATTTTCAGTCCCTCTATACGAGGGTTTGAAATAGCCTCCCCTGCACAATGCGAATCTTCGTTTGGTTCCTTTTCAGTCTCCTCCACAACTTCGAATCTGGAATGGCTATTGTCATCAGTACCATTCTCAAACACTCTTAGCTCCTTTCCAATCCGAGGGTTTGAAACAACATCCCCTGCACAATGTGAATCTTCATTTGGTTCCTTTTCAGTCTCCTCCACAACTTCAAATCTGTAATGGCTATTGTCATCAGTACCATTCTCAAACACTCTTGGCTCCTTTCATCGTGTTCCTTGTCTTGTGGATGTCTGCTTTGCAAAATCTAATATGGGAGCCTATAGCTTGTGAGGAAGAAAGTTGAATTTCAGGGTGGTGTATGCCCTCTGGTAGGAAAGCACCAGAACTGTTGAGAATCATTATATGCTGAGTACAGAGAGTTTTCGAGTGTAGCATCTAAGTTTTGTGTGCAACAATCAATTTTTCTCGTGTCTAACCTATTTTTGTTTGGTAGGAGAAAATTGAAAACACTCCCCTAAAACAACACAGGGATGGTGCATTGTCAAATTCAAGTATCATTTTGACTAGGATTCCATAACCAAATGGCATTTATACTATCAATATTCACCTAGGAGGTGCACTTGTTGACCTTCCACTTGCCTTGTATTAACAACGGTTTGTTTGAACATGGGGGACCATGTCCAGCAAAGCTTGAACATGGCTCATTGTTGTGGCAAGCTGCCCACATCCTCATGCCCAATCAGTTGGATAAATCATAAAAGTATTTTCTTGATTTGTACATGGCAGTTATTGGGTTTTAAGGATTGATTTTAAATTAGAAGGCCCGATCTGTTATGCATTATTGGGTCAGCTGTTTGATTTTTGTGCTAGCCGATTATTAAGACAACTTGCTTGCATGGGTAACATGACTTACGAGGAGTGAAACATGTCTTTGAGGTATTTGAACCTTACTGAGGGGAAACTGAGGGGAATATCACCTTTACAGCTTAACCATTGAACCAAGATGTTGTTGATAGATTTTTAATATTTCATTGATCAACATTAAATTTTTGAGGTTTAGACTGCATTTTTCATGCTCGACAATCAGTTTCTGATGTAAATTATGTTCTATGCACTTACGTGGTATGTTTTTTTCCCAATAGTCGTTTTGAGGTCTGATTTATGCTGGGAAGGTTTTCTCTGTTCTGACTGGTGTCCATTAATTATTCTAAGGTCAGACTTGTGGCCAATAGTTATCATAGTGGTATGAGTTGTCTACATTGTTATAGATGTTTAAACTATGATTTAGTTTCAATATATACCTTAAATTCCTGTAAGTGTGTCTCTACTCTTGTATTTACCCAAGTTTGTGCATTTTAGGAGTATGTTTTCCTCCGCTTTCTCGAATTCCCAAGTTCCAACATTAGTTTACCTGTCCTTTCTTAATTTTAAGTTGAAAAAAGGTTATATATATATATATATATATGCCTGTCAAAGAGTTGTTGTATTACTGTTACAACACACACACACAAGCTTGATGGTAAGATCTATGTTATCTGGAAACTTAAAGTCAAGAGTATTTTAGTAGTACGGAAACTTTGGAATAACGTTTATGGCAAGGAATTAAGGCCCATAAACTCTGGTGAACATGAATCTTATGATAGCAGAGATAGGGAAGCTGTGCAATGCTTTCCAATTTTAGATGACATCATTCCAACATGCAAGAGACACAGACCTCTCAAGAAACTTAGGATGTGTTGAAGGTTTTGTACGAGTTTTCTAAATAAACCAGGATTCTTTGTTTGAGAAGCAAGTTGTATTCTTTGAGAATGCTAGAAGGTGACTCATTAAAAAATCACCTGAGCTGACACAAAAATATAAGAGATCAACTAATTGATGTCGGCGGCAAGATTGGAAATAGAGATCTTATCTCTATAACTCTTACAACAGTTTGATCCAACCCATGTGTTGACTGTGTCACAGGACTCGCTAATAAGTATGTTTCAAACAGATAATTTTTTAATGTAGCTCTTCTCCAAAACCTCATCCATCAACTTTAATGCCTCAAGCAGCATGCTCCCACTACAAAGACTGCCAACTATTTTTCTATAAATGTTGAAATCAGGAACCCAACCATTGCATACTGTTGAATCCCATAGTGTCAGAGCTTCATTTCCTTGTTCCGACATATAAGAAAGTAGTTGCAGAGCTTCTGGAATGTTTTTATTATTGCAATGGGCATCAATGAGGACATCAAAAGCAAGAGGGTCAGGACTCATACCTGATTCCACCATGGACTTGAGAGGATCTTAGGCCCTCTTTATTATTGCATTTAATTAGAAATCTAAGTGTTCATTATGAACAAATCTATTAGATAACGATTACAAAAATGCTAATTTATGTTTTGCATACAATTTATTTAATGCATTAATATCTCTTCCAATGCATTAAAATAAATTGCAGGTATTACCATTGCAAATAAAAAATTTGCACTTTACTACCATGATGGAGCCGATTTTGACTGAGAATGCCTCCCCAAAAATGCTAAATGGTTCGAATGAGATGCAACCTCTACTGCAAGTAGTGAACATCGGATCTGTCTATTCATCAAAAACCAGCGCTTCCCACTACCACATCACTCTCTCTGATGGCACATATCAACACAGGACTTTGCTCTCATTTGCTTATGGCGCACAAGTTGCATCTGAAGACATTCAGATCGGTTCAATCATTTCACTTACAAAATCAACTTGCACAGTGTCCCAAAACTCTACGTAAGATTAGGCTTTGTTTTAAAATTTTCCCTTTAGCTTTTTGGATTATTCCTGAATAAAAATGAGTTGAACATTCATTTTAATTTTAAATAATTTCTTCATCCATTTCAGATCCATTCGAATCCTAGAACTTGAGGTTGTCTACCGTAGCAGATATTTGGTTAAGGACTTGTCATCGCTATTGCATGCACAGGAAAGCGAATCTCATTCAAGTTCTTCATCAACACACAATATTCTTCCAAATACTTTGACTCCAACAAGCACACCTACAACATCGCTTGTATCATTTACATCACTCCATCTGTACTGAAAGTATTGGTCGATTCAAGGTAGAGTATTATCAAAAGCACCCTTGAAGAACTACAACACTGCACGTGGGTCAGGAAAAGTTTTCGGCTTTGACCTCATTGGTCGTGACAAAGATGAAATCCATATTTCTACATTTGCTGATCTAGTTGAATCTCTATACAATCTCATTGAAGTTGGGCAACTATATATTGTCTCCAATGGAACAATAAAGCAAACAAACCCAAACTACAACCATTTAAACAAGAAATGGGAGATTTACTTGCTTGCTACATCAACTGTGACACCATGTTTAGAAGATGATCCAAGCTTTCCTTACCAAAGCTTTCATTTCAGGACTATTGCTGAAGTAAAATCCACAAACCCAAATACACTTGTCGATGTTCTTGGTGTCGTTACCTCCACCTCCCCTGGTTCTACAATAAGAAGAAGAGATGGAACTAAAATATTAAAAAAAACAATAACATTGAAGGACAAGTCAGGTTTCAGCATTGATTTAACAATATGGGGAGATCAATGTCTCTCTATAGGAAAGGACCTTGCTGGAGTCGACTCTTCTGACAACCCACCAATCCTTTGTGTGAAAGGCGGCCGGATAACTGAATTTAATGGAATCACTATTGGGACAATTTCTACTACCACTCTTCTTATAAATCCAGACATTGAAGAAACTAAACAACTCCAAACATGGTTCCGTGATACAGGCTACAGCTCTTCGTCTCCTTCATTGAGCAGAAATTATACTCTGTCTTCCAAGCGAGCTTTACCACAGAAGACCATTCAGGAAATATCTAGCATGGAAATCTTGGAGAAAGCAGTATGGGTTTCGGTTCGTGCCACAATAAATCATCTACGCATGGACAATTTCTATTTTCTTGCTTGTCCATTGGATTACAATGGGAAAAAACGCATGAAAAAAGTAAGCCACCATTCTAACAATCTCTGGCATTGTACAAAGTGCAACGGTGAATTTTTAGAATGCGACTACCGTTACAAATTGAAAATCGAATTGCATGACCACACTGGCCAGCTTCAAAATGTCACTGTTTTCAATGATGCGGGAAATGAGCTCATGGGAATCATAGCTAAAGACTTGTTCCTCCTTTCCATTGAACCAGCTGATCTTCAGAAAATATGTAGCCGTATATCAGGGCATCACTTCTCTCTATCACTTTCCATTAAAAAAGAGTACTACAATGGTGTTGAGCATCTCCAACCTATTTTGCTAAGTTCAGAAGAAATTCAATATGATGATGCATGCACGGAAATCCTAAAAGACATTGCCACACTTACCATTTCACAGTGCTCTGTTGCTTGTCGCCTTTGACCTCAGTTCTTATATGTACACCTTTTTATTTCTCTAGATAGAAAATAACATCCCTGTATAGTTCCTTTCTCCCTACCATTGTAACATACAACCATGTTGTTGTAATGCACAGTTACTTTTACAGTAACATTTTTGAAATGACTACAAGTATGTATATTTACCATTTCACATTTCAATAATATAAATTCCAGTTATAGTTCCTTTCTCCCTACCATTGTAATGCATAGTTACTTTTACTGTAACATTTTTTTCATGACTATAAGTATGTATATTTACCATTTCACATTTCAATAATATAAATACTTCTTCTTGGCACTACAAAAAAAGGTTCATACCAACATCTATTTGAAAGTGATTTAAAACTCTTTCTATCAGTTATTAATAGTTATCTAGAAATTTCAGCTTTCAACACAATGTCATACATTTCATATGCATTCATACCTCAATTTGTAATTTGTAAATCTCGCACCTCATCCCTAACATAGAATTATTTTTACTTTGCTAGATATGTCATCAAACAATGAAGATGCAAAAAAAAAAGCAAGACGTCGCCTTCTTTATGCTCAAAACAAAGAAGCAATAAATGCACGACGACGACTTCTTTATAAAGAACGAAAAGAGACTCCCTCTTCCCAAAACCTATATAGCCCCCCCCTCAATGAAGAACATCATCGCTTTAGGCAAAAAATAGATAACCTTTCTCCATTGCATGTTTGCACACTATGCAAAGAATCATATCCAGGCATGAAGACAAAATGTTCACATGGTACCCTCTCTTGCTCCCGATGTGCAACATCAAAAAATTCAAACTGTTTCACTCATGCCAACAACATGGATCCTGGCGAACAACCATATGTCCTTTAGAATTTAACACAGATTGAAGAAATGCTAATTGCACGTGTAAGTCCGATTCTACAAGTAACGCATGCTCGTGGTCGTCAATACAAATATAGCGGCCATACAATCAGCTTCCCTCAAGACATTACTACCATTGCGAAATATCTACCTCGCCTTGTTTCTGACTTAGACGTCCTCATTGTTAGAAGGAAAAACCCTTCTCAATCATCTTATGAATTCATCGTTTCTAAATCACGTGTTCTAGCTGCACTAGAATACAAACTCTCTCATGATCCCTACTACAAAGATGTTGAACTCAACTCATCTGCAATTTCTGCTCTACCGGATCAACCTACTGATATTTCTAATCTTCTTCATAATGTAACGACTTCTTCATATATACCCCAGGAAAACATAGTCGATTCTACTCATCATCTTCATGCCATTCTACCTTCATTATATATCCAGCCTTCTTCATTTGTTCCAATTCTTCCAAACTCCTGTAATGAACTTGACCGCATTCATGCTTACTTGCACTCCACAAATTCTAAATCAACAAATTCAATTGATTGGCCTACAATATCTGTATCACCTATCAATGAATACACTATTGAGGGCCTCTTCTCTATGGCATTTCCCACACTTTCCCAATAGGCATTGCCATGATTGCACAACCAAGAATTACAAAAGTTGAGCTGCACGAATATGCCTATCACCTGTTACACTACCATGATAATCGCTTCAGCCGACATCCAAGATTCCGTTACTACATATATAACATGCTGATGCGCCACCGTAGCCAATCAAATGCCAATGTTTTTGTTAAAAAAAACATTGAAAACAATTTGCCAACAACTGTATCAGATTTTCAACAATGTCTTCACAACTTTCCAAATTCAAAAATTCTAGAAATGGTCATGCACTTTGGTTCATCCCTACGAGGTACACGCTTTTTTTGGAACAAGCGTCGTAATGAGCTAACTGAAATGATGACAAAGTTTGGGAGCCCAACGTTTTTCTTCACTCTAAGTGCTGCTGATATGAAATGGCCTGACCTGCACAATATTATGCCTGCAGAGGTGCCCTCCAATATAGATGCTCATTACAGGTGGAGAATTCAAAATATAATTACCAATCCCCATTTAACATCCCAATACATGCATTGCAGATTTACAATTTTCCTTGAGGAAGTCTTACAAAAAGGCCTCCATGCAATTGACTATTGGTGCAGGTGCTTTTCATTACCATTACTTTTAAAACAAAATATTACACTTCAGTAGAATTAAAGAATAATATTTTTCGAAATTGCATACAGATACGAATGGCAACATCGAGGATCTGCACACATACATGGATTCCTTTGGTTGAAAGATGCACCAAATATGGATTCCCTCGATTGGAACAATGAGACAGAAGTTCTCAATGCTAAAAAATATTTTGACCATTATGTAACTGCTTGGAACCCACGACAACTCCAACATTGCGCAGCTTCACTCCACCAATCAACAGAGTAGGACCCATGTCTTCTCAACACACAATCAATCTTCGCATCAACACAGACAGATGACTATGAAGAGCTTGTCAATTATGTCCAGCGCCATACAAAGTGCCATGTATCTTCTTGTCTTCGCAAAAAAAACAAAGTTCTCACATGTCTCTACGGAGTACCATGAGAGTTAAATCCCACATCTTTACTACTGGTGGACAACAAAGGTCAGAAAATCTACAAGCCTGTACGTAACGATGATAGATTGAACATTCATAATGCTGATCTACTTTCCATTTGGAGAGCAAATGTTGATTGTCAACCAGTGCTTTCACGCCATGTCGTGTTAGCTTATATATCTAAATATGCAGCCAAAGCAGAAACAAAGTCAGAAAGCTATAGCCAAATGTTATTTCGCCTTTTGAACAACGTCGCTCCAGAAGCACCTACTACCACTGTTGTTCGGAAACTCCTTACAAAAAGCATAGCAGAAAGGGATATTGGAGTGCAGGAAATATGCCATATGTTGCAAAAATTACCTCTCACACTCTGTAGTCATACATTTGTATCTCTAAATGTTAATAGAACTGTATTCAGACGTGTTCTAGATGGTTCTGAAAATCCACCCTCAACACCACCATTTATTATTGCATACATGAATATGCCTTCTTCATTAGATCCATTTCCCCTCATAGAAGCTGCACGCTCTTGGTCATTTTCTCCTCGTCGTCAACAAAACCAATGGAAACAGATTTCTCCTCCCATAGTTCTCCATATCTTGCCATGATACACCACAATCCCTTCCCCTAATGATCCATACTACACCAACTTCTGCTGGGATGAATTAATATTGTATTTCCCCTTCCGTACACTCCCCAATGACATTGGATGCAGCAATGATGAAATCATTGCACATTGGGAACAAAAGAAAGGAACATATACAGCATGGCATGTTCACCGTGAAAATGAAAACCCACAATCTCCACAATCAGAAGATGAACCTACTCCTGTATCTTCCCCTCCTAACATCCCCCTTGACCCTGTTCAAATGAATGAATGGGAAATCGTATCTCACCTTCACCCAAGCGATAACATCGAAATTGATGCCCTTGAAATCATTGGCAATCGTGACTTTGACCTCAACCTTCATTGGTCCCATACTTCCCTACCTCTCCACTTGCAAGAAACTGCCATCAATTTCATTGAATATAATCGCTCATCTATTCAAAATCAACACCATCCCTCTTCAAACTCCCCGTAAATCAAATATTATATCCTACCCAACAAAAAGCTTTCACACATATTACTTCTCATTTCAAAAATCCTCTTCCAAAGCCCCCAACTAGAACCATTATACAAGGGACAGCCGGAACGGGCAAATCTGCTCTAATAAAATCTCTACAACGTGCATTCATTGAACTCTCCTCACCAAATATAAGCCCATTGTTGGTACTTGCACCTACCGGTGTTGCAGCTTTCAACATAGATGCACTTACAATTCATTCTGCCCTTCACATCCCTATCCAAACAATGCATCCTCTTGAAGGACAACCACTCCTCCACCTCCAAGAACAACTCCGCCATATTCAATACATACTCATTGATGAAATGAGTTTTATCGGGCCAAAAATGCTTTCCCGTATTGATGATCGCTTACGAGAGGCCTTTCCCCTCCATCGAAATACACCATTTGGTAATCGATCTATTATCCTTGTTGGGGATTTAGGCCAGCTACCACCTGTAAAAGACATTCCTCTGTATGATGGCACATCACGTGGTACTGCACTTTGGCGCAGCTTTGATACATTCATTACGCTCACAACTATTTTTTTCCAGCAAGGTGCTGATCCTTCCCAGATTGCCTTCCGCAACATTCTCACAAATCTCAGGGATGGGAACTCTACAATCGAAGATTGGAAGCTACTAATGTCAAGAACAGATTCCTCTATTACGCATGAAGATAAAAAAATATTTGAGGACTCCATGCATTTATATGCAACAAAAAATTCAGTTGCCTTGCACAACAAATCAATGTTGAACAAATTACACAAGCTAGTGGCTATGTGCTCAGCAGAGAAACATGTGGACCACACATTCACTACATTTGAAGAATAACAACTAGACAGAACGCTTCTGTTATGCAATGGACAAAAAGTTATGCTGACCTGCAATTTATGGGTACATGCAGGGCTTGTAAATGGCGCACTTGGCACCGTCATTTCAATATGCTATGCACCTGACTCAAAGCCTCCAGAATTTCCATCTTCTATGGTCGTTGATTTCAAAAAATACAGAGGAACAACATGGGACATTTCACACCCCACATATGTTCCCATTTCTCCTATCAGAAGGGGTACACGTCGACAGATACCACTTCGAATGGCATGGGCTTTAACAATACACAAGTCACAAGGAATGATGTTAGATCAAGCAACAGTTGACATTGGCCCCAAAGAACGCCAAGGTTTAACATTCACCGCCATTTCAAGAGTTAGATCTCTAACAGACCTTCGAATCCATCCATCATTTCCATTCTCATGCATTTCACGCATGAAAGAAAATCCATATCTACAATGCAGGAAGCAAGAAGAATCGTTGCTCACATCGAAATCTATATAGACAAATACAATCTATCCAACAATACACTCTTCATTGCATCTTCACCAAGAGGTAAACAAACCCTCACCTTATCCAAATTTAATATACAATTACTTATTTTTACATTTATTCTACTACTCATTATGTTCCTAATGTTTAAAATAATTTTATGATTTCTTTAGTTATTTTTGAACTCTATAATTAGTTTACTTTTACCATCTATTAACACTAACAATAACTTTTTACCTTCTTTCATGCTAAACAGATATGGATGCAAGGGATTTAAACATGCTCTATGAATGCTACCAGGAGATTCACCAGCACGAACAAACTCTACATGATATACATCTCAGATTCCTTTCACCCCATTCATTGCCTCTGTACCGTTTGCGTGGAACTATTGCACTATTACAAAAGATTCGAAGAATTATAAGGAAAACAATCCACATAAATGAAAGAGATAGACACCGGAAAATGCGAGCCGAATGGCAAGAACTCCTTTCTGAACGTGGAGTCACTATAGACACCAATTGGTGCTGCCGATGCCGTGCATCATCATGTATTTATGATTAGATATTTACTTTCAACAAACTTTTGCTGTACAAATGTATATATCTCTTCACCTTCAGATTTGTATATCTAAGTGACTATATATTGTAATCTATTTCGTTTCAAAATTTTCACATTTTACTCATGCTGGACTCTGTAATGAGCATCTGTATTTTGAATATACAGATGCTCATTACAGGTGGAGACTTCAAAATTCTGGACTCCTTCAAGGTTGCTATTAATAGAGGGCTTCCCCTTGTATTTCTCAACAGCAAATCTAATATATGCAGTAATTATTTTCTTCCTTCTATTGGCTTTCAGTCTCTGTTATTATCTTTCTATTATGTTCTCCGTAACCATGTTATAATCTTGCTATATCTGGTTTGATTCCACATTACTGAAAGTCAACACACTCTCAGGTTTTCATATTTCTCTAATTGTCTGACATTACTTTTTGCATACACTCTGGAAATATTCGGAGAAGGTGTTTTATTTAGTATGTAATATGCATCTGCAAACCTGACCCGTCTGGGACAATTCAACATTGCTCTTGTATTTGGGCTGAAGTCGTTCCATTTTTCAAACTCTCTGTTAGGCTTGCCACTGTAGATTCACCAACCGATACACAAAATTGAAGTTGTAAGGCCTCATTTATGAAAACACTTTAGGTAGGCTACTATTTCCAACTTATGGAAATGTCCTACAGTGTTTTGGTATTGCAAGATAGTATTTCTGACATTGCCTTTTTGCAATCCACAGAAATAGGAACATAGTTAGTAAGTCTGATAACTCAATTTCTGTCACAGAAATAGCAGCACAGTGGGTAAGTTACATAACTGTTACATGCATGCACAATGGGTAAGTTACATAAATGTTACATGCATGAGCTAATTTTTCCTATTCCCTCTGTTTTTGTCAGTTTCTTATCAATTCTTGATTAGGGCAAGGTTGTCCATTAGTTTTTAACATTAAAAATTGTCTCACACCTCATTTGTCTCTATTTATTTATTTCTTAGTCGCTCCAGTCAAATCTGTTTATTTATTTTGTTGTTATGTTGTAATTCTTCTTTCACGTACTCTGTTTTCTGCTAAGTAACAAGATTCTTGGATATTGACCAAAGAAATACTTCAGTTCCGACTAATGAAGGTTGGTTTCGGATTCTGACTAATAGTAATCACAAATCTTAATTACTTTTGGATCTCAAACTGTCTACACAACTCATCAAATAAGTCTATACCTGCACATCGCCTTTCTCACAATGGCCATCAAGCAGTATGTTTTAAGTGACTACATTTGGAGTTAAATTCATTTGTAACATTTTGCAGAAAAGCTGATCTCCATGATTGATTTTTCCTTCCTTGCAAAACCCATTCATCAGAAATTTCAAAGTAACCTCGGTAAGCATTAGCCCCCTTTCACATATTTTACATAACAGGTTATAAGATTGATCACTTTTCGCTTTCTTGCATAGACTATAAATTATGATATTGATTCCTCCTGAAGTTTCTCATAGCGCTGCTGCAAAAGGAGTTTGCAAGATTGGCAAGGTGGAAGAAGCAAATGTGCTTTTACATGACATGCTTCAGATGGGTTTACTTCCAACTATTGCTACTTTCACTACTCTTATTGATAAATATTGTAAAAGTAGACTAGACTGAACCAGAAATGAATATAATTAAATGCAAAGTTCTAGAATTTGTTGAATATAATTAAATGCTATTTTTGTCTTTTGTCTTTTCTGTTTTCAATATTGTTTTCCTGTTTTCTCTTGGGTAGCAGTAAGTTGCAAAGTAACAAATTTTGTGTACCACAGAAACAATTTTAATTTGTAACCCAATTGTTCATGAGAATATGATGGACTAATCTGTACTCGCAAAAAATAGAAAAAATAAAATTATGGGCAGAGTATTTCAAGCCCTTTATTCGTCTGCTTGTTAAAATAAAGGTTGTTCCAACTTCTAATATATGAACTCTGCATTCATTTGACAGATACAGTTTTTGTTAGAATACATGATGATAGGATGGATTTGTTGAGAGCTGTGATTGTTGGAGCAGCCGAAACTCCATACCAACATGGACTTTTCTTCTTTGATATTCATTTTCCATCTGACTATCTCGATGCACCACTAGTAAGAAATTAACTAGAACTGTTTGATGTGAAAGTGAAAATAAGATCTCAAGTTTTGTTTTGAACTCAATATGGAAGTCTCATTTATCTTTATGTTGGGCTTTCATTTTGAAATTAGCTTACTACCATTCTGGTGGGTTACGGTTGAATCCAAATCTATATAAGAATGGAAAACTCTGTCTCAGTTTTTTAAACACATGGACAGGAAAAGGGAATGAAGTGTGGAACCCGTTGTCATCAAAAATTTTCCAAGTGCTTGTTTCTATTCAAAGAACGATAATCTGCTGGGTTACGGTTGAATCCAAATCTATATAAGAATGGCAAAGCATGTCTCAGTTTTTTAAACACATGGACAGGAAAAGGGAATGAAGTGTGGAACCCGTTGTAACAATTTTTTGTAAAAAGTAGGTATGAATTTAACTGGACCTATTTGAAATAAAAAAATGTGCTTCAAATGGTTCCATTTACTCCATATGATTGTAATTTATTAATTCATTTCAACATACTATATATTGCATTTCTAATTAGTTGTCAAATCGGTATTACCAGAATTTTCCATGTTTTGATTAAGGGTTGCATGACAAAGAGCTTTTACTGATTTTAAATTATCCAAGTCACCAGGAATTCATGTCTAATTCCAAATACAGTAACAAGATCTGCTTTTGTGGTGCCAATTCTAAGAAATCAAGAAAGCATTGCCAATGTATATTCATTGTTGTTG
The DNA here is from genome assembly GCA_034641835.2 of Pinus albicaulis. Lineage (NCBI taxonomy): Eukaryota > Viridiplantae > Streptophyta > Pinopsida > Pinales > Pinaceae > Pinus > Pinus albicaulis. The sequence continues at coordinate 103,919,525 of CM076584.1, forward strand.
TTAATAAGGGAATGCAAGTATCGGCTAAACTTATTTCTTAGCGTAGTTGTTGTTCAGCTTTTTGAATGCATGTAAAACTGGGTTGCCATGTTGTTCCCTTCAACCCGTTGTATAGGACTTGTCTAACTATTTTTGTTCCCTTGGTTGAGTTCAGGTTTCAGTTGATCAAATAAAAACTGCAAATAAGTACACTGATGACATCATCTATGCTGGAGAAAAAATTATAATTCCTTGAGAGGGATATGGGAGCTTAGATTGTATTTGAAAGCTTGTAGTACAGGTTGTCATGGAATGTGTATAACAAATTTTAGAATGCAATAAGCCAGTTGGAAATGTATTTGTTTTGTTTATACAGATTTCTTTTAGATTTGTTACTCAGGGGCATGATGTCATGTTCTAGAGATACTCTGTCCATGTATCTTTACTATCTCGTAAAATGCAAGTTGAATGCTAATCATGCCAAATTCCAGTAATGATTTGGAAACTCATGTAGCAAATGGCTGCTTGGTGTGCCATGCATGGCAATGCTATCCTGTGTTTATTAATAAGCTTATCGTTGTAATGAACTCTTGTATTTGGTGCCTCCTCAATTATTTTCTTAATAAGTACGATGCTTATGCTTCTTTGGTAAAATACTTGTTACAAATGGTGTTTGGAAGCAAGAAACAATTTATAAATTATTGTTAATCTTTCTCATTTCTTATTCTGCAGGCTCATTTTTCATTGAAAAAATTGAAGTTCTATGTCAATATTTATTTGTTGCCCTCGTGGTATATTAAGTATATACATTTCACTTTAGTCTTATCCATTCGTTGTACCTCCTAATGTACAAGTCTTTGCACATTTCTTTCTATTTGAGAGAAGATGTCATGGAACACACAAAGCATTTGGAGATTATGTGAATTGTTATCAAAGGAAATGGGTGTGTTTATATATCATGCTAATCTTGTTAGAAAGTGTATCTCATGGGATAAAGTTCCGTTTATTTTCAGTTAATGAGACAAGGCACTAAAATGAAATGGATAGTGCTGTTTGTTTTATTTTTAGTAAATTCTATTTTCTGACTTTGAATTTAGATAAGGTGCAGATTCTGAGGTGGGAATGCTCCACCTTATCTGGCATGCAGATCCATTTTTGTGTAGGCGACTCACATTCTATATGAGATGTCTGAGGGTACAGATATGTACAGAGAGCTATTACAGAGAGCTTTTGACAATTGCATTAACAGTGCTTACAAGTTCACAAGAAATACTAATTTTGTTTACTCTGTTGTCTTTAATTTCTATTTTTGAGTAGTCTATCACACTTGAAAATATCATATTAAGCAATTTATAGTTGGAGATTCATTTGCATGCTTTCGAAGTTTTCATGTAGTGAAGGATCAGATAAGATGGCAAAATAGGAACTGACTTCACTGTTACATTGACAAAATATCCTTCATCTCAAAAACTACAATTACTTAAAATTAATAATTAACAAATGATACTCCTATCGGCCTCTCCTTGCAACCTCCTCAGTAACCGCGGCATGTAGTATTTGTTCCCATCGGGCGATGAAAAGGGCATACCTCAGTGACCTTTCATTGACCGAAATTTGGTATGGGTGTATCTTTCCGGTCCTACAACTATCACGACACATGTAACATCTCCCCACTAGAGCTCAAGCTGCCCTACGTGGCGTCCTCCAATGTCATCACCTGCATCAGAATTAGATCGTGGCTCCACTTCTAGGGTTCCCCCACCAAGTTGTCAAAGGGAATGCCCGTCTAAGGGCACACCTCGGATATTGGAAAAGCCTAAATGAGATCGGCAATTGGAGGCTCCGACCAAGGTTGTCCATCCCAAGAAAACTCTGAGCAAATGAAATGAGAGTGACGTTCTTCTTGAGAGATTTTGACCTTCATAACTAAGAAAAAATGTAACATGAAATATTCCCAAAGGCGGTGACACGCTGGGTCATAGGGTCATGTTGGCGAGCGGGATTTGCACAGACCCGCTAACTATTATAAACTATTAAATGACTATTAATACAATGAAATGACTATTATTTAATCGTCCAACATACGAAATTTGATTTGGCTGGTGCATAGTGTTGCAAAGTGGCACTTATGGTTAATTGTCCAACATTAAATTTGATTTGATGGTGCATAGTGTTGCAAAGTGGCACTTATGGGAGTCTTTCTCGAGGAAACGTGTTCTAGCCTAATTAATTAAATAAATAGAGATAAATATAACTCTCCATGCTTTTGACTTTGAAAAAGTTAAAGTGTAACATGGTATGTAGTGCATGAATCTTTAATAGATCTTTTGAACTTCAACTTGTGTATATATATGTATGAAAGATGTGTTTAACATTTAACATTTATATCTCAACTTAAGAGCTTAAAAACGTTAAAAAGGTTAAAATTAATATATATCACAGCATGGGGAGAGAAGTTGTATTGTGCAAATGATTTTAAACATTTAAATATTGACTAATGAATCATAAAAGGTTGTGTAAATGATTTTAAACATTTAAATATTGACTCAATGAATCATAAAAGGTTGAAGGTAATAAAAAATAATATCATTCAATTTATTATATTGTAATTTTCTATGCACTCGCAACTCCTGAGGCCCTCCAACATAGGTTAGAAATAATGTTTATGGGAAAAATTGCATAAATAATTATAAGTTAGAATGGTGAAATGATAATTAATAAGGGTGGATTCAAAAATCATCTCATGGTATTTTTGGTAGGAACTCAATAAATTGATATGTAAAGTGGATAAGTAAACTGCAATAGTAACTCGATACATTTACGTGGAAGTAAGTGTTGAAGAAAACATCAATAATGGTGGGAAGTAACTTTCGTAAGTTTTCTTTTTTTACATATCTTATTCCTATCCATTTTATATGTGAAGACTTTCCCAAATTATAGTCGCAACTGATGGTAAATATGTTATTTACTTAGAGTATTTCTTGCAAAGGTTTGAACAAAAAATCACTAAAAACAAATATCTAAAAATCATGTATGAATATTGCAAGCATATCTATGAATTATGGCACAAAATATATAAGGCGTTGTGCAAAGGATGCAATACACCTTAAGTTATGTCCAATCAATATAATAATATTGAAAATTAAATACTTATTTTTCAAAGTTAGCATCATATTTTGCATTAGCCAAGACGAACTAATAGTGATCAATAGAAAAATGGATTGTTAAAATCCCCATAACCATATTTTAAATTCAATTAGACGGCACATAAAAACTTAATACTTACAATACAATTATACTATAACAAGTTACTTTAACTATGGATATTCACCCTTAGTTTACAATGGATATTACTTACACATAAGTGGCTTTTTTTAACAACATCATGGGCCAATACCATGACTTATCAATACTACATTCCCCGTAAATAAGATATATTACACATTATCTATCTCATTTGGAGCAACATAGAATGAGAATCTCAAGATCATATGGAGAGAGAGAGAGAGATAAAGAGAGAAGAAAAGGGAGGCTCGTGGAGAAGGGAGAGAAGGATGGGGATAGTAACAAAGATCAAGGGAAGAGAGAGAAGGATGGAAAGGAGGGGACATGTTAACAAATATGGAGAGGAGAGAGAGGGGATGGGAAGAATAAAGACATAGAGAGAGAGAGAGAGAGATGCGCACGCGCGCGCACACACACACACACACACACACACACACACACACGCACGCACAGAGCATGTGGCATGAAATTTAGAGGTAGATAGGTGAAAAATAGAGAGAGAGAGGAAGGGAGAAAAGAGAGGAATTGGAGACAGAGAAGAAGGGGGAGAGAGATGGAATTGGAGGGGAGTGATCCGAAAGGATCAAAGTAAAGTGATCAAAATTTCGCAGAAAGTGCTCAAAAAGTGTACAAAACTAGTGACAAAACGAGGATATTGTCACCCTCAATCCAATAGAACTCAAATAGATCAAAACCACTACGTATGTTCTTGACATATCTGTTTTGAATTTTTTTCCTAAATAAGTAGAAAAATTACAAAGTTGGCTCGGCGTATCAACCCTGGGTGGGGTGACTGGATAGGTTGATGGTGTTTTTCAGATTCGTGGTTGTTTTTCCAAGTGTCCTCCTTTGATTAGTTCGTGTGATGGTGTAATTTTATTGGTTTTGGGTATTTTTAAGTGGATCCATGAATGGAGGCCATGTGGATGAATGAGTGGCTGCTAGTGGCTTCCTCATAGTGGTGTAAAATTTTGTTTATGGGTTAGAGTCAGCCTAACAAGATTTGAACCTACAACCTACGATGGGGCAACATAGATTCTTACCACTCGCCTATGTTGTTACTTAACATCTATGATCCAGAGGCTTATTTAATTTTGATTTGGTGGCACGTCATGGATAGGCTCGTGGGCTAACCCCCGGACCCCGTTCACCCAACCCATGAGACCGCAAGTGGGCGCAGAGGGCGCAGTTAACCTCGACTCCCAAGCCACGCTTGGAACACATCATACCACAAACTGGGCCTACAGGTGATGGTTCAAAATCTCCCTGGTTACATAACCCACATGACATGAAGCCACGATAATGGAGCAGCAGAGTTATGGTTTGGTGCGAAAGTTGGAACCCAAACACTATTTCTCTCAACTTTAATCAGTGGGCCTGAGCGAGGTTCATATGCATTAGCACGCCATTTGAACTCGTCCCCTAAATCCACTCGATATTTGTGCCACGTGTGTTTGTTCTGTCCACTCATGGGGTCATCGTGCATTTAAACCAAAGTGACATTTTTGCACCTAATCCGACATGAATCTCTCTAGTGCAAGGTGAATTTGTCGCCCAATTGCCCAAAAAGAAAACGAAATCGTAGGATTCTTCCTGGTGGGTGAATATCGTAGAATGCTTTAGCAAACTAGACATCACCATAGCACAATTTAATTAGTTTTTTACCAAATTTAGTGCAGTAAAGAGTCCACTTAGGTTTTTTATTGTTCCTAGAGCCATTGGAGACATTATTTTTATATTTTTGAGAAGGGTAAATCATGTAAGCACATATTTTAGCATATAATCAAAGAGGCCCAACATTGGAATTTGGACCGTGAGATGTAGCCGAGGAGTGGTAAGTCCTTCATCATTTTGTTTTCTGTGTTTTTGTTTATCGAAATTAATGTCTCTATTTTATGTTGCAAACCGAGTTTAAAAAAATATTTTATGTGATATTGAAAAGTTACCTAATTTGCATAAAAAGGAATAGAATTTTCACTTGAAAATTTGCATCAAATGTCTAAGTTTTAAATACAGTAACAACCGCATTAGAGCTTACGTGGTTGTATTGAGGGTTTAATTCTATTGCGAGTGTTTTTTCGATGCTTTACAAGGTTGAAGTTTGAAAGAGGAGAAGTAAATTTCTTGGTAGAATGTCCTCAAACTAGCAAGGAGAGTCCATCTACCTCAAGTTTCCACCTCAAGTGTCACCAAAGGCCTCACCAAATCATGGCACATGAAGGAGAGCCTAAAAATATATTCGAGGATGAGAAATAGTTTTAGAAACTAATTATTGGAAATGAATGAGATGTTGAAAGTTTCTTTTCATGAGGAGAGGAATTCAAGGTTGCAAGGGGAGAGCTCAAATCCCTCCAAATGGAAAATGGAGGAAATGGAGACAAACCTCCAAAACGGGATTGGAATGGTGATAAACCACACTCTAACTCCACCTTTCTCTTCACCTCCATCTTCGCTATCATCATATTCTAGATCAACCCCTTCAAAATGCACCTCCACACTTCTCCAAAAGAACATGGTAAAACTCCATTTTTAAAACTTGACATAAAGTTTGAATTGCATCTGTATAATGTAGAGGTACGAGAAATTAGATAATTGGGTTCATTAGTTTGAGGTGTATTGATAGATACAAAGGATTAAAGATGATGAGACCAAGATTAAACTTGCTTTCACTAATGCTGGAAAGTGCAAACACACATTTGGTGGGTATCTAAAAACACAAGAGGATATCGAGAAAGAGGGATAAAAAAATCACATGAAAACACCGTTCAAAAGAAGGCCACGATGAATACCATTGTTGGAAACTTCATCCCAAGATGAGACCCGAAGTTGATCAACAAAGGAAAAAAATACTACTACAACTACAGACAACATGATTTAGGATCGGATTCTCGAGATGAAACAAATATCACAAATAATGGGATTTAAAGGTAAGGACTCCATCGCAAGTAACATTTCTTAAAATAACTCTCAATGTGGAAACTCAAAATGAAAAGGAAATAATAGAGCTTTTCCATATTCTAGAGTTATCTCAAAACATAACAAAATAAGCACTCTATTTGATAGTGGCTCACAAGAAAACCTCATTTTTAGAAAACATTGTCACGAAATTGAATTTTGGAAACAATTCCTCATCCTAAACCTTCTCCTCTTTAGGTTGGGTATGTGGCAATGAAAAATTCCAAGTAACTACAAAATATAAAAACGAAAATTCGCCATTACCGCAAACTTCATTGACGAGGTATAAACTCCGATGTAGTTCCATTAAGCATATGTGGTATTTGTTTTTGGGGAAGCCCATATCATTATGATAGGAAAGTCATCTTTCATCGCCATCAGTATCATTTTGTTTTACATATGGAATTGAGCACATTGTTAGAGAACATCGGACTAAATCTATCTCTTTTAAATGTTGGACAAAATGAAGAGGCTTTGTTAACTCTAGCAAGAATTTTTTACTATTGATGATCAAACCTAAGAATGATGTTGAGAATCAAAGCCTCTTCAAGGACGTGATGCAAAGTTAAAATCCGATTTGGTCGACGTTGTTAACCAATATGATGAGATGCTTTATGAGCCTAAAGGATTCCCTCCTAAAAGAGGAATCCAACATGAGATCCAATCACAACAAGACTTTCCCTACTTCCTAATGCTGGGCATGTATAGGATGTCACATGATGGAAAATGCAGAAATTAAGAAAAAAATCCAAGAGTTTTCGATAAAGTGATCGTCCGACCAAAACACATGACCTCGTAGGTCACCTATTTTTAGTAGCCAAAGAAGGATGATACATGGAACATGTGTGGACTTCAGTAGCATTGAATAGTACTCACGGGTCAAGAACCATTGCCTGATTCCTAGAATCGATCATTAACTCGATCAATTGTACACATGTAGCTTTATTTCACTACAGCTAGAATTTAGGAGTGACTCATCATCATATTAGGATTGTTGAAGGAGACATATGGAAGACGAATTTTCACACACAGCAAGGTTTGTTTGAGTGGTTGGTTATGCCCTTTGGGCTTTGTAATGGCACCTACTTACATTCATGGGGGTTATGAATGATGTTTTCAAGGCCTTTTCTAGATTATTTTGGTGATAGTCTACTTAGATGACATATTTCACTTTCAAAGAAGTTTCACATGAATAACATATCATTCATGTCAAGCAAAGTGTTAGATGTCTTAAAGAAGGAAAAGTTGTTTTGAATATGCTCAACATGAATTTGGGAAAAATCATTTAGTCTATTTCGATCATGTTGCTGGAGGTGAGTTGAAGATAGTATCCCTCCAAGGTAGAAGTCATTTTGCAATTGGCACAAACCCAAGATAATGACAAAGAGGATAGAAGTTTCTCAGGAGAATCCCAATATTGGAGAAAGCTCATTTCTAACTTTTTCTTCCATTATAGCTCCATTGCATGAATTGACAAGTGTGAAGCGAGCTTTTTCCAGGAGAGGAAAAGCACAAAAAGCATTTGATGCACTGGAAAGAGAGGATCAGCTTTCATCAAACCACTACTTACATTTTGAGACATGAGACAATAATTCTGACATACAAACTGGACGCTAAATGACTATTCCATGGGCACAACTCGATGCAACATGGTAAGCCTATATTTTTCTTTCACTCTAAAACTTTTAATGGTGCATCGAGATTACATCACTATCCTACATATGACAAAGAATTTTATGCATTAGTGAAAAGTGTGAAAAATTTTGAAACATTACTTGATGGGTAAAGAAACAATCATTCACAATTAACCATTTCAATACTCTTCTGCAATCAGCAAAATGAAAAGCTAAATAAAGAGAGGAACTTTAGATGGATGGGTTTTCTACAACAATTTGCACTTCATGGTAAGGTATAAGAAAGGTATATACAACAAAGGTTTTTGATATGATTTCTAGACCAAATTTCTAGTGCATCCATTATTCTTAAGCATAATTCTTCCATGCATGAGAGACATGCTGGGAACATGCTTTAGATAATGATTTTAAGGATGAATATGGGGACTTTGTGTCAAGGCTACCAAGTAGAGGAATTAGATTATCATGTGCATGATAACTTGTTATATCATCTTGGAAAGCTGCTTGTCCATAAAGAGAGAGAGTCAACATTATAATGGAAGCGCATACTTTGTTATTGCCGGTCATCTGCTCACAGTAGGTAAGATAGTGGCACACAATTGCAGCAGGTATTTTTACTAGTCTCGGTAGTGCTTGAAAGTGTGTCATGATTTGTAAGAGGATGTTAGTTGCGTGTTGTAAGTTAGACTAGAAATAGAAAGTTAGGATTGTATACTCCACTTCCCTACCTTTCCGTCCATGGGAAAGTGTTTCTATGGACTTTGTAAGAGGTCGAAACTACGCCTATGAGAGGGCATGATTATCTTTATGTAGTTGTAGAGAGGCTCGTAAAAATGTGTATTTTTATGCCTTGTAAAAGGAAGGTTACAGCTTCGAAGAGACTCGCACAGAGTATTCTTTCGTAATGTATGGATACATTTTGTGCTTCCCACATCCATTGTTAGTGATCGAGATTCTCACATTGTCGAGAACTTTTGGTCAAGCTTGTGGTGAGTCATGGACACCAAATTGAAAAAGAGAACATAATTCCATCTACAAATATATGGCCAAATAGAAGTGGTGAAAAAAATGGTGATACATATTCTTTGTGATTATTGCGTAAGCATCCTAAGTTGTGGGATGAACATTTGCACTATATTCAACATGCTTTACAACCGGCTGCCAAGCATTCACCCACTCGAATATCACCAATTAAGGAATGCTTGGGATACTTCATGTAAATATCCTTTATATTTTATCTTTGAGAAAGATGTTGTTATTCATGGACACATGGACATAAATAAGCTAAAAAGGTTCATTAAACAAGTTCAACGCATCAAACACTTCATGAACAAGCTGAAAAAGAGTCAAAAAAATTACAATACAAGACATAATAAGCATCTTGTGAATCGCAGTTTCCAAGTGGGGGAAGAATTTTGGCTTCACATTACAAAATAAAGAGTCTAAGGGCAAAGTAAAAATGAAAAACAAAATTCTGATATGTTCCATTCAAGTTTTTGAAAAATATTGGTAATAATGCCTTTAGGGTACTTTCCTTCATATTTGAAACATATGCGCTTGTTAGCGTCGAGAATTTGAGATTGTATGAGCCTTTATTTAATCGAGTATTGAGGAGAGAAATGTTTAGATTCATCTAATTGAATATTTATCTCTTGAATATCTTAAATAATTATAGCAAGACACCATCCTTGACATGAAAACAAGGACTTCAAAATGAGGGAACATGGAGCACCTTCGTGGGACTCAAAGGGAAAATATAAGAAAAGAAAAATTGGATTGAGATTGGAAGGGTGAGAGAACTATACATTCATTTATTTTTTTGACTAAAAATGATATTTTGGATGTCCAAAATATTTGAGTGGGGAGGAATGATCTAGTCGATTAGTAAACTACTCAAAATTCAAAATTGTCAAAAGTGCTCGAAACTAGTGCCAAAACGAATATCTTTTTGTCATGAATCCAACACAACTCGAATCATTAAAAATTGATATCCTACGCTCCCCGATATCGCGTTATACCATTTTCCTTAACAACTAAAAAGACTTGTAATTTAGTTAGGTATGCTAACTAGGAAGGGTGACCGGACAAGTTGATGGTGTTTTCCAAGACCAATGGTTTTTCGCCAAGTGTCCTCCTTTGATTGGTTCATGGATGGTGTAATTTGATTGGTTGTGAGTATTTTTTAAGTGGACCAATTATGGAGGCCACATGGGTGGTCGCCACGTGGCCTCCTCACAATGGTAGAAAAAATTTCTGTTTATGGGTCCGACTGTGCCTAACAGAATCAAACGTGCGAGCTATGGTGGAGTAGTGCGAAGTCCTACCACTTCACCTATGGTGTTACTTAACATCTATGCTTCACAAGTATTATTTAAATTTTATTTAGTGGCGCACCTGGGACGGAGTCGGGTTAACTCTGGTCCCTGCTCACCCAACCCACGAGACCGCATTGGGCGCCAAGGGCATAGTGGTTAACCCCAACTACAAGCCATAGTTGGAACACATGATACCACAATAAATGGGTGATGGTACAAACTCGTTGAAGCACATAACCCACAGCCACATGGAACCACCGTAATGGAGTGGGGTTAGAGTTATGTTTTTGGTGCGAAAGTCGTGACCCAACCACAATTCAATCAACCTAACTAGAGCCCAAACTAGGGTTTAACCATTTAGGCTCGTGGTTTGAATTGACCCTAAATCAATGACGATATTTGCGCCACGTGGCCCCGATCTTTCCACTCATGGGGTCATGACACATTTAAAACTAGACGACAATTTGCAACTAATCTAGCATGAATCTCGTTGGTGCGGGGGGAATTTTTCACCTAAAGGTGCAAAAAAATGGTAGACATTGTAAGATGGTTTATGTGTGGGTGGGATTGTATAACAATTAGTAGAAAAACTTCACCGTAGTCATAATCTAGTCATTTTTTGACCAAATTGAGTGGAATAAAAGAGCCCGTATAGGGGTTTTTTACTATTCTACACCATTGGAGACATCATTTTTATATGTTGAGCATTGTACATCCATGTAAACACATATTTTAGCACATAATTAAAGATGACCAACATTGGAAGCTATAATAGGAGATGTAGCCCAGGAGGGTTTAACTAAATCATCTTGTGTTTATTTTTATGGGATTAATGTCTCTGTTTTTATGCTCCAAAATTGAGTTTAAAAACTTAATTTATGTCTTATTGCAACATTCCTAATTGTATAAAACGACATAGATTTTTTCACTTGCAAATTTCATCAAACCTTCAAGTTTTCAAATACAAATATAATAGACATTATGTATCCCATTGATAACATATAATGTGAATTCAAGATCATATTTGGAAAGAGAGAAAGAGATAACACAGAGAAATGGGGGTAGAGAGGAGGAGAGAATGAGGTAGATAGTAACAAACATCGAGGGAAGAGAGAGAAGGAGAGGAGGGAGATAGTAACAAAGATGGAGATGAGAGAGAGGTGATGTGAAGAAAAATACATAGAGAAAGAGAGAGAGAGAGAGAGAGAGAGAGAGAGAGAGAGGTAAGAGAGACACATGTGTGTAGGAGAGAAGGGGAGAGAGAGGAAGGAAAAATAGAGGACTTCCGAGACGGAGAAGGAGGGGGGAAGGGGGGAGAGAGGATGGAATTAGAGGGGGAGAGAGGGAGGGAGAGATGAAATACATAAAAAGATAAAGGTGGAGAGAGAGAGAGGGTGAAAAGGGAGAGATGGAGAGAGAGCGAAGGAGAGAGTACAACTGGATGGAGGAGACAAAGAGAAAGAGAAGAGAGATAGGGGTAGAGATGGATCCAGCACTAGATATGGTATATATGTATATAAAAATCGATTTAGATCCATCTTAACCATGGATCTATCAAGCACCGAGAGAAATAAAATATCTTGAGGTGAAAATCCTTCATTTTAAGTGCAAAACATGAGGAAAAATTTGCACTTTCGAAATATTTTATTCCTCTCGCTCCTTGGTAGATCGAGGGTTAAGATGGATCTAAGTTGGTATTAAGAGTGATACGTGAGTTAAAAATGGATTTAAAATGGTGTTAAGAGTGATGAAAGATTAAGATGGATCTAAAGTTGTTGTTAAAAATTATAGTATATATAATTCATCTTTATTAAAAAAATAAATAAATAACAATTTTATTATTCTAATTTGTTTTATCTATTTATTTAAATTTAATATAATTATTATGTTACAATATAAGTTAATATCATTAATGTCTATATAAATTAATATCATTAATGTCTAGGTTGTTACTAGCCACAGTTTGGATGACCACCCCATCTTAATGTAAAAGGAAAAGCTAAAATTTTAAATAAATTTAAATATCTTATTTTCTTAATTCATAAATATTATACTTTATAAATATATAATTTAAGTTTTTAAGTTGGTAAAAAAATAAAATCAAATTAAATTAGTACATAAATTATTTTCATTTATGCAATAAAAGATAATTTAATTTTTAAGAAGGTAAAAAGTAATGTAATAAAGGAATATTTACTTTTAGCTTTTGACTATAAAAATTTGTTTTGTAAATTTGAATTTAATATTATTGAAAAATATGTGTAATTTAATTTATAAAAGAAATAATTTTTTTCATTAGAATTTATCAAAATTTAGTAATATAATTCTCAAAATTGTTTTGTTATTTAAAAATGCAATTTCTAAGTGCACAAATTTGTAACCTCTCCCATTTTAATTAAAATTAACCAAAAACATACCCTAAAAATGTATAAATCCACTCACTCACTTTATCTAATTATAAATGTATAAATCCACTCACTCACATTATCTAATTATGAAATAAAAGTAATCTGTGAATTTTTGATGATCATTATATTATTGAATATTTAAAAGTTTTAACTAGATTTGTTATTATTATTTTCGAAGCTTACAGCACGTCATGTGATCCACTAGCAACAATCTGTTTCTTATCCTTAATTCATAGCGCTCGTTCATTTATGCGATGTGTTTTGGCTTTTTCGTTTACCTGCAAAATATCGATATCGTAATCTTACGAATGGTACCCATTATGGCCGACAAAAGCAGGAATGCGTCGCTACAACAAACACCACGATTCCACTTAAAACATACGGCACAATCACCACTTATCCTTCCCCTGGCATCGCCTATTTCTCTTACGGACTACAGTACTCTCTGTCCATGGGAGGATGAGAAGATACTGTGCGGGAGAATCAGAGGGTCACTCTCCTTTTTGCAGGGAATTGTGATTATATTTCAGGTATGCAATTAATTGCTCCATCTCTATTGCCTGCCAAAGGAGAGTTGCCCTGCGATTGCTCTGATGATGATGCTCCGCATTTCAATGCTCGATTCGGACATTCTTCTGTTCATCCCTCTGCATCCACGCGGATGCGAAGGATATGATTTGTGCACACACAGTATGTCAGATATTTAATTTTCCAGGCACCGTTGGATTCTTAATGGGTTTCATTGGGGCATTTGATCTCTATGTGTGACTTAGTCATAAAATGGGTTCGTTTCTTATGTCTCAGCAGACTAGCACACAGTGTTGCTCCATCCGTATTTTTGCTTCACTTGAACAAATCTGTTCCTTTCCAATGTCTAAGGTTGACCTGCAGAAGAAGAGTTCCCACTTGTTTTTAGAAAATGCGTAGCTAAAATCTTGGCTCGAAACTCAGTATCAATTTATGCCAGAGACATATGTATAAGGTTGACTCTGCAGTAGAAGATCGGAGTTCTCCACTTGTATTTAGAAAATACGTAGCTAAAATTTTTGTTCAACTCAGTATCAATTTATGCCAGAGATACATAATCTAATTTTTGTGAGAACAAAACTAGCTCATCTAACTTCAAAGGATTCATTCAAATTTATAAGAGAGATTTACAAAAAGGTTTTTTCTCCATTTTGTACAAACGTAGAAGCTCAATTTTTGGGCAAAGGAAAAATCACATCAGGTATGTGGAAAATAAATTCAATGGCCAGAAATAGTGGAAGTGGATTCGTCCAGTATTACAACATATTGCTGTGACCCTTACATGCAAGAACCCGAAGAATGTTATGGAGAATTGTTTGTTGAGACATAAAAAATACCAGGCAAAAAGAACAGCAATTTCAGTACATATATTCCACTGTTCAGCTGGGTCCCAAGAATACGAATGTTTGGGCAAACAATATCGACCAAGCATCTGGAACATTATGTATATATTCCAATATACACGATTACATAGTACATTACAGTTTGCTAGTGTTGATCGATGGTTTCTGCCCTCTAATTAAGAGTAGGCTAATCTTGTAACATTTAAATCTGTTCTCTTCAATTTGAAATTTACTGGTATTCCATTGACTTCGAGGACAAGGACGTGAGATTCTGACCCGATTTTCACATTGGAAGTATGTTATTTTGGGGAATGAACCCGGATAGTGAAAGAGTTCCTAGACACCTCAACCGATCCGATAGATGTATCCTTACATTGTTTTTCATTGGAAATACTCCTAACCACCGCCATAATAAAGTGGCATGCTACAGCACACCCACTGAATTGAATTTTTGTTGTAGGAAAGGACGATGGTCAAGACACAAATCTGCAGTTTTGTTCGCTTCACACAAAAAACAAAAAATAGATTATCCAGCCTATGTTTGGGTTTACCCTATGTTTGCGTTTAATTTCTTAAACCATTGTCGTTGACTTACTGTTCCCCACAGCTTCGCATCTCGCAAGTTTTTTTTGGTTTACCCTTAACCTTTTCGTTGAATGTTATATTTATGGTGATCGCAATATTGCGGGACCCAAGATACCTTTACCACATTACAAACTACTGCAAACCTTTTTATTTCCATTTATTTCATATCTTTCCCGCACATCGCACTGCGCTTACCGCGTTGCAACATGCATTTCGTAACATTTATGTTTTAATATTAAGCCCCACACCGAAACCCTCGGATGTTGTGATGTGACATCGTCATCGCACATTTGTACAACTTACCATTTATGTTTTTGACACCCCTCGCAACTTTGCACATCTTTACTTACTTACGTGTTTAGAGCCCGCAAGTCATGTTATTTTATTTGCGATGCAATGCGTTCGCAATAGCACATGGCAAGCTCACGAGGATAGCCCATATAAGTTTCTCGCAAGCTCGGGAGGATACTTCCCGCAAAGTAAAAGATTTATTTAGCGATGCCATAGATGCCATGTCACATCGCAATCGCAAATTCTTAAGTTTTTCTAGTATCACGCAAATGTTAAAGTTAAGGTTGCCGAGTATGCGATTTGCGATGGAGAGCATGGATGCGATGTACTTTTACAAGCGGAACCCATAATATTTCAAGTTCGCCATTTTTTGTATTTTGTACGTGTTTTCATGTAAAAAATAGAAAACACGAGAAATGATGATTTGGTTGATAAATGTCCAATCCCGACTAAAACATTCTAAAAAATTAGGGATTAAGTTCCCGTGGTGCTTTTAAGGAGATAATGATTTACGTATTGGTTAACATATTATTGGATAGAAAAGATGAACAACAATATGCATTTTTGTCACATATAATAAATATAATCACATATATGGTTTAAAAATAGTTTATATTTAAATATATAAATTATTTATTGCACTATAATTGTAATGTGTATATTGTTATTTAAAAATACATACAATGTTAATGACATAAAGAGGATAGATATGTTAAATGGATTTTCTTTTGTGATGGTTAGATATGATTATTGTTCACCTTATTCAAATTTAATTAAATTTATATTAAATTTAATATATTAATATATGTTTGGTTTCACTATTATAAATAATGTAAAGCGAAATAGCATATTTTTCTTGGTGACAAAAGGGTTGGATACACATGGAAACATAGTATAGATTATGTTTCAAATGTTACAAAGATGCAACCAAATTTGTGGAGATCATGTTTGTTAACATTAAGTTATCCTCCACATATCTAACATAATATAGGCATAACATTTTCAATTAAATGAAGAAATCGCATATATTCTAGAAAATTTTAATTTATTTTATTTTTTTCAATTAATTTATCTCACTATATAAAGTGTGATGTAAACTATAGGTGAAAATTAAGTATTTTTATTTATGATGTTACTCATTTCAAGCAGCGCTATTAAATTTTTTTATGTAACAAGTATACACAATATCTCTCCTACACATATATATATATAATGTTAAATGACAAGATTCTTCATGAAATTGTAAGTAGAGGGAGAGTAGTAGATTAATTCAGTATCTGGCCTGCAATGGTTAAAAAGGAGAAGAGCAAATTCTCAGAAATGGGGATAGCAAAGAAGAACCCAAGAGGCACAGAGGATCAACTTCCAACAATGAGAAGGCTCACTTAGTAATGAATAATGGACAAGAGAGTACAAAGGATGGTGCCATATCTATTCATTCCCAACTATGTAATCCCTCAAAAAGACGGGATAAATAAGGTTGATATCTATTTAAAATATCTCAAGAAAGCTGTGGGAGAGTATGCCTAGGAAAGCAATAGATGTAGTTGAATAATTTATTAATATTATTTGTTATGTGTAGCTAGGCTCTTCATTGCATTATTTGATCACAATGTCTTAGGTGGAGTGAAATGCCTTTGTATCTAAACGAAATCATAATTTTTCTTCCTAGTGAGGGAAAAACTAGAATAATAATATCATAAATGAGAATTATAAGTATACGAGTTTATAATGAAAATAAGACGATGTAAAGTCATATGTCGTTTGGATGAGAGTTAGATACTTGTGTGTGTGTGTGTGGATTCTCAAAGTGTGTGAGCATGAGGTCACTAAAATTGTTTCTCGTCGTAGCAGTTGCTCCACCGATGGGTGAAATTCACAATGGTACATGCGTACCCTATGAAGTCTACAAGAATATATATATATATATATATATATATATATATATATATATATATATATAGGAAAGGATATTATACAATGAGGCTTCATGGTATAGACCACAAATTCAATAATTAAATAATGTGAGACTAACTTCTAATCCCAACCCCATGTTTCAACCCTAGTGAGAGACAACCTTATTATTAAATGAAAGCAAGGTCATTAATAACTCTGATGTCCCCATCATGCATCTCAATTATGGTATCAAGCTGAATATCATGTGAAATTGGAAAGTAAAATGAACATGTAAAAACACCAAACTAGAGTGAGTGCAAGAATGTCGAGGTCTAGGATTCAGATGATGATGAGAATGCATAAAGGTAATAAATTTATTATTGAAATAGTTAATGATTATTCCCATGTTGTAGAAGTTAAGCATGTTATTAAAATCACTTACCTAATATGAGGTGGGCCACAATACCATAGAAGTTACTAGGAAATCAAAATATGAAGCAAGATATGTGTTTAAGTGCTGGGGAGAGAAACGAAAATACAAAAAACACAAACATGTATTATACCATTGAAAATCTAGTAAGAGAATGTAAAAATTCTCTCCATAAACTATCAATGAAGCATATTTGAGCTAAGCCAGTGGGCAGGAAATGATCGAATACCTTGACATAAAATTGAGGGTGAGAAAGGAAGTATGTCATGCCGTTCACTCGCCTTTGTTTATATTTGGTCATGAAACCCCAAATCAAGTTTTTTAGAAAGGATTTATAGGAAATAATTTACATGGATAGAGAGTTTAATGTTGTTTCATCATCAATGATGCCATTTCGGCCTATGGATTTATATTTTTCATATTTTGTGATGATTACACATGTAATGAATTCTTTAAAATACTTGGGAAAATTCATTGTAGTGGGCTAGTGATGTGAGAAATGAAGGTCAACTTGTTAACTTGTCTTAGTTTTTTTCAAATGACTCATAGAATTCTATTAGCTAATTTTTCTCCCCGGAATGGTTTCCATATAAAACATTTTTTTAATGTTTTATGATTTTCATTTTCTATTCCATATTTTTTCTCACTTTCTCTATTTTTAGAAGTCCCTGTAGTCAAGGAATTGACTTGCTATTTTTCAATCGATTACTTGACCAACATTTTGATCACTCAATCAATTAATTTTCTAGTTGACCACTTGACTTTAGTTAAACTCAAGCATGGTAAACACACACAAATAGGAAATATAAGCATGATATGCATTATTATTCACAAATATTCATATATATAATACATTAGGTGACCCTTGTTTTCACATTCCAAGTGGTCTCTTGGACTTCTTATGTCTTTTTGGATTCTACACCTACCTGGTGAGCCCTAGTATTGCACCAAGAGTGTTGAAACTCCCCGAGGGGACTACCCTACTTTACTTTATCAACCCGAGGTTTGTACAAACTTGGAGGTGATAGTTGTATATACATAGCGGATGCATTGTGCTCATGTCATCCTCTTTTGCTTTATGAAAGCATGCTATTTCTTAAACTATGATAAGAACTGGAAAGTAAATTGCCTGAAGGAAATGACAGAAAGGAAGCTAACTCAATTTGCGTAAATGAAATGAAGGAAATGAAAGAAGGAAATGAAACTAATTTAATTTGTAGAAAGGAATTGATGGAAATGAAACTAATTTAATGTGCGGAAAGAAATGGTGGAAAGGAAACTAATTCTAAACCACACTTAACTTCGCCAATCGGCTAAGCATGCCCTAATTATCTTATGCTCTTTCTACCATGCTTCTATCCATGATCTAACTAAACTTGAGGAAGTATTGATTGCAGTTCGGAGAAAAGAGGGTTTAAGGGTGGTAAGGGAAGGCTAAACACATGAAACAAGGCTTAGAAGTGTGAAAGAGGGGTTAGACTTTATTAAAGACTTATAATATCGCATAAAAATCCTTTGGAGTGGGAGGCTTTTTAAAAGTGCGATTGAGGACATGCAATGAGAGGAAGGAATTGCGATATGAGATATGGAAATCGCAATATCTCAAAGCCGAAGGGGTAGTGGAAAGTGTTTTTT
The DNA here is from genome assembly GCA_034641835.2 of Pinus albicaulis. NCBI lineage: Eukaryota > Viridiplantae > Streptophyta > Pinopsida > Pinales > Pinaceae > Pinus > Pinus albicaulis. The sequence continues at coordinate 103,938,308 of CM076584.1, forward strand.
CGGGAGTGGGAATGAATTGTGAAATGCGATGGGATAAGGACCGCAGAAATGCGAAATGTGACGAGATAAAGACCGCGAAATGCGAAATGTGGATGAGATGATGTGGCAGTAGGGTCAGGTGGAAGAGTACGATAGTCGATATCATAATCGGCGTTGGGAATAAAATGAGTTATGAGAACCAAATGAAAAAATGAGGTTTCCAATGTTGTGGAGTACACAGAATTATACAATCGGTGTTTGGAGTGATAAGTGTTAACGAGGAACCAAATAAAAAATGTGATATGCGAATTTCGATGTGGTGGAGTATGGAGAATTATCGCAATCGGTGTTTGGAGTGGTAAGTGTTAACATTAACCAAATGAAAAATACAATTTCTTATTTGCGATGTGGTGGAGTACGAAAGAGAATTATCGCAATCAACGTTTGGAGTGGTAAGTGTTAACAAGAACCAAATAAAAAAATATGATTTGTGATTTGGAAATGTGGCGGAGTACAAAGAATTATCGCAATTGGCATTTGAAGTGGTAAGTCTTAGCGGGAACCAAATAAAAAATTTGATTTGCGATTTGAGATGTGGCAAGAGTATGAAGTATTATCACAATCGACATTTAGAGTCATAAGTGTTAACGGGAACCAAATGTAAAATGTGATTTGCGATTTTCGATGTGGTGGAGTACGAAGAATTATTGCAATCGATGTCTAGAGTGGTAAGTGTTAATGGGAACCAAATAAAAAAATTTGATTTGCGATGTGGCGAAGTGCTATACTAATATCGCAATCGATTGTTGGGAGCAGTAAGTGTTAATGAAGTGGGTGGAGATTGCGAAAAGAAATTGCGATAAGTCTTAAAGGGAAAAGGGTGAGGTCGATTTATGAAGGATTTTTCGACTATTTTCATTAATAATCAGACAAAGGGAAGGTAAAAAATGAAATCGTAGAGATGTTTATGAATGAAAAAGAAAGGAGATGGATGATCCACGCGAGATGAAAAATGTGATTGCAGGGATTTCGAGGAGGAAAGAAAGAAGTAAAAATTTTAATGGTTTTTGTGAATAAAAACGGTGTAGTGGTACGATAAGAAGAGAAAACATTGGGAAATGGAGGTGCACAACAAGTTTTTAAAAGCATAACAAGAGATGGAGAGGAATTGGAAAATGACGCGGAATGGCTTAATGAACTTCTCTCGGAACTTTTGATGCTTATTACTCTGCAAACAACCCTCCTAATCTATGAACTAAAAATAGATAAATGCGTGATAATACAAAGTGAAATAAAGAGTCGAGATCGGTAATGCTATTTCTTCCCTAAACTCGAAACTAGTGAACATAAAGTAATTTTTGGCTCACGGGAAGGTTTACCCTCCTCAAAATCTATGGACATAGATGAGAGGGGAAAGGCTCGATCCACAACTTTTAGAGTCTTCCTCTATTCTATTACTTCCATAAGAAAATGAAAAACTAAAAAAAACACACTGAAAAGAAAAAAACTAAACAATAATGAAACTATCAAAAGTAGAACTAATTGAATGACGAAAATAAAAATAGTTAAGTGACGGAAATAAAAGAATGAGAAAAAAGTAGAGAATCCGAGGCACATGGATTGGGCCCTAACCCCTGAGCCTCACTTCACGAAACTAGATCAAGTAAAACAACATCTAGCTACACATTGCATTACAAAAAATACACTCTTATTACACCTCGAAGGTCTTAAACAACAAAAGCCTAATAGAATTGAAAATAATGGCATGGGATGGAATAGAATGTAAATGGAATGGAAATGGAACCGACTAGCATCGAATGGATCAAAAAATCAATCGGAATCCCCGTAATTAACTCTTGATTATCTTTATTTATCTTCAAGGGTAGCTACCAACATTTCCCTAGAAAATAGTGATTGAGTCTACTCCGACTCTAGTTAAACCATAGATTGAGTGCACATCATCTTCAATTTTCTTGGTTGCCTTTGATAGTAAAAGGAGGGTGGACAAACCCCTTGAATCTCTCGAATATTTCTCAATAATTTCTAATATTTTCCTCATTTATTCTTCAATCTTGATATTTCGGTGGCCGGGAGCAAGTCCCTAAATTATATCCTTCTCCAAATCTGCATAATGTGCCAAATATTATCACAGTATTCTACAAAAAATAACCAATATTAGGTACAAATGTGCAATTACCTTTAAGCCTTCCCTAAGAAAATATTAAAGCATTAGAAAACATTATTAAGTGTATAAGGAGAGATTTAATATATCTTTTATGTGCATAAGGAAGGTTAGATGGGCCTAAGAAAGGTTAGATGGGCCTTATTTTATTTCCTAATTTAGAGGCCCATCATCACCCCCTGCATTAGAACTATTTCTCATCCATTGAGAAACCTATCCATTCTCCTTGCCTTCTAGTTCTTCCCCGCATGATCGCTTATTTCATGTTCTATTTATTGGCGCATGCACTACTCCTCATGCTAATATTCTTGTTATTCTTCTTGCATTTTATACTTGTGGGTGCCGTACATGTAGGTTAGATGCCTTCAACAAATGTTTATTTTTGCATGCCAAGAGGTGGTGGGTCCACCTTTTATTTTATTTTAATTTTAATTTTAATTTTTTTTTGTTTTTTTTTAATTGCATGTCGAATAAACTCATAGTTCTTTTTTCCGTGAACTTAGTTCACCCTTGGTTACCTCTTTGGCACTACTCTTTCTTCCATTACATGAACTTCTTATCACCCACTTTCTCAATTCCTATTTACTTTTGTCTTGTTCCTCGTTCTTGGTGGAAAAAGAGAGGCTAGTTTCTAGATAAGGCTGAGGTTGCTTGTCTCATCGATTTTAGCTGAAAAAAATACTTTCCTTCTCACACTTTTTAATGTTTTTCATAAGATAAAATAGTTTTTCGAAGAAAGTTTTATATGATTGCATACCAGAGACTTACCATTGATTTTTTTTTATAGGTGATCTTCAAGCTATTGATATGGATGTTGGAGTCGTCTTCGATGGTTCTAAAGCTACTCGAAGTTGCATTTGATAATCTGCTGAGGTCCTTTTGGAGCTTCGAGCACAGGAGGAGGAAGCCCAATTTTGAGTACCTTTAACTATGGTGTTGACCGAATTTTATTTTTTTTCCAACTTGTTGTTTTTTCTACGCTTACAAATTTTAGAGAGTACCTACATTCATTAGAGAGAGATACATGGAGAAATGCAATTTTTTTTCTTAAGGCCTACTAGCCGGCTCAATGAGGTTTTCCACTAGTAGGTCTGCTCTAAAAGTGCGCTCAAAGGAGGTTTTCACCGAGGATATTTTATTTTTTCTCCTTTTTTTTCAACCCAATGACTCGCCTCATGGAGGTTTTCAATCGATGGACCAATCTCATATGCCTCAAAAGTGGTTTTCACCTAAGATTTTATTCTTTTTCCATTTTTTTTTCTTTTATTTTTTATTTTTCACTTTCCTACTCTACTTGATAAAAAAACAAAAACATTTTTCAAGTATAGGAACACTTACAATGGAGCCATGTACACATCAAGATGAAAAATAAAATTAGGTGCACTCTTGGAATACATGCTCGAGATGTTACTGGATATAAGAGATGAATTTATTTGATCAGGGGATTGTATCAAGTAATGTTCAAGAAGAGTGGGTTGTTGCAACTTAATGACTATTTGGAACCATATGTCAATATAGTTGTGACACCTCGGGTCCACTTGATGAGTTGGATCACCTTGGAAGTCCTCTTCTATTATGATACTCAAGCCTTCCTCTTTTTGTTGATTGTTCTCTTGAACACATGGAGGAAATGCTCGATAAACATGAGGAAACTTTCTCAACATCTCATTCGATGTCAACTGTTCATTAAGTGCGGCCCTTGATCTTTTGATCTCCTCATTTGGATCTTCTTCTTCTTGATGTTGTCCTTTTCAATGAAGTTAAGAAATTCTCTTCTTTGCAATACCTTTCTTCAACGAAGATGAATACCATCTAGATCAATAGGAGATGTTTGGAAGTGTTGTACCTTAGCGTTGTAAGTGAGCGGAGATACTTCATTGTACGTGTTTGGAAATGGTGATACGGGTAGTTGAGTGGGGGGTGGATATATGAGATGGATCTGTTTGAGGTTGTGGTTGTGGTGGAGGTGGAAGGTAGGGATAGCATGGAGTTGGGTATGGGGGATATTGAGGGAAATCTTGAGGATATTGTGGATTTTCCAAATAAGGTCCTTTTCCAACCATGTTGCCACAATTGGATTTGGGTTTGAGATGGACGAGGTATCCAAGGAGGGAGTCTGTCCCCATTAGTTTGAGATGTATGTGAATAAGCTTGAAATTGTGAAGTGGGTCCTTGCATCATATCAAGTTGACTAGTCTCCGATGGTATCCTTTGCGCTACATATCATAGCTTATTTTGTTGATTTCCTTGCTCCATTGTCTTCCCTGGTAAACTTCTTTAAACCAGTGAATGACGGACAACATTTAGTAGCATACGATTATGCATGGATAACAAAAAATATCAGCATATTCATTTTTTCTCATTATGCTCTCTTAACATTTCTACTTGTTCGGTTAGATTGCTAAGAATTTATGTTTTAAAGTTGATCAAGAAAATTTCCAAGTTCATATTGCCTTACTAATGTTGAGGCAGCATTTACTTACTCTTTTGCCTTCCTCTTGATATGCACTTCCATGTTTCACTAATTTCTTCAAATTACAATTGGTATACATCTCCTCCACTCATGAGATTAAGGATATCAATCCACTCATCCCTAATTGTTCTAAGTAAGAGGTTTTTTAGTGTGACAAATCCTAAATGATGAAAAAATTTCCCTCTTAACATTCAACATGAACCTATCTATGAGATCCTCAAGGCTCTCATCCTCTTTTTGATTCATTCTAAAAATGTCTTCTTTAAAATCATGGTTTTTATATTTTGCTATGAATATCTCTTACATACCATTCCATGATCTTATTGAATTAGTACATAGACTCATGAACCATTTAAGATATTTATCCTTCAATGTTGTAGGAAACAATCTCAATTTTTGAGTGTGTGATAAGAAGCCATAAGATCTAAAAAGTATCTTAAATTCAAAGAGAAATGTTTCTGGATCATCCGTCCTAACACAATGGAAGTTGGGAAGGAAAGATGGAGGGATGTTATTCATATGTACATTGATGTCCATATCTTGAACTGAAACCCAATAAGATCTTCTTCATTGTCATCATATCCATCCATCTCTTATACCTTCAAAATTGTATGGTGATGTGATATTTACTATACCACATGGTCAAGTGGGGGTTTGTATTGGAGAAGTATAAAAAATGAGTATCCCTACCCCTATGAGGCATGAAAATCATACATTTTTTTGTATTTTTTCAATATATCAGTAAAACAACATGAAAAAAGGAAAGCATAAATAAATTTAAAACATAATCAAAGCATCTACTAGACACCTCCTCGGAAATGACGCCAATAAGTGGTTAGCCTTGGTATTGCACCAAAAGTGTTGCAACTCCCTAGGGGTCTGCCCTACTTTAATTTATCAACCTGTGTTTCATACAAAATTGAGGGTGAAAGTGCTATATACACAAGTAGATAGATTATGCTCATGTCATCCTCTTCTCGCTTTACGAAAGGGTGCAATTTCTTAAACTATGATAAGAACTGAAAGTAAATTGCTAGAAGGAAAGGAAAAAAAGGAAACTAACTCAATTTTCAGAAACGAAATGACAGAAAATGAAACTAATTTAACTTTCACAAAGGAAATGATGGAAACGGAACTAATTTAATGTGTGAAAGAAATGGTAGAAAGGAAACTAATTCTAAACCACACTTAACACTGGTCGATCAGCTAAACACACCCTACTTATCTTAAGATCTATCTACCATGCTTCTATCCATGATATAACTAAACTTGAGGAAGTGTTGCTTCCGAGTTTGGATAAAAGGGTGTTAACGGTCATAAGGGAAGGCCAAACACATGAAACTAGGCATAGAAGTGTGAAATCACAAAAAATCCTTTGGAGTGGGAGGCTTTTAAAAGTGCAATGGTGGAATTTTGAAGGGAGGGATGGAAGTAAGATATGAGATATGTGATATCGCAATCGCAATATCGCAAATATGGAGGGGGTAGCGTAAGTGTTGTTCGGGAGCGTGAACGAATTTTGAAATGCAATGGAATAAATACTGTGAAATGTGAAATGCGACACGATAAAGATTGTGAAATGCGAAATGTGACAGCATGACATGGTGGTAGGGCCGATGGCAGCAGTACGACAGTGATATCGCAATCGGTGTTGGGAGCGAAACGAGTTACAAGAACCAAATGAAAAATGCAATTTTTTATTTATGATGTATGAGTACGGATAATTATTCCAATTGGCATTTGGAGTGGTAAGTGATAATAGGAACCAAATAAAAAATGAAATTTTTCGATGTGGAGGAGTACAGAGAATTATCTCAATCACCGTTTGGAGTCATAAGTGTTAATGGAACCAAACAAAAAATGTGATTTTATGATTTGCGATATGGTGGAGTACAAAGAATTATCAAAATCGGTGTTTGGAGTGGTAAGTGTTAACGCGGGAACCAAAATGAAATATGTGATTTGTGATTTGTGATGTAGCAGGTATGGAGAATTATTGCAACCTGACGTTTGGAGGTGTAAGTGTTAATGACAACCAAATGAAAAAAAGGAATTTTTTATTTGCGATGTGGTGAGAGTGCTACAATAATGTTACAATCCACTATTGGTAATGGTAACATTTAACGAAGTGTGGATATTGCGAAAAGGAATCGCGATAAGTATTAAAGGGAACTGGTAAGGTTTATTTCTAAAGGATTTTCCATTGTTTTCGTTAATAATCGACGAAAAGGGAAGGTAAAAGGAAAATCATAGAGATGTTGATGAATGACAAAGGAAGGAGATGCGAGGATCCTGCAAGATGCAAAAATGTGATAGCGGGGATTTCGAGGAGGAAAGTCGGAGGTCAAAATTTTAACGGTTTGGAATAAAAAGGGTGCGAAAGTTGATAAGAAAAGAAAACAGAGGGAAATGGAGGCACAAAAGCAAGGTTCAAAGTTGCATAACAAAAATTTGGAGAGGAATTGGAAAATGACGTGGAACGACTTAATGAACTACTCTGGAACTTTCTGATGCTTATTACTGAAAACAACCTTGTTGATCCATGCATGAAAAAATATATGAATGTGTGATAATACAGTGAAAGAATGGCTCAGTACTGTTAATACAATTTCTTCCATAATCTCAGAAATAGTGAACGTAAAGTAATTTTTTGGCTTGTGGGAAGATCTACCCTCCTCGAACTCTATGGATAAAGATGAGAGGGGAAGGCTCGATCCACAAATTTTGGAGTTGTCTATTATATTATTGTCATAAGAAAATAAAAAGCTACAACAGCAAAATGAAAGAAAAAAAATAAACAACAATGAAACTATCAAGTAGATCTAATTGAATGATAGAAACAAAACTAGATAAATGATGAGAATGAAAAACAACAAAGAATTTGGGGCACATGGATTGGGCCCCTAACCCATGAGCATCGCTCCTAAAACTAGATCAAGTAAAACAACATATGACTACTCATTGCATTAGAAAAATATAGTCTTATTACACCCCGAACGTCTTAAAACAACAAAAGAATAATAGAATGGAAACAGAATGGCATGGGATGGAATGGAATGAAAATGGAATTTAAATGGAATCGACTAGCAACAAATGGATCAGAAAAATCAACTAGAATCCCCCTAATTAGCTCTTGATCAACTTTATTTATCCTCAAGGGCAGCTATGTAACAACTCCCTAGAAAATAGTTATTGAGTCCACTTTGACTCCAAGTAAACCCTAGATTGACTAAAAAATCGTCTCGGCTTGCTTGGTTGCCTTTGATATTTAAGGAGGGTGGACAAACCCTTGAATCTCTCCAAGATTTCGCAATAATCTCCCGATATTTGTCTCATTTATTATTCAATATTGATCTTCCAAAGGTGGGAGAAGCAAGTCTCTAAATTATATCCATCTCCAAATCCGTATAATCTTCCAAATATTCTCACAATATTCTACAAAAAATAACCAATATTAGGCACAAATGTGAAATTACCTTTAAACCTTCCTAAGAAAATATTAAAGCATAAGAAAACATTATTAAGTGTATAAGGATAAATTTTATATATCATTTATTTGCATGAGGAAGGTTAGATGGGCCTAAGAAAGGTTAGATGGGCCATAGTTTATGCCTAATTTAGAGGCCCATCACTACCCATAGAGGATTAGGTATCCATCATTCTCCCTCTTAATCTGAAGGGGTATGTGTGAGTCCAAGAAGAGAGTTGTAATACAAAATGGAAAAGTATGCATGGTAGCAGAGGGTTGAATGAGCTCTCTAAAATGTTGGCATAAAAAGGTGGTTTAAGGATGGCCACAAACACTAGAATGCTTAGTGAAGTTCCCGCAACTCTTCTAAATATGACAAGAAGTTGAGGTCTTCTACTAGAGGAAGTGCTCCTCATATTTTTAAGAGGGAGACCTTAAACTCTAGAAGAAGGGAGGTCTACAACCTGTGATGATTTCAGGATGACCACCAACTACGGAATGCTTGATGCATTTCCTATAACTCTACCAAAAATGGCAAGAATGTGAAGTCTTCCTCCAGAGGAAGTGTCCCAAATTATTTGAAAAGGAATAATATCAACCTTTCATAAATGGTTTAAAGCCGACCACGAATCAAATACATGCTCATGGGCATCTGTGTCCACTGCTACAACTCGAATCTAGAATTCCAAGTTGTGGCTTAAGCTCGCTTGAACTATTGTGTCTCCGGCTACAACTCGAATGCTGGAATGATAGGTTGTGGCTTAGGCTCACTTGATGTGGTTTTGTCTTTGGCTACAACTGCGAATCTGGAATGACAAGTTGTGTCTTAGGCTCGACTTGAACTCGTTGTATCTCCGGCTACAACTCGAATCTAGAATGATAGGGTTGTGGCTCAAGCTTGCCCTGATGTGGCTTCAAAGATTGTAGATAAACACCATTCCCCCCTGCTAGGGTACAAGGTGAGATTATGGCATAAAATCAACTACAAGATTTTTCAATATTCTATAACAAGTTCGACATATGGCTTGAACATATTATTGGTTGTTGATGCCCATTGCAAAGAAGTGATCCATGGAAGATGAATATTTGTCCTTGCAAGAGGCTTGTTTCTTAAGCATACGTGTGAATAATGGGTGTGCCGACCACAGGTTCTAGCATGGGTGAAGATCGAAACAATGATATTTCATATGGCCAACTTGATCACAGTGTTGGCATTTTCCAATTGAGTTGTTGCTACTATGGAGAAGGAGAAAAATATAGAATAGTTGAGGATGAGCTATCATGAATAAATTTGGCACTTTCGAAATTTTATGGGCCGAAGTAGTCCGAAATATGAAAGGACAACTCGTCATATCCAATACCTTTTTTGTGCTTGTTATGGACAAGCTCTTCCCGAGGTTTGATGATGGGCTTGGTAGGTGGAAGATGGATGTTTTCTTTTTTGCATGAAAATCTTCACTTGTACTAGGCTCAATGATCCGACCAATATCTTGTTGTCTGACGAGAGGTTGTGTTTATGTTCGAAAAAAAATAATTTCATAATGAAAACTCTTTTGTTGTAACTCATCTCATTGTACCTAAGATTCTAGTTTTAGAAAATCAATCTTTTCCTGTGCATGATGCAAGAAAGTTTGAATATCAAAGGTCTTTGTTGATTTTAACTATGATGTCCGTAGTAGACACCATTAGTGTGCTTAATGGCTCTAAAAACCCATTTAGTCCGGCCATTGTCAAAATTTTAAATTCCTATATCTAAATGTGCTCCCAAAAGAAAATAAAAAAGTACTCCTTTTGCTAAAGGAAGACGTATCTCGAATGCTACGGGGCTAAGAGTGTCAATGGAACTTATAGAAGGGATATTATCAACACCAAATGTACATTTAGTGTAGAACCTAGATATAAAGAATAACAACACAATGTGGATATCAAGAATAACAACAAGGTGTTATCCTTTTCAAAATAATACAAGGTCCACCTTACAATGAATTTGTTTTTAGTTATTGATCAATTGTATCATGAAGAGTATAATGTATCAAAGTCTTCAATAAGTCTAATACTTCACTAATTTGAGTAATTTTTTTAAGGACTTCAAACAAATAGAGGGTGTAGGATTTTATCCACATTAAGAAATAGAGCTTTTAAGGTTGTCTTCATCTATCGAGGGATGAATACATGATGTCCATGGTTAGTGGAATATGTGGTTTTTGGTTTGTGCTAAAGGAAGGTGGACACTCCAAAGAAATAAATTATAGGCACCCTAACTGTCAAGAGGTCATGAGCCAACACAACTTAGCTTTATATCCACTACTCATCTTTACCATTCAACTCGTTTGTTGCATCTCGACTCCACAATACTGGTTCTAACTCTATGCTATGCATTACCACACCTCCAAGATCACTAGAAGTAAGTGATATTAGCATTCATGGCACACCATTAATGAAAATCTTGTTCCTTTCCTCTTTCCAACACAACACGTAACAAATAGCATACCATAAATCGGTTGCACCATATACCATATTCTTGAGGCATACCAAGGTTTCAAACAATGTTCAAAGATTTAAAAAGAACCAATGCATACCATTTATGCATCATAAAATGGACAACCAACATACCTCAAATAACACACCATAATTTTGACCATCAAGAACACATCCACGCTCACCGCACCATTCAATTACATTCTTGCTAAAAATCAATGCACCACGGGCTCTAAAGGGGGTCGAGGGAACACATGCTTGATGCCGCAGTCTTACCAAACTATTTTTTTTCAAGAATAAGTGTTGATGATTCCTCATCCTCGGCATGAATCAAAGCGATGATTATTTATGCGAGAATTGGTCAAAACCCACACGGCCTACATCAGTAGGTATAATTTTTTTTATTATTGGCCTCCGTGTTCGGATGGATCACTCATTAATTATGTATTCCACCTCATTCCGGGAACTATGTAGCGTAGTTAATATCGACTATAATTCAATATAATATGTAGCGGAGTGAGGTGGGAGGTGGGATGAGAAAGACCTTCGGGGGAGCAGGGACGTGAGGGAGGGGGGGATGGGTAGTATAGGTGAGGGTGAGTGAGAAGGGTAGTGTAGGTGAGGGGGGAGCTATGGGAGTGGAGTGAGAGGTCAATAGGAGTAGATGTGGGAGGTCGACGGAGGGCCATGTAGTGATGACCGGTGTTGAGTAGGTGGGAGAGGGCCGATTGTTGGTGGGAGAGGGTTCTTGATCGCAATCGTGATGGCTTTGGCTATCGTTTCCTGCTACTACGGGCTGGCACTCTAGGTATCAACTATGGCCTCATAGCGCACAATATTCCCTCGGCTTCTAAGGTAGTAGTAGTTGATCAAGAAGAAGAGGTGGGAGAGGGCCGATTGGTAAGGCCGACTATGCAAATGACCGAGTGGAAGTGAGGGTAGTGTAGGGAGCTACGCGAGTCACACATTCACCAGCACCACAATGTTGTAACACCGAGAGGGGATGTGTTATGCCTCTAGTAACATTTCTGGTGTTGTGGAATTAGGGATCACAGTCCGTGTCTGGATGGGGGCGATACAATCCCGCAATACCTCAGTTATCACCTCGAGTTTTCTCTCGGTTGTGGAAAAGGAAATTATACCCATAGGTAACCACAAAGCCAACCCTTCGGTCTGCAATCTAGCCAATATGCATTCAGAGAGGGCTCTCTCTTTGGCGATTTCCATTCTTTGTTTCGAAGGTTTTAGGCTAGTTATCGATCCAGAGAGTTTGTTTGTAAAAATGCGGAATCCACAGCTAAAGGGCTAAGGTTGAAATTTTTGCGTACCCATTCGGCTATGGAGTCAGTTGGGATGGATTTCATCGGATTTCTATTCTATACACAAGATGGCTTTACAGCAAGATAACTAGACGAGAGAACAATCCTTAAAATTTTAAAGTCTGGATGGGATGATCTTGAAGGGATGATGAAGGCGACTAAGAATCTTTCACCATGTTCAGAAAGAAATGAGATGACTACAAACAAAGAGAAAATGAAGAATTGTTTATTATAGTAATAAAAAATGTTTAAAGTAGCAAAGCAAGAGCATTTAAGAATTCGTAGCTCATAGCTAATTTAGAGGAAAATATTAAGAACAATCACATCCGAGACTCGTCAGTACAATTAAGTAAATTTACAGACTCAATCCACTATGCATGATTCGTTAAATGGACATAATGATATTATAAACTGATATAAAACTTAAGACAAAGGAGTAGAAAGACTTATTGAACTTTACGCTGCTCCAACACATGAATCCCCGCAAAAGGTCCTGGGCTTCAAATCGTCATCCAGGTAAAGCTACGAATAAATTTCCTCTCCAGAAATGCTTTTTTATTCCGAAAAATCTCAATGTTGCAAAGCAGTAATAGAATCCACCCTCAATACTCTCTTTGAGGGTTTATTTATACAAGAAATACTTGAAAAATCTCACACTAACCCTAGCCAATAATCTAGGGTGACTAAGGGAGTAATTTACAAATAAACGAGGAGACAAAGTGGTCTCGTGGATAGAATAATAAAGTAGCTCGCTGATGTCGTTGTTCCCTCATTTCTGCCGATGTGATGGGAGGCAAGGGCCGAAATAGGCAGACTCGCGTCGTGCCCCTTGGAGTACTTTTCATGACTTGTTTGATACTCTTTGTCTTTACGGATACTCTTCACCTCGTTCAACTGATGCTCTGTCGTTCGTGCTCATTTTTATCTTTCACATAATAGTAAAAAGATAAAATTCTCATGCCGAAGATCATTTTCATAGTAATTTCCAATAGGTCATTCCCACCATTGGATCTTACCGGTATCACGGAGTCCACATAACTTTCCTCAATGTCTCACTCTGACCTGTCGGCAGGTTTGGTAAGAAAGTGGGCTCATTAGGGAAACAAATACTTTTTATTTCCATGTTTCAAGATGAGAATAAATTCTTCACCCCGTCATAAATATTTCTCCCTCGTTGGCAACGTTGTTTTCGCTGCACCGATAGAACTAGCGCGTTGTATTTTGAGCATGGATATCTATTTTCTTGACATAGGTTTCTCCAATTTCCATTATTTGGTCCCGTGAGAGCATTGACCGGGTAACCCGCCTGTCTAACAAAACTTGAAATTTTTACTCTACGAAAGCATTAATATCATCCAAAATATCCGAACACTTCCTTTCTAAAGTACGCATAAAAGTTCTTTTGATGAAAACTCTTTTTATCATCAAAATAGTGCCGGTCCCGTCTTCAATTCCTAGTCCCCGCAAGCCGGTTGTCTTGATCGTGGTGTTCAAAAATTGGAATAAGTTGATTGGCCCAGCAGGTCTACCTCTCTTAGTTCATCTCTTGTACATGGTTATTTCTTTCCTCGAGGCCACTTTAATCGGTCATTTTGTTCAAAAAATTGCTTGAATAGAGGGCCAAATACTTTTATTAACTCAATTATATTACCCCAAAGAATTTCATTGTTTCCTTCAAAGGCTTTTCTAGTGAAAGATGTTTTCTAAGAAGCATGTAACTAATCATGGCCCAATCTTTTAATTTCACCTGGCATTATCAGCAAGCGGTCTTTCTTAGGATGTATCATACTTATCCGCTCCAAATTTTCTAATTGTAAATTTGTGGTTTGAAGTTCTGTGACTCTTAATTGTAAACTTTCCATTTGTTTTATCAACTCATCGAAGTTAAACCAGAAGTGTTTACCCTGTCACCTGCCTTCGTTTGTTGCTTTGTTGTTGTAGTACTTCTGTAGCTGTAGTAGCTTCCATGGTGGGATGTTCCGCTTGATAGCTTCATTTTCTCGTAGAAAGCTTGTTCCAATTTCCTTCTCTATTTCACTTAGTTGCTCGTCAGTTACTTTTAAGAGCAACTTCATTACCTCTTCTTGTGAGTCCCCTTCAAAACTTCTTGGGTCCGAGGGTGCCTTGAGGGTCGCAATTTTAGTCGCATGCGAGCAAGAAACTGTATGTCACTCATCTTTCTTCTTTATTAGTGCCTCAATGCTTTTTAATATCTTTGTTGGTAGACCAATGCCGATAATTATGTCTTCCGGAGACTTGTCTCGGTATCTTTGGCCCGAGAAGAGCCTTCTCAATTTGCAATTGGGCGCTTGTGTTATTTAAAGAATCTTGCGACCGTTAGGGCTGCCATGGCTTTATTAGTAAGAGTAGAATACACCATTTCGATTGTCTAGCCATAGGCATACCTTACGAGGTCTAAAGGATGAATGTCCTTTTCTAGGACCCTCAAAATTTGTTCTAATATAATCGAGGAAATTTCTTTGTCATGGGTTTTGGCACCTGTGACTAGAAAGTGGCTCATTATCATTTTGCCTTGTGAAATTTCAAAATGCCGACATTAACCTAACCCGCGATTATTTGGAGCCATTTTCTTAAATATTGATCATATGCCTTCATTCTTAATGGATCATTCTTTGCCTTTATTATCGGTGAAAGTTCTTTTTATATCGTATCCTGTTTTTGGTGGCCTAAAGGAGGATACTTCGCACTACATCGCTATGTGCAAAGCTTTTCCTTTTTGCTCGTATGGGTCACACTTCACGACGGGCAGCTAGTTGACCTATCTTCTCTTCCATCATCAAACACCTCATCTGTGATTTCCACATCCGCAGTGGATCCGGATTTTATGTTTTTTTGGCTTCGATGTATTCCCGAGGGACTCTTTAGGAGGAGTAGTATCCGGAACCCGCCTTTTCTTTCCTATTTCCATGTTGGATGGAGTTTGTACTCTGAAAACTTCTCGGATGTTTTACCCGAGGTGGGAGAAAATTGTGTTTGATGCGTGTGCCTCGCGGAAGTTGAGGTTTCTCTCGCGATTGACTGAGAGTTTCAATGACCTCGAATTTCGGAGTTCCTTTCCTTTGCCTTTTGATTCTGCACCTGCCACCTGAGTGAAGCCGCCTTCCGCATGTAATGTCTCACCGTAGATTTGACTTCACTTTGAGAGAAGTGCCAATGTGAGGTGTACCCGCCCTTGACCACAAGATTCTGGGAGTCAGCGCTTCTTCTCAAGATATTTCATCGTGCGTTCATTTTTCTTCTTTCATCTCTTCCATCAATTAGTGTTATTGCCACGCATTCGTCTTGATTGGCATATTGTTTCTAATTCGAGAATCTCGTGGTGTATGTAAGAATT
Organism: Pinus albicaulis; assembly: GCA_034641835.2. Taxonomy (NCBI): domain Eukaryota; kingdom Viridiplantae; phylum Streptophyta; class Pinopsida; order Pinales; family Pinaceae; genus Pinus; species Pinus albicaulis. The sequence continues at coordinate 103,953,563 of CM076584.1, forward strand.
ATTTGTTCTTTGTCTCTTTTCCCCGAGATAAAACCAAATGGGTCATAAGGAACTCCAACGAAAAAGCTCTTGGAACACGCGATGGTATGCACGATGTGTCTCGCTTCTTGCCGTCTCTAGAGTTGCGGAATGAAAGGACCTAATCGACTTTTTGATCCTTAATTGGGCTTTCTTCTTCACACTACTAAAAATGGATTACATCTAAAGTATTCATTTGCTGAAAGTGTCCGAAGGCGTATGTCTCATGGTTACGTATCTTCGGCAACTTGAATGGATGTAATTCACATCCATAGATTCCCCGATGATCTGAATGGTTTTGATATACAAATACCAATCTCCAACTTTAGCAAAGTCACGTGAAAGTTGCAAGGTCTTCTTGATTTCATTACTGGGCTTTGGAGGAGGGATTCCGCCCATCCTTGAGAGCAGTTACAGGTGGATACTGCAAGGATCGATGAACTCAGTATGGGAATATGGAGACTTATGGGAAGAATGAATAATGGGAGACCAAAAATATATAAGCTCGACCTAGGGTTTCCCTTGGCATCAAGTTTTTTAACGAGGAAAGGGAACCTTCTCTGATTGATAGAAGATAATGAAGATGATAAATAACCGAGGAATATTTAAAAACTTTCTCATCATCTAGCCTCATGGGCGAGTCATGGATTCTTAATGGCTATGAAGGAAAGGCAAAGTCATATTTAACTTCGGAGGTTTCCCGAGGAGTAAAAAATAGACAGCCAGAAACTGGGAGTTATCTCATCAACATGTTCACCGGTATTGAAACCCAAGACAGATATCATGTTTAGGATGAGCCTTCCCAACTTAGTGAAATAATAAAAACCATAGGGAGGAAGTCCCTTGGTTGATGTTCGAGGCAACATGAAATTGGCGAAATGGACTTCAATTTTTCTCTGGGTCAATTGATTAGACTTTTCAATCAAGTATTATCTATGAGACAAAGGTGCACAGTTCTGACCGTTCAAAATGTAGCATTACATTGATCGCTCGAGTAATGTGGGAAAAGAACACTTTGGTCCAGGAGAGATATTCATGACTCTTTGAGTGGGATCATGGTTAGAATAGCAATAGTGGATGATTTGCGGGAAAGAAATGGCTCGAGGGGATGAGATATCGCGGAGATTGGATTCCCACAACCCAATGAGATCTTGGCTCCCTTCGAGTACTCGTCTCTGCGGCTGACAATAACTCGTGAGCGACTTTCATCAAAATGCAAGTCTTTAATCCGGAAATATTTATCTACTAAAGGTAAATATTCTAACTCCCGGTGAGGGGCATTTCGAGGAGTTACATTCAAAGGCCGCCGACCTCCATTTTGGTTCTTGTGGATTCAAAAACGGAGGTTTCGTGCACCTTTCACGCGGGTGCGATTTCACTTAAAATGAAGGAAAGTAGCTACAATTGTAGTTCTTTAGAACAATCTCGCTACGCTTTAAAAACCTCGGAATGATATCGCGTTGATAAAGATTTAATCACTAATCCGATGGAAAACAACGAGAGAAACAAACTTTCTTTTCTCGAAGTTCGAAGCGCTATAGGATAAAGACTGCTCTTGGAGGAAAGGCCGGCTACTAACGCGCGTCGGTACGCGAGGATGATGCTTGAACACGAGTGCGGCGCGCTGGGAGCGCAGTCGAATTGAGCAGGTGGATTTCGGGTGGAAATTTGAAATTCATAGCGGAAAGCACGACCGCGATTCGAAAGTGGTGAAAATGCAACATAAAAACACGTGAATTTTGTTTTATTTTGCAAAAGGTCAAAAAAAGTTTTACGGATCGGGAGTGACGATCACTTTAGTACGGGGCCGGCGTGGGCGGTGCTCAAAGCGTACGCGGCTAGTCCCCACACCGCTTATGGACAAAGGTGGTATCGAGCACCTGGGAGACGATTCCACGCGGATGGACGCGTGGCGGTGAACTATTCCAATGCCACCATTCCGTCAGACAGCTAAAGTGCTGACAATGGACGGGGTGAGCGGAATTGATGAGGAGCGCGGACCGTTTGTGGAAAGGCGATACGCGTGGAAAGGACGGGGAGATAGTGGGGGTGGTTGTCTGCGCAGAGCCCGGCACAATTAACTTGGTTTAATTAATCATCCCGGGTGGCATATGATTGGTGGAGGGAAGGCTATTAATTAGTTCGAAGTAACTAATTAACTCACAGTATAATGGAAAAAAGGAGTCACGGTGGGGTTTCGTTGGATGGGATGCCAAGTGGATGGGCCACGGCGGCATGCGGATCTTTCCGATGTCCGAAGTTTTGGTTTTTTAAACATAAAAAATTCGGGTTTATTCTTTTTGTATTAAACATATATATCACAATGTTTAAACTATCATATATGTTTTTTATTATATGATAAATTAACCGGCATATAATTAATTTACTATAGGGCGGGGTATTATATAACAATATATTTAACAAAGGGCTTGTATAGTGGGTTTTCATTTGAATGCACTGGAAATAAATACTCTGGCTAAACTTTATAATAAAATGGGTTTTTTGTATGTATGTAAAAGGAGTTATGTACTTGGACTAAGAGGCACTTTCCCTAGGGATTTAGTAAATAGAGTTAAATGTAAATATGACACAAAGACGAGAACCGTCAAAACACTGCACATGCTAAGAAAGTGAAAATTTCGAAAGTAAATCATGCAAAATCTCATCTTCCACGCTTAAACTTAGAATAGTAAGTTATTTTGAGGGATTTTTATGGAATTTTTCATAATTTTCCTTAAGAAAAATGGGATACTTAGGAAAAGATTAAAGATGAATGATTATAATGGATGAATTATCTCAAGTACTTAGGTCTTTTTGATCATTGGGCCGAGGGTCCGGTCCCTCCAAAAAGTCAAGGAAATTCCTTGAGCCTTTGATCTCCAAATACCTTAGTACTTTGGGGGAAATTAGTAAAACTTTTTAGGGGAAAGTGATGAAGGAGGTTAATGATTTTGACTTTGCCTGCTGTGATTTTCCAAACGTATGTCTGCTTCGATTTGTGATGAAAGTAAAGGATCAAAAAACATTTAGCAAAACATCATTCATCGCATAAAACTGTAACACCATCTACCTACCCTATCTACTCACCATTTTCTCTTCTTTATTAGGGTGCATTTAGACTTGAAAACCCTTTTCAACCTTTTTCTTTTTACATGATAAATCTATCTAGTTCTACATTTATTACATCCAAGGGCTCATATTAAAACTCATTTGAGCACCTTTTATTAACTCTCACCTATCTACTTATCTCGCCAAGATTAAATCATAGTAGATACTTATTCTCTATTCTACAACATGAAATTGAAAAATGAAATGAGTCAAGTTTAAACAAGCTTTTCGACTCCTTCATAAATTGTGGCAAAGTTTTCGACAAACGTGCACACAATCACTTTTATTTACAAAAATTTGGAATAGTAGTGGCATTTTTGGATTTGCACACTTTCCTTGGTCTATTTTTTTGCTTTCGTTCATTTCTTTCACTTTTTTGACCATTTTTATTTTTCTTACCCTTTGATTTTTCTTTTAGGGTATACCCTTTACATTTTTTACATTTTTTTGATTTTTTTCGGGTTTTTCAAGAATATAGGAACACCTTGCCACAAGCAGGGTTTGAACATATTCCATAGTTCAATCAAGACAATCATGAAAAATGACACCTATTGGTATAGGAGTCTAACACTGCTCCACTTGGGGATGGCTTTTCCTTGTGAAAAGTCAAGAACACGCAGGTCGATTTGCCTCAAAATGTCTTTAAACTAAACCATGTAATCTCCCTTCTTCTGGTAGCTTTATTGTACATATGATAGTGAAACTTTCTGAAGCTTAGGGCCTTCACTTTCGTGGCTTCAACTCCAAGAAGTCACCATCCAATCAAAACACTGCATTTAGAAAAGGATATATTATGTGCCAAAGTTGTGGAAAAATCAAAACATCCTAGTAAATAGGATCAAAATAAATGCTTCGACATTCGACTCCATTGTACTGTCCCTTCTTCAGCTTCGAATTGTCCAAATCCTTCAAAAAGTATGTGTTGTTTCCTTGCAAGGCATGTATGATGTAAAGTCTCTTTCCACAAGAAATCAAATTTCCCATGTTTCCCTTTTTCTTTCTCTTTCTAGAATCCCATCTTAGGACTTTATCACACTAGTTGAAAATCTTCAGCCTTTCAGTCCTTTTATCAAACATTTTCTTTAGCTTTTCCGCAAGACTTGAGATCGTTGGTATACCTCTTCCCCGGTTTCGATGCCGCAAGGGATTGTTTGATTAACTCTTCTTTGAATGTCATTTGGTTCCACTTGAGCCTCCCGTGAGTAATTTCATAAAGCGGAATTCCTAAAGATGATGGAATCATGCTTCAAATGCCATAAACCAATTCATATGGACTAGTCCCAATTGATTTCTCTCTTAGTTGTAAGTCCGTTTGCCCACAATGCGTGAGTCGGCTTTCTCGTGCCCGATTATTTTTGTTTTCTCTCCAATAACTTTTTCGATGATATTAATAAGGGCTTTTATCGGAGGATTGCGCTTCTAGTCCATTGCCCCTGCAGGGGTAATAAGCCGGCTGAATGGCCTAAAGTAATATGATATTTCGTTTACTACGTAAAACTAATCATTTTCTTTTGACTTAAATGCGTGCCGCAGTATCTCGTTATAATCTTTTCTCAGACTGACCAAATCTTGAAGAGAAACGTAATGATTTCTAAAAACCCTATAATCACAGAATCATTGGCACATGCCCGCATGGGATAGCTTCAACCACTTAGTGAAGATAGATACGTGGCGTAAAGAAATCCCATCTCAGTGTTTCCTGAAGAAGGTGGATGAATTTCTCCAATAAAATCTAATCCCCATTGTTAGAAAAGGTCTTTCTCTGTGGAAATTGGTTTTAAATGGTGCGAGTAACGCTTTCTCTTACTCCTCATCAGACACTTGGCGACAAGTTGTTACAAATGTCTCAACATCGAAGAGGAAAATAATGTTGGCCGGTAAAGAAAACACGTACTCTCTTAATATTTTGTGCACGGCTGATTTCCGGTAGAATGTCCTCCACAATCGCGCGCGAAATTCGACAAAGAACTGCTACGGCTTTCATCTTTTAATAGACAATTCAATAAAGATTCCTTCATGATTTTTCCAAAATAGAGTGCTATCTAAAATACAATATTTCAAAGATGTCATTTTTAAAAATCTTCTCGATCTCCGGACAACCCCGGAGGAGCTATGCGCTTTAATAAAACATGAATGATATCGATGTACCGGGGTGAATCTAAGAAAGCTTGACCCATTTGTGGAGTCGCCATCTCTCGATTGTCATCCGGGCTTCGTTAATGTCTAAGGAAGGCTTTCGGCAATTAGTTTCGGTCATGAGTTGTGCCAAACCTTGACCTTTTATGAGTTTTGTTGGTTTAATCTCAATATCATATTCTAAAATGGTGGCTATCCACTTACCTCTTTTACCTTCCAAAATGCCATCTTGCTTGAGTCAAAATGTCTTTAATCTACGGCATTAGGCACATAAGCTATCACATGAGAATATAATATGTAAACTCTGCAAATCTTTAATTGCTTTTACCAATGCAAAAGCCTCGTTTTTCCATAATATTGTATTTCAAAAATGCATCCCCAAGTGCTTTGCTAAAAATGCTGTGGTTTTTCACACCTGCAGTCATCTTTACGCAGTCAAAACAACAAGAATCGTATGTTCGAGAGGAAAGCAGGCTGAAAAAATAATGAAATCTCCTTTGTCAAATTTGGGGCGGCAAGAGCTCGGTGTCCTTGTTAAAGCCATTTTAATTTCCTCAAATGATTGTTTGGCTTCTACAATCCAGTCAATGCTTGAATCTTTCCTCAACATGTTAGTGAGCAATCTAAGTAATTCGAGCCTAAACTATAGAAATAAATCTTTCTCAAGAAATTAATTTTTCCTATGAATGCTCGTAAGCAACTCTCTTTTATGTTTCTAAAGGATGCAAGGTATCTCCGTAAAAATTGTTTGTATTCTTTCTCCGGGATCAATCTGAATGCCATATTTAGAAAATGATATGGGCTTGAAAAAGCTTTCCTTCTTCCAAACCAGATAATGACTTTTTAGGGTTTAAAGAAATCCCCATATTTTCTCGCACTTTATAAATACTTGCCTTAAATGATCTAAATGTTCTTGATCCGTTTTAGAAAAAGCAGCTAAATCATCCTAGATAAATCAACCAAAAAATCATGTATTTCTTTAGCAAAAGAAATATCGTGCTCTTTGAAATGTAGCTCCGCATTCTTGGAGCCCAAATGGCATTTTGACATATTTAAACGTACCCCATGGTGTAGTGAATGTTGTTTTATCCCGATGTCGTGATGAAACGAGAATCATGGTCGTACCCCGAAAATCCATCCAAGATGAGATATCACTAGAAGATCCTACTGCCTACCGAAGAATATGGTCCATTTTTTGTAAAGGATGAGCTTTATCTTTTAAAGAAACTTTATTCAAATTTCTTTAGATCAACACACGATCGAATTTCCCCGTGCTTTTCCGTGTTGGTACTAGGGTTAGAAACCCATTACTGAGGAATCTAATAGGAGCTATAATCGCTTCCAAACATTCTTGCATAATTTCCTTTTCAATTGAGGGTAATAAAATAGGATTTATTCTTCTAAGCTTTTGTTTGAAAAAGTTTCGAGTCTGGTTTCAAAGGTATAGTGTGTTGAATGATGGATGTATCATAAGATTTCAGATCTTCATAACCTCGAGGCAAAAACATCCCGGAATTCTCTTAATGGTTCAACATATTTGACCTTTTGATCTTTCGGAAGAGATTTGGACAACTTAACCATTTTAGGATTTTTGCAGGGTTCCTAAGTTGCATTCTTCCATATCGCTATACCAGGTTCCATTTTTTAGAGTCTAAATGGAATATCATTTGAGTCAGAAAGATCTTCCAGCGGAGTGCAATCCTTTGGGAAAATGATTATCTTTCAAATTGATGATTTACTCGTTTCATCTTCTATGATCTCATTAGATTCCATGTGTTTCATATTCTTCATGTCTTTCCTCATCGTGGAATGTGGTTGGGTGCGACATATGAATTGCATTTTCTTTTGAAATTTCTATTTTTTGTTCTTTTTTCCTTGAAATCAGACTCCTCAATGGTTATGTCTTCATCTATGTTACGGTTTAGAAAACTCATTTTGAAGTGTCAAAAAACTATGGATTTGATTATTATTAACAAATACTTGCCACTCAAAAGATTGTGCTCGTATAGCAGACTATGTCTAATCTCAGTACAGCTCGATGATTAGGATCAAAGAGGTAACTTGCATGCATGCTAGCAAATACTGCCGAGGACTGTGAGCATGCACAAATTTTTGTTTCGGGAATCTTGCGAGTTGAGCTTGTGAGACCTGTGTTGAGAAATTCTACAACCTGCCTTCTCGTATTGTTTCAGTCTCATGTCTTTTGTTGGGCATTCTCCTTTAGTCCGACCCTGAATAGATTAGTTCTGGAGTCTCCTATGATTGATAATCTAATAGCTCCTAACTTCTCGACATGTTTAAGCCACAACAAAAGAGCTTCGTACTCTGCCATGTTGTTAGCAGGTGCATTTGAAATTCAACCTTTATAAGCATGACCTCTGCGCATGATTATTTTCAACAACATTATGTAACCAAAATCCCGGGCTCCACGCCCCTAATTTGTTTACCGAGCCATCAAACTCTAAATGCCATAGTCTCATGTTCATAATCTTCATCCAATTGTTTTAAAATGTTTCTCGATCGCTAGTTGTTTATTTTCTTCTCGGTTTTTCTTGATCATCTCGGTGTTTCTTTTGTTTTGCAGAGAATTTCTTCAATTTTAAACAAGATGGTTTTGTTTTGTGATTTCCACCTGCGGGAGCTTCTATTTTAGTAGGAAGATCCAACTCGGCATCGTATAAAATAAAAGAATCCATATCGGAATGTATAGAGTAAACAGAGGGAAGTTTTCATGAGCCTCTCGTGGCTATTGACTAAGTATTTCATCAAGGTTTCTCTATATAATCTTTTAGGCAGCTAACGAAATATTGAAATAGTCGCATACATTGGCATGTCTAGTTGAATAGACCCTCCCAAGTTTGGCACCCCAACAGAGATCTAGACAATAACATACCATATTTAGGTGGAATATCGACCACTACTATGTCCATCAAAACGGACTTAGCAGGGTGTGCTGCCAAAGTAACACACAAATCTTTAATCAAACCTTAAACACTACCTTTGACTAGAATCAAATGAAAACAAATCTTTGTACTCGTCGGTAATATCTAGATTTAATCTTTCCATTACTGCTTTTGGCATCAAATTGTGAGATGCTCGCGAATCAAGCATCGCATTGTGTATCCATGTCATGGTACAGTCGAGGCTTACATAAAATGGAGGAGTTCCTCCACTTTCTCGGTTTGCCATTGACCTCGAGACAGAAAAAGAAGTTTGCGTTGATCATCGAGAATGTTTACCGAATCATCCAATCTAGTAATGTTAATGTTTAGGGACTTTGTAATTTGACTTCTATAGACATCATGTTTAGTCAATTACTGATAAAGGAAACGACTATCTTAAGTTTGCCTATTTCACCTCTAGATTGAAAGGTTTTTACTCTGTTTGAGTTTTAGTGTTTTGCACAGACTTGGGTTTTCTCTATTTTTTGGTTCTTCAATGTTTTTCTCTTTTTCATGAATGAAATTTTGTTTTGAAGGGGTATCTCGATCCAACTTACTCTTGTTTCTTCTACATTTCCCACGGTGAGGAAAGAGTATTAGATTGTTGTTTATTTGCTTTGGTTGGTTGTCGAGACATCTTCAATTGTGTGGATGTTTGAAGGGTTGGGAGTTATCCTAGACAAAATTTGTACTTGGGGAATGTTTTGTACAAATGAATGTTAACTTTACCTTTCGACATTTTGTTTTGCATTTTCTCTCGTTGCTATTCTACATCGGCACATCCAATCCGTCTACTTCTCAAATTATACTGCTTTATGGACCTCATAAATTGTTGTGTCATAGCCAACCATTAAAATCAAAAAGTCTCACACAGACGAGGTTTGGCAATGTTTCAAGGATATGATTCTCTTGATCATCTGGGATAGGAGAAGACTTCAAGTTTCATTTTTGTCATCGGGCTATATTGTTTTATTTTCTACATCTTCCTGGGAGGGTTCTTCGAGGTTGAACCTTCGACAGAAGTTTTCTTGGAAAAGGTGGCCTAATGTTTTGGTCGGGGACATTCTCTTTCCAATATTTTGATTCGTATTTCTCCTCAAATTTTGGGTTTCTTGCAACATTCTCGATTATGAGTAGAGGCCTTTCTTTACAACGGTCTCCACTCTGTCTCCTAATCTTTCCATACCTTTAATGATTGCATCCCGAAGCCTTCTTTTCAAAGTCGAAGGTTCTTCATTCATAGCATTCTTCTTTCGCGCTCTTGCCTCAGCTCGTTTTTTCTATCATATTTGCTTTCTACACTCACCACTATGCTTTTTCCATTTCCTCTAATGTTTGGGGAGCTCTTTCCTCGAGGGAATAAGCAATGTCAAAATCAAAACCGTCCGGAAATTTAACCAATACGGAGTCGTGGAGGTCTTAGGTTTTGAGGAACTGTGCATTATATGCTTCATTGAATCTAATGATGTAATCCTGTCATCGTTTTCATTAGGTCTTCTTCTTAATTTTTTGAATTCCGACGGGATTTGGAAGAGGATCCTTCTTCTTTCTCCCATCCGTTCAAAAATTCCCTATATAAAGGCTGGTAAATCAAAGCAATACTATTTGGAGCAAAGGGCCCTAAACGATGTCCTAACTTCTCCAGTAAGACTGCGAGCCGAAAATTCTCATTCCGGACATTATCGATGTCAATTTCATAGAACCGAAAGTAATCAATCATCCTTTTGGTGTGTTGTTGTCATTTGGCGTATGAAAGTACCCGATCCATCAAAAGGTGTGATCTTACTTCCGATAATCTTGGGGCAAAGGTGTGAGGGTTGGCTAGTAGGCGCCAAAGGCGTATCGATTGGCCATTGGAAGATATGGTGTAATAGGAGCTGATGGTCCGGCAGGAGGAGATGGAGGAGTAGAAGGGGTGAGAGAGTGTTTCGCAAAGCTTCGAGGAAAAAGTAGCCTGAACCTGGAGACATGCTTCCGACAATTACGGAGATGTTTTGAATTTTCTCTCCAAAAAGTTTGTTCGAGATTGAATAGAAGAGTTTTGCAATTGCCTCCGTCGAGATGATGTGAAAATCCGCTGTGCGAAATCTTCGAAAGACCGATGAGATCCGGGAACTAATCTGCGGACACTCCGGTTTCGAGAAAAATTCACACGACAAAGATGTTTCAAAGTCGTGCATCAAAAGGGAATTTCATCAATATATATAATTTTCCACGAGGACAAGAGTGCGCATCTAGAAAGTGGTCTAGAACGGTCCTCGAACTCTCTTGACTTCCTCTTTCAAAGCTTTCTTGGCTTCCTTGTCTTTCTAAGAATCCTAGGAATCGACTTTGGATTTTCAAATATTGGTCGTGGAGTTGGGGTCGGGGTTTGATCTAGTATGTCGAATCCTTCTGGAAAGGCCGCTTTCCTAGACTATGTGTTTTTAGATTTTTTGATTTTAATTGAAAGAATAAATAAAACTTCTACAAATTCTTCGAGAAATAATGATGTATGAGTTAAAATTTTCTCAAAGATGCATCGCTTTAAACTAGAGAGTCCGATTAAATATTTCTGAAAACTAAGGTTCAATATATAAGCTAAAATCGGTCAGATAGGCGAAGTGCGCATTTATTTACTTTTGCAGTTGCGGAGCAAAAGCAATTTCAAAGGCTACATCCGGCTGATCTTCGAGTACTCTTGTCACATAGCTTATAAATCAAACAATAGTATCAATAAAATGATTCGCATCAGTATGGTCGCCACTATGTTGTATCACTCGGGTTTTCCTTGAAGTTGTGGAAAAGGAAATTATACCCGAGGTGGCCACAAACCAACCTTTCGCATGCGAGAATCTAGCCGATACGCATCCGCAGAGGAGCTCTCTCTTTATGATTTGTATCTTTGTTCTTAGAGGTTTTGAGCTGAGTGCTCGATCCAAGAGTTTGTTTGAAAAATGGTGGAATCCACAAACTAAGGGCGGGGTTGAAATTTTTCGTACCCATTGGGCTATGGAGTCAAAGGATGGCTTTAATGGATTTCTATTCTATACACAAGATGGCTTCTGACGTGGCAAGATAACTAGGCAGTGGAAAGCAAATCCTTAAAATTTAAAGTGGATGGGATGATCTTGAAGGGATGAAAGGCAAATGACTAAGAATCTTTCACCATGTTCCAAAAGAAAGAAATGAGATGACTACAAACAAAGAGCAATGAAGAATTCTTTATTATAGTAATCAACAATGTTTAAATTAGCAAAGCAAGAGCATTTAAGAATTCATGCTTATAACTAATTTAGAGGAAAAAAATTAAGAACAATCACATGCGAGAAATCGTAGTACACTCAGAGATTTACGACTCAATCCTTTATGTAAATTATCTGAAAATAGGACATAGTAGTGATATTATAAATTGATATAAAACTTAAAGACAAAGGGTGAGAAAGACTTATTGAAACTGCAGTCCAACACATGAATCGCACAAGGTCCCCGAGCTGCAAATCGTCATCCAGGCAGTTTACTCACTTCGAATAAATTTCTCCAAAATGATTTTATTCGAAAATATCAATGTTACAAAGCAAAGTAATGAGAATCCACCATCTAATACTCTCTTTGAGGGTTTATTTACTACAAGAAATACTTGAAAATCTCACACTCAACCTAGCCAATAATCTAGGGTGACTAAGGAGTAATTTACAAATAAACAGGAGACATAGTGGTCTCGTGGATAGAATAATAAGTAGCGCTGATGTGTTGTTCCCTCATTTCTGCCGATGTCGTCGGAGGTAAGTCGTCGAAATAGGGCTCGGTCTTTGTCCTTGGGAGTAATTTCTTTGCTTGTTTGATACTCTTTTTTCTTTACTGGATACTCTTTAACTCGTTCAATTGATACTCTTTCATCCGTGCTCATTTTTATCTTTCACATAATAGTAAAAAGATAAAATTCTTATACTGAAGATAATTTTTCATAGAAATTTCCAATAGGTCATTCCACCATTGATCTTCTAGTATCATAGTCCTTTAAGTTTCCTCAATGTCTCATCGTACCTGTGAGTTTGTAAAAAGTGGGCTCATTAGGAAACAAATACTTTATTTCATGTTCAAGATGAAATAAATTCTTCACCCTCTGTCATAAATATTTCTCCCCCGTTGGCAAGCATTGTTTTCGTCAGAGCGATAGAACTAGCGAGTTGTATTTTGAGGCATGGATATCTATTTTCTTGACATAGGTTTCCAATTCCATTATTTGGTCTGTGAGAGCATTGGGTGGGTAACCTTTGTCGGCTAACGAAAACTTTTGAAATTTTTCTCTCGAAAGCATTAATATCATCCAAAATATCTTAACACTTCCTTTCTAAATTTCGCATAAAGTTCTTTTAATGAAAACTCTTTTTATCATCAAAATAGTGCGAGTCCCTGTCTTCAATTCCTAGTCCCGTTAAAGCTCGTTGTTTTGTTGGTGTTCAAAAATTGAATAAGTTGATTGGCCCGCTCGGGTCTACATCTTGTTCATCTCTTGTTCTATTTATTTCTTCTGAGCTACTTTAATTAGGTCATTTTGTTCAAAAATTGCTTGAATAGAGGGCCAAATACTATTAACTCAATTATATTACCCCAAAAGAATTTCATTTATTTCCTTCAAAGGCTTTTCTAGTGAAAGATCTTTTCTAGAGCCTTAACTAATACATTCCAATCTTTTAATTTCCGGCATTATCGGCAAGAATCGTCTTCTTAGATGTATCATGCATATCGCTCCAAATTTGCTAATTGTAACTTTGTGGTTTGAAGTTAGCGACTCTTAATTGTAAACTTTCCATTTGTTTTATCAACTCATTAGAACTTAAACGAAGTGTTTACTGCCACTGGCTCGTTTTGTTTGCTATTTGTTGTAGTACCTTGTAGTTGTAGTAGCCTGTGGTGGATGTCCGCTGATAGCTTCCTTTTCTGTAAAGCTTGTTCAATTCCTTCTCTCGTTTCACTTGGGCTGCTCGGTTACTTTTAGTAGTAACTCCATTACCTCTTCTTGTGAATTCCCCCTTCAAAACTTCTTGGGTACGAGGGTGCCTTTAGGTCGGAAATTTTTAAGTTGCTTTCTCGGTATGGACTATGTCATCATCTTTCTTCTTTATTAGTGCCTCAATTCTTTTAATATCTTTGGGGTTGTGACCCAAGTGATAATTATGTCTTCCGAGACTTTATTCGTTATCTTTGGCTTTGAGAAGAGGCCTTCTCAATTTGCAATTGGGCGCTTGTGTTATTTAAAGAATCTTGGCGTTAGGGCTCTACATGGCTTTATTAGTAAGAGTAGAACACACCATTTCTCCAGTTTGTTTATGCGACTCTATCCGGTCTAAAGGATGAATGTCCTTTGCTAGGACCTCAAAATTTGTTCTAATATAATCATTTGTCATGGGTTTCTGGCACCTTTGACTTGAAGTGGCTCATTATCATTTTGCCTTGTGAAATGTCAAATCCTGACATTAACCTTTCCTGATTATGTGGAGCCATTTTCAAAATATTGATCATATACCTTCATTCTTAATGGATCATTCTTTTCCTTTATATTGATGAAAGTTCTTTTTTATATCCCTGTATCTATTTTTGGTGGCCTAAAGGAGGATACTTGGTACTCACTTTGCTTGTACCAAAGCTTTTCCCTTTTTCTCTCGGTATGGGTCACACTAACGAACCAGATTAGTTGGCTGTCTTCTCTTCCATCATCAAACACCTCATCTATGATTTCACATCCGGAAGTGGATCGGTTTATGTTTTTTGGCTTCGATGTGATCCGACTCTTTAGGAGGAGTAGTATCTGGAACCGCCTTTTCTTTCTATTTCCATGTTGGATGGAGTTTGTAATTCGAAACTTGAGGATGTTTTACACGAGTGGGAGAAACTTGTGTTTGATCGTGTGCTGCGGAAGTTTGAGGTTTCTCTGCCATGACTAAAGTTTCAATGACTTTGAATTTGGGTTCCTCCCTTTACCTTTTGATTACGCGCGTTTGGTGAGCTGCCTTCTCGTAATGTCTCCCGTAGATTTGTCTTAGAGAAGTGCCAATGTGAGATAATCGCACTTTACCACAAGATTCTAGGTCATACTTCTTCTCAAGATCTTTCATCATTGTTCATTTTTTTCTTCTTCACTTTCTTCTTCAATTAGTGTTTACGCTACCCATTCATCTTGATTGGCATATTGTTCTAATTCGAGAATCTTGTGGTGTATGTAAGGGGATGATTTGTTCTTTATTCTCTTTTCACGGATAAAAACCAAATGGGTCATAAGGAACCCAACGAAAACTTCTTTGGAACTTGCAATGGTTTTTGTAGTATGTTTTCTTTTACGCTTCTTGCTCGGCCTCCCTAGAGTTGCGGATGAGAAAGGACCTAATTGACTTTTGATCCTTAGTTGGGCTTTCTTCTTCACACTACAAAAATGGATTACATCCGAATTATTCATTTGCTCGAAATATTCCAACGCAAAGAGTCTCTCATGGGTACATATCTTCAGCTTTGCTTGAATGGATGTAATTCACATCCATAGATTCGATGACTAAATGGTTTTGATATAAATACCAATCTCCAACTTTATAAAGTCCTTGAGTTGCAAGGTCTTCTTGATTTCATTCACCCGAGCTTTGAAGGGGGATTCTGTCAGCAAAGGTGGTTGCAGGGATATACAAAAGGATCGATGAACTCAGTATAGGAATATGGAGACTTATGGGAAGAATGAATAATGGGAGACCAAAATATAATCGACCTAGGGTTTCCCTGCATCAAGTTTTTTAATGAGGGAAAAGGGAACGTTTACGGTTGATAGAAGATAATGAGATGATAAATAACTGCAGAGAATATTTAAAAACTTTCTCATCATCTAGCCTCATGAACTGATCATGGATCTTATGACTATGAAGGAGGCAAAGTCATATTTAACTTCAGGAGGGTGCGGGAGTAAAAATAGACGACAAAACTAGGGTTATCTCATCAACATATTCAACGATGACAGAAACCCAAGACAAAATATATCATATTTAGGATGAGCCTTCCCAACTTAGTGAAATAATAAAAACCATAGGGAGAAATCCCTTAGGTTGATGTCTGTGGAACATGAAATTCTGGAAAAATGGACTTCAATTTTTCACGTCAATTGATTAGACTTTTCAATCGAGTCTTTTATGGACAAAGGTGCTAGTTCTTGACCTCGGTTCAAAATGTAGCATTGCATTGATAGCCTGGGGAGTAATGTGGAAAAGAACACTTTGGTCGGGGGATATTACGACTCTCGAGTGGGATCATAGTTAGAATGGCAATAGTGGATGATTTGCGGAAAGAAATGACTGAGGGGATGAGATATCTCGGGAGATTGGATTCCCACAACCCGATGAGATCTTGCCCTTTGAGTACTCGTCTCTGCGCGACAATAACTCGGAAGGGGACTTTCATCAAAAATGCAAGTCTTTAATCGGAAATCTTTATCTACTAAAGGTAAATATTCTAACTCTCGGTGAGGGGCATTCGGTGGAGTTACATTCAAAGTCGTCGGGGCCTCCATTTTGGCTCTTGTGGATTCAAAACGGAGGTTTACGGTTTTTCTTCATAGGCGGGTGCAATTTCAATTTAAATGAAGGAAATTAACACAATTGCAGCTTTCGGGGAACAATTCACAGTTTTAAAACCTCGGGGAATGATTTCAATGATAAGATTTAATCACTAATCCGGTGGAAAACAAGGAAACCAAACTTTCTTTTGAAGTTCGAAGCGCTATAGGGTAAATACACGTTCTTGGAGAAATCAGCTTTTAACGGGTATCGAGCGATAGCAGGGATGATGCTTGAACACTGTGTCCGGCGAGTTCCGGAAGCGAAATCGAATTGAACGAGTGGATTTCGGTGGAAATTTGAAACTCGTAGCGGAAAGCACGATCGCCGTTCAAATGATGAAAATGACATAAAAACACGCGAATTTGTTTTATTTCCAAAGTCAAAAAAGGGGTTTTTAGTTTTTCTAGGAGTGACGTCACTTTAGTACGGGCTGACGTGTGGTGGGGAGCCGGGCGGTAAGCGGTTAGTCCCCGCACCGCTTATGGACAAAGGTGGTATTGAGCGCGGGGGGAGCGATTCCATTGGGTGATGGATGCGTGGCAGGTGAACTATTCCAATACCACCATTTCCCCGTGCGTTAAAGTGCTGACAAGGGACGGGTAGCGGAATTGATAGGGAGCGTTGATCTGTGGAAAGGTGATCTAACGGTGGAAAGGACGGGGAGATAGTGGGGTGGTTATCACGCGGGCCCGGCATAATTAACGTTTAATTAATCATCTCGGGTGGCATATGATTGGTGGAGGGAAGGTTATTAATTAGTTCTGATAACTAATTAATCCCATAATTATAATGGAAAAAGGAGTCGCGGCGGGGTTTCGTTGGATGGGATGCCAAGTGGATGGGCCACGGTGGCATGAGGATCTTTCCGATTTCCGAAGTTTTGGTTTTTTAAACATAAAACTTCGGGTTTATTCTTTTTATTTTAAACATATATATCATATGTTTAAAGATTTTCTCATATATGTTTTTTTTATTATATGATAAATTAACCGATATAATTAATTTACCATAGGGGCGGGAGTATTATATAACGATATATTTAACCAAAGGGCTTGTATAGTGGGTTTTTATTTGAATGCACGGGGAAATAAATACTTTGGCTAAACTTTATAATAAATGGGTTTTTTGGGATATGTATGTAAAAGGAGTTATATACTTAGGACAAGGCACTTTCACTAGGGATTTAGTAAATAGAGTTAAATGTAAATATGACAAAGGGACAAGGGAACTCAAAAACTTTGCACATCTAAGAAAGTGACAATTTCTGAAGTAAATTGCAATATCTCATCTTCAACACTTAAACTTAGAATAGTAAGTTATTTTGAGGGATTTTTATGGAATTTTGCATAATTTTCCTAAGCAAAATGGGATTTTACTTAGGAAAAGATTAAAGATGAATGATTATAATGATGAATTATCTCAAGTACTTAGGTCTTTTTGATCATTAGGCCGAGGGTCCGGTCCCTCCAAAAGTCAAGGAAATGCCTTGAGCCCCTTTGATCTCCAAATACCTTAGTACTTTGGGGGAAATTAGTAAAACTTTTAGGGGAAAGTGATGAGGGAGGTTAATGATTTTGACTTTGCTTGCTGTGATTTTCCAGTGTATTTCCTGCTTCAGTATTTGTGATGAAAGTAAAGGATCAAAAACATGTAGTAGCATCATTCATCAGATAAAACTTTGTAACACCATCTACCTACCCTATCTACTCCTACCATTTTCTCTTCTTTATTAGGGTGCATTTAGACTTTCAAACCCTTTTCAACCTTTTCTTTTTACATGATAAATCTATCTATTTCTACCCTTATTACATCCAAGGGCTCAGATTAAACTGTTGAGCACCTTTTATTAACTCTACCTATCTACTTATCTGCCAAGATTAAACTGTTTGGTCAGATATTTATTCTCTATTCTATAACATGAAATTGAAATATGAATAAGCCAAGTTTAAACAGTTTGACCCTTCATAAATTGTGGCAAAAGTTTGACAAGATGCACACAATTGCTTATTTACAAAATTGGAATAGTAGTGGCATTTGGATTTGCACACTTTCATTGGTCTATTTTTGTTTGGGGTTCATTTCTTTCATTTTCTTGACCAATTTATTTTTCTTACCCTTTGATTTTTCTTTTAGGGTATACCCTCTTTACATTTTTTAAATTTTTTGATTTTTTGGTTTTTCAAGAATATGGAACACCTTTGCTCAAGAAAGAAGGTTTGAACATATTCCATGGCCGGTGGAGCAATGATGTAGTGCTCGTTCATCGCACCTCCAACAAGTGCAACAACTTGATTCTTCAATAGTATGAATATGACTAATAGATGCACTCTCCACCAATGTAATACACTGTATTTTGCAGGTATATGTCGTTTTGAAAAAATGTAGAACAAAGGCAAGAATATGGCAGGAGCATAATATGCAGGAGGGAGTTACAAGTGCAGGGACAAAAAAATTTAAAATGGAGCTCTTAGAATCTGAAAATGCTAGGGTCTCCCCTGAAGCTCTCATACCATGTTAAAATCAAGCATGGTAAACACACAGAAATAGGAAATAGAAGCATGAGATGCATTATTATCTGCAAAGATGCATATATATAATACATTATATGACCCTTGGTTTCACATTCCAAGTGGTATCTTGGACTTCTTATGTATGGTTGGCTTCTACGCCTACCTATAGAGGATTAGGTTTCCAACATGACCACCTATCTCTAGAAGCTGCACAGATGTGATGAAAAACTACAATATTAGGCCTTAAAAGTCTCAATTGTTGATATTGTATAATATAAGAATAATAGGGGACTTTAAGAATGTTAAATCCACTTTTCCAAAAAAATACACAAATCCAACAAAAAATAATTATAATTCTAACAGTACCTTTGTAGATGAATTTAGGTTAGATCTTTATAGAAGGTGCATAATCTAAAATCTCTACATTTTACCATTCCTTGGAAAATGTGCAATTAGTTCAAAGGCACATGAATGTGTTAATCACATGCACATTGAAATAAGGATAAGACTCATTCCCATTCAATTGATTTACATCATATATAACCTGTCTAAATTAAGGTTTCCAATTTATTCCTTCCATTGTTATGAAGTAAATTTGTAGTCAAAAATTTTGCAATATTATGATGGTTATGGTATAAATACATAGAAGCATTAAAAATATTGTAGCTAGTGTATCTCTCTTCTTAAATTTTTACTTC
The DNA here is from genome assembly GCA_034641835.2 of Pinus albicaulis. NCBI lineage: Eukaryota > Viridiplantae > Streptophyta > Pinopsida > Pinales > Pinaceae > Pinus > Pinus albicaulis. Next base: position 103,972,552 of record CM076584.1, read on the forward strand.
AACAATAATTTTATCCATGATGGTTATTGAATTTGAATATATGTCTAAGGATGAAAATGTGAGTTTCATAATGGAGATCACGAGGTAATATTTCTATCTCCATAAAACAAATTAAATTGAGATCATGATTGCAAATGTTATAGTGAAGTTGTACTAGGACTACCATAGTTTAAAAGTCCACGGGGATTCCAAATGAATGAGACTAATTGGTCACTCCTCCCTTGATGCTATCTACAATAGATACCTAGACTAAATCAAAGATATGTTGGCCACCTTTCTATCTTTATTTAATAATTTCACCTTTTTCATTAGAGATGAAAATTATTTAACCTCAATGATCGTTATCCAAATTATATGAATGTTGGAGATTGGGGTGAGGGAAAAAGTAAAAAATTGAATGGAATAGGATAGAGAACTCTTACTAAAACCATTGGTTATAATCTAGAAACATTGGTAGTGAATTCACTCTAGTTAAAAAAATTGCATGCTCTTTTGGGTTGTCAAATAATTTTCTAACAAAACCATGATGAGAAACCCAAAATATAAGGAAGACCCAAACAACAAGAGAGAATTACCAAAGGATATTAAAACTACTTTATTAGATACCTTTTTTATATCAAAAAAATAAATAATAATATGCCAATGAGTTACTTGACCAACTTATTAACCACTCAAATAATTAATCTTATTGTCAGATACTTGACTATATATATCTAGAAGCTCCATCAATGTCATGAATGCACATAACTTTAAGTTCCAACAATCTCAGTTGTTCAGATTGTTTAATATAATATTAGCAAGGTTTTTTGAGGATGTTGAATCCAATTTTTCAATGAAAAATACAACTAAATTTTTTAAGAAAGCACAATTCTAACAATACTTATTTAGATGAATTTAAGTTAGATGACGACAAAAGGTGCATAATGTAAATATTATACATTTTACCATGTCTTGGAACATGTGTGATTAGATGCACTGGATGTGAAGATGTTAATGACATAGATATGGAAATAAGAAAAAGTCTTATTCCCATTCAACACATTTATGACATATACCATCTATCCAATTTGAGGTTTCGAACATCTTCCTTCCATTATTCTAACTTAAAATTGGGGGAACTAAATTTGCAAGGTTGTGATGGTTATGGTATAAATAGATAGTGATAGAAGAGTTAAAAATATTGTATCTAAAGTATCTCTATTTTCAAATTTGTTACTTCAATGAAAATTTTTTCCATGATGGTGATTAATCTTGGATATATTTTAGAGGATAAAAAAGTGACAACGTTAATGAAGATTATGGGGTAGGATTTCTAGATCCCTAAAGCAAAGTAAATTGGGATAATGATTGCAAATTTTTTAGTGAAATAGTAATAGGACCACGTGATTTTAGAATTGCATGGGGATTCCAAATGGGGAATTCTATTTTTTCACCCTTCATACAATCTAGGATATATTCCTATACCAAAACAAAGATATATCGACCATACTTCTATCTTCATTCAATAATTTAACCTTTAAATTTAGATATGGAAATGATTTAGCCCCAATGATTATTTTCCAAATGATATGAGAGATGGATAATGGGGGAAGGGAAAAAATGTAAATGTGAATGGAGAAGTATATATAATTCCTTGCTAAAACAATTTTCTATAACTATAGCAACATTGGGAGTGATTTTACCCTATTTAAAAATTTCATTTTCTTCTCGATAATCAAAGAATTTGTTGACATAACCATGATGAGAGAGAAGAAATATAAGGAAAATCATAACAACATGAGATAAACCATATGAATATTAACACTAGCATAGGGGAGACATTTTCTAGATCAAAATAATAGATAACATGACGCATGTGGATATGAAAGAATTATAGTCAAATGATGATGAAGTAATCAACTTGGACAAGAACCTTTTTCTTAGTAACATTTAATAATGTTAGATATCACTTCATGTAACTTTCTATATTTCATATATTCATATGTCATATAGTACATTGTATATGATTATATTAGTCATACGATTTTGTATAGTGGGAACAATTATTTATGAACTATTGTGGACTTTGTATTGAAACCTTTTGTTATACAAATCATATACTATTATGGAATCTTGGACTATAAAAATTAATTCTCTATAGACACTAGATCAAATGACTATTAGTTTTGTTTGATTTTATAATATATTTGAAATAAGGAATGGGAAGAGGAATCACACTAACAAAATATATACAAAAATGAATATGGTATTTTTCGTAAGAAATCCCAACTAACAATGAGGAAAATCCTTTATTCAGATTTTTTTTAGTTGTATAATGCAATTATAAGGGAAGAGGAACTCACTATGTAGTTACCTTATGACATTGTGGCCTGAATGGCTGTAATATATAATATTATTCATATATTATGCTCAAAATATAACATCTTCAAATTATTTTAACAACTATGATAGAAGATAATATGCTAAGGAATAGATCCCACTCTCCTCCTAGTATCTGGATATTTACCATAACCCAGATTGTAGTAAGTTTTTGGGTCATCTAAAATCTTCTCAGAAATGAAAATCTAGCTGGCCTCATATGTATGAGTAATGTGGGGTCAACATGCCATCCAATTATACCATGTTGTTCAGCAAGTTAGATCAACTTACATGAGGCATAGATTTTGCATATGAGCTTGAATTGAGGTGATTTTAGTGCCATTAAAAAGGAATCAATGAGAAAAACAATGTCATGGGTATGGCACAAGTTCCAAAAAAAAACAATCCAAATAAAAATCATTTGATACCTCCAAATTTCTTTGTAAGGTTCCAAATTCCAAAATTTCCAACTAGGACATACACTATACTAAATTTTGTTTATGTATTACTTAACTTTCACCAAAAAGGTACAAAATAAATGAAAATTTATATGATGTAACATCCCCCTACTCTACCCCTACTCTTTGTAATAATAATTGTGATTGTAATACCAGCATGGAGGAAACTTATGGCTAGTTGATACATGATTAACAACTTAAAAAATATTATTTGAAACTAACTAAAAGAAACTAAAGATTGGACATACTTACATATCCTTAGTATGAATGAAACTTAATTACTTGTATGTTTTGAAATCCATGCCTTGCCAATTTAATGTGTGAAGTTTATCTCTTTTTTGCCTAGATTAGAAAGAGGTGACACATACACATACTTAAATTTCAAATTTTCTTGCAAATTTGGAAAACCATTATCTATTTTTTTTTATTATTATGATGTCATCAGAGTTGAACTAGAGTTGGTAGAGTTTGTTGTTAGTTAATTTATGAGAGAAAAGATTGGATGAGTGAAGTAGAAGGGTAGGTGGTTCCCATTACACATTCCCTTCTGTATATCAAATAGAAAATAAAATACCGACATTCAGAAAATCATAATAGGTAGCTAAGGAAATCTCTCTTACTATTACTAAGGGAGGAATGAGAAATTTCACATATAGGTACAAAGAAGTGAATTCATGGTTAGAGGATTCAGTTGGAGTTACTCAAATGTGTTTTATACCATTTAATTATGTTCTAATCCTATGTTTCTATTGTGGAGGAAGAGATTTAATTTAAACACTTAGTGCTTTCATTTTTCTAATGAACCACTTAGTGCTTTCTTTTTTATTATGAACCACTTAGTGATTTTCGATTGGGTGATGAACAACTGTCTCTACTAAATGAACGATTAAAACCATTGGGTTCTTTAATTTAGGAAAATTGGTGCTTTCTAAGTGATTTATAACTAAATTATCAATTACCCCTATAATGCAACCCATTCCATGAAACTTGGGTGGATCCCAATGTTTTGAAGGTTAGAGAGTAAGTGAGTCACTATAGTGGTTACTACCACAGAGAAGTTTATGAATCACCTAAATAGTTGGATTCATCTCTTAAGTCTTTGACCAATCCATTGGTGTGAATTTCCCTTATGGAAGCATCCCCTCAGACTCTAGATCTAGCTCGAGCACGATCAAATGAAAGAAATATTATGATGCAGTCATCTTATGGTTTGAGTGGAGTGTAAAAGTCCCTCCTCTATTTGTAGCTTTTCTAACTCAGACAATTATAATGATTTATGAATATTTAATTTATGGATGACGGAAATGCTTGTCACGCTATTATTTGAAATACGTTTTTTCACATGATTTAAGAGATATTTTTTGAGTCAATGTATATTCAACGTTGATATGCTATCTTAATTGTCCATGGTGGCAAGGAATTCATCAATGATTTTATTGCTTCCATCTTTATGAATTTGTAGGATCACATAAATGATCATCATTTATTGTTTGGAGTTCACTCAACTAACCTCTTTTCTCATAAATTCGTAGCTATATTATATGTTCATAATTTGAGTAGCCCACTACGATAACAATGACTGTACGTAATATTACATGTTATGACTCTAACTTTTATGCCATGTGTTAAATGAGTATTTGGTGAGAGTTATGGTCATTTTGTCTATTAAAGGTGTGATGAATATATATGTTTTCACGCCACATATATATATATATATATATGTATTCAAAACATGGATTGTAATCCTCCTATGTAAACATGTAACCTTGCAAGCCACCTAGCTAGTGAACGAAGGAATCCTGATTCATTGAATAAGTTAATACCTACCATAGATGTTAGAGCATAACAATCTCAAATATTTCATCTTTTATAGTGTTAAAGTTAGGTAAATGGGCATTGCTTATATATGATACCTCTTTCCATTTTGTAAATACTTCTTTATATTCAATAATTAATTCAATAAATTGTAAATAAATTGGGACAAATTTATAAATTTTATACTTTAAATAGCCTATTAGTTTCCTCTATGACTTTGTACTTATCGTTGTAAATTAACAACTTGATTTTTTTTTAAATCATTGAAAATTATAGATACACATAGAATATTGACTCTACGTTCTTTTGTGAGTTCCACATTTTCACAAAAAATGATATATATTATTACTTTGTACAAGACAGTAAATAAAATTAAAGATATTAGAAAACAATTATGAGCGTTGGAGTTCAAGGCTTCAAATAAAATAAAGAAAACTCATTAGGCTTAAATGAAATGAAATAATTGAATAAAGGTGAATAAAATGTAGGTTCTAGAATAGTTGATAAATAGGGAGATTCAAGTGCCCTTATTTCTATTAGGCACAATGAGAGTGATACCTATCAAGGCTACGCAATTTGTCACCATCCCTCGCAATCCCCGTCTCGCACATTGGAGGGCTCATTTTATAACCCGGGTGGAGTGCTGATATAACTTGAGTAATCTCATGGCGTTCCCCGAACATGTACTTTCACCCCCATGAAGACATATCCTTGTGCAAAAACCCTAAAATGGCCCTGTACTGGCGCGGCAGCCGCCCGCACCCGCGCCAATGGGGAAAATCCTTCAAAGAGGTCTGGGGCCAATTGGCATTCTCTCCGTCCAAGGTCACACTCTGCCAAGGCTTAGCCAATTTAAGGAGTGTTTTTAAAAAAATAAATGGCGGAAGTTTCGTCCTAACAAATTCCTAGACTGCTATCTATCTTGAGTTGGGAGGTTTGGCTACGGATTTCCATAGAGAGGAAGTGGTTTGCTACCTCTCATGGAAGCTTCCTTGATGATAGGGCCAATCCCATGATTATAGGGATCCCAACTCCCGTTCCTCCATCTATAAAAGCTTGTTCATCTCCATTGCAAGCTAGTCTTCAAGTTCCCAAATTCTCAAGAGCCTTATGCTGCAAGAGCCTCGATTATTCCCCTAAGGCCAAATTCAAGCAAGGAGACTATTGTCAAGATCCGAAGAGAGAAGTTTGTCCCATCCCTGACAGGATTTTTGAGACGTGTTCTGCTGGCGACCCTCCGAAGGAGAATTCAACGTCATAACTATGGTTGTATTCTTCCTTTGATTGGTTAATAATAAATGACTATTGGTTATGGTTCCACTCTTGTTGTTGTTTATGATGATGAGTTATGTCCTTTCTGATTGACATATAGTTGCATCTACTGGGTTTTACGCTTGCGTTTGTTTTCTTTCTCGCATGTGCAGGTGTCCATCACGGAGATCGTGGGGATTGTGATTTGCCAGGGCTAAGGAACGGGAGTGCTACCTCTTTTACAAGCAACAACGTTGGACTCCAGGTAAGCCTTCATCGCTAGTTGGTTTATTTACAATTAGGAACCTGTGCTATAGCGTGAATGATTGTTGCTAGACCCGGTCTGGGCTAGTAGGGATCGCCTCTGTCTGCAGAGGGGATTTACCTCCACAAAAAATTGGCAACTCCACTGGGGAGTGTTAGCTTGTTGTCGTTCATTTTATGAGCTATAGACAGAGCCTGAAGTTGGCCAGATAGCCTTCGAAACGCTTTTGCTTTGCAATTGTGAAGTAGATCAAAGCTGCTTCAGTCAATCTCCGGTTTAGTTTGTAAACTGAACACTTGGAGCACTGTCTTGTCTCTTTGGTTGATTCTTGATTCTGCTTGCTTGATCAGCTCTTTTGGGCTGGTTCTTTCTGTGAATTTGGGTTTTTGAAAACTCCAAAGATCACTGGTCTGATCTTGGATTTCTTATTTTTTATTTTAGCATAGCAAACTTGACTGGCGCGTTTTTTAGCATGACAGTCGCGCCAAATGGCGCTAGTTGTCAATGTATTACCCGCGCCAATTTTGATATGCCGCTAGTTGCAGCCTGACAGTCGCACCAGTGCTGGGGATTGCTAGGGTTTGCTAGATTTTGAGCTTTCTGAGCCTGATGTCTGATTTTGGTTTCATTTTTTCGACTTCTTGAGTGTTTTGGAGCCTTGATTGACTGACTCTTACCTTCATCCTTTGGTTGTTTTCCCATTTCCATCGATTTTTGCATTCTAACCCTAGGTCATGTAAGTGCTATGGTGTATCGAGCCTTCCTTGGGAGTTTTTGGTTTCTATCGGTTTAGTCAACCTTGTGATTGCTTCCCTGCATTCGTTTAATAGTTGTTTATTATTTTATTTCGCTATTTGAGTGATTGACTCCTCCTTCGTTCGAATTCCGCTTTGTCTCGTTTTGGGCCTAGATTACACGGCTCATTTGTGTCTTTGGGACTTTCTTGGTTTTGAGGGACTGTTGGTCGATTTGAGGTCTGATTGTGTTTGATATTGAGTGATTTTTTTTTGTTTTTGCTCTCTTATCATCATTTCTCGAATCGCCTTTGCTTTAGTTTTCATTTTTTAGCGCACTTTGCTCTGAAATATTGAAAATATATAAAAAAAAATCTCTTTTGCTTTTCATTAGTTAATGTGAATTAGATCTTTTCGGTGTTATTAGTGATTGGTAACCTTGAACGAAAAGCTTTTTAGTTTTCATTAGCTGCATTAGAGACATCATTGGTTGTTTTCTGTTCATTTCATTATTGTGTGAAAAGCTCTCAACTCTCTCATAAATAGCTTTCATCGAATGAAATGATATACTGTGGCATATAGAGTGCATTTAGGAGATTTTGAGACATTACATTCGCTAGGGCCTGAAAACTGAAACGTAATTGAAGATAAAATTTAAAATTTACTCAATTTACACTAAGGTAGCATTGAAATCTAACGAAACACATTTAGAGGTCTAGGCTAGAGACGTGTTCTGGCATCTTAAAACCTAGTAGCTGTCGTTCGCCTCTTGGCTTTAGATAGCGCTAGTACGGACTTGTGCTCCCCATACCGTCGCGTATATAAAGGGATACCCCACTAGGTTTCAATCCTTTATCCATAGGAAGCTGAGTCTGTTGCCCTATACCCATGATACACTGGACACAGCATTCGGGGAGATTGCCTACATGTACGTTAAGTCCTTGGTTGATTTCTCTTTCATTTTGAAACCAAGGTGTATATTGCAGTTCACGGTTATTTGGTACACCCTTTGCCTAGTATTCCTGAGTAGTCATTTGATCTTTTTCTGACTCTTTAAATTTGAAAGGATCACCAAGCGCTTGTCCTTTCACGCTTGCTTCAAAACTGAAAGAGATAGAGTCACCTTTTATCCGTTTCTCGACTCTTAAAACATGAAACGGTGAAGTTTCCTATTTTTCAATGTGGTAAAAATTAATCACCCATGATCACACGCCCTGTTAGATTTTGCTTGCTGGCCGTTTGATTGTGTGTCTTGACTCTTTTCAGCCCGTGTGTGTGTTTGATCTTTTTCTCTTGTCGTTACTACCACAGTGGCAGAACCCTCGGTTTCGTCTACTGGTAGCCCTTATACGGACAATTCATCAGAGGCTTCACAACCCTCTGTTGAACCTCAGCAACCCATTGTTTCCGAGTTTCCTGACGGGGGACCGGTTCTTGCTGAGCAGCCCTTTGGGGGACTAGTTGAGTTCAATTGGCCCTTTTCCGACCCTTGGTCTGAATTAAGAGTAGGGGCAGAGTTCCTTTCTCTTACATCGGGTTCGCCTTTTATAGCTGCTATTTTTCCTCCTAGTCCTCGCCGTCTATTACGAGATCTAGCGGCAGGCTCAATCATGAGTGAATCCAGCGAGGAAATCCCCACGTCCGGTGAGGATTACCAGTTATTTCCTCGGAGATTATTTCCAGGAGACAACCCTGAACCAGTTGTTATGTCATCACCTGGTCCCTCATTACCAGCAGGGTATAGATCCTTGGGTCATATTATCGCCGCCGCAGCCTCTATGGGGATATGAGCTCCTTCTACGAGGCCGGTGGTTCCTTCATTAAGGATGTCTCCTCAAACTCCCGTCACCTCTGTACCCGTTCGACCCACTGTCTGTGTGGCCGTGTCTGCAACCGCTGTTACGGAACCCTCTGCAAGGGCTGTGCCGCCTCCCGAAGACGTTTACATAGCGACTGCTATGCCGGAGAACATATCTCCGGAGGAGTATCGGTTTTCCCTAAAATAGCCGAACCTCGAGGGTGGATAAACCTCTCAAGACCCCAACCGCTCTTATTTTTCGCATTATGCACAGGATGGTACACCCGTGTATGCTTTTCCAGATCAATACGATGAGCACGGGAACATTTTACGTTTACCCGCTCCAGAGGCTCACCTTCATGCTCAAAGTTTACCCTATAACTAGGCTGGACATCCTTATAACCCGCAAGGGCAACCTTTTCAAGGCCAACCTTCAGGCCAGCCTGGCTATCCTTATGACCTGCAGGGGCAGCCTTTACAAGGCTATCCTGCAGGCCAGCAAGGGCCATCGTATGGTCCGCAAGGACAGTATTACAACCCTTCCGGTCAACCTGTGCAGCCTCAACCGGGGTACCAACCGGGGCCGGTATGTGGTCCTGGGGGGCAAGTCCAACCTTCCCAACCCATGCAACCTCAATATCCTGTTAATCCAAACGTTGCACACCAGCCAGGACCATCTTATGGTCCTGCTGCAGGTCAAACCGGCTACCAGCCACCACTTGGCTCTATTCCTCCACCGGGACAACCGATCTATCCGGCACAGCCTGGTGTACCTCCACCAGGCCAACCGGTCTATCCGGCACAACCTGGTGTTCCACCTCCAAGCCAACCGGTTCATCCGATGCAACCTGGTGCCTCTCAACAGCCAGGTCAACCTGCGCAACCGGCACAACCTGTTCACCGGGGTCAACTTGTTAACCCAAGGCAGCCCGCTCAGCCAGGTCAGCCTGCTCAACCAGGCCAGCCTGCACATTCTATCAACCCTACCCAACAGCCAACTTATTCGATGCCGCAACCAAATCAACCGCTGCACCCAAATTATCAGGCTCTGCAGGGTTCCACCTATCAGCAGCCCACTCAACCTCAAGGTGGCTACTATTCTCATGGTCAATACCGACCGAATTATAGCCAGCCCCAAGGTTCTAACTATCGTCCTCAACAACCCAGCTACACCTATACTCAGTAGCCAAATCCAAATGTTGCTTACACAGGGCCGACTCATAATCAGGGTCCATACTCTGGTTACCAACCCCCGTACGTTGGTTACCAGCAATCGAATCAGGCTGGTTATACCACCTATGCCCCCTACGGTTAGAATCCTACTGGACAGAACCCATGGGGGAAAGGATATTCCCAACCAGCGTAGAGTACAGGTACTAGTCCTTATCCAAGGGCAGGTATGCCGTCCAATCCGCCATTGCCGTTTCTGGCTACCTTGGAGTTACCAGATGTTTCGAAATTAATGAATGATCCAATTCTGCATAATCCTTATTGGCCTCCAGTTCCTACCAAGGTGCCCGGTGATTGCCCGAAGTTTGAGGGAAAAGCTGGAGAGGACCCCCAAGCTCATGTGATGACTTACCATCTTTGGTGTTCATCCAACTCTTGGGTGGATGATTCAATCCGTCTGTGCCTCTTCCAACGCACTTTGACTGGCGTTGCTGCTAAGTGGTATATCGAATTATCCCGTGGCATCTTTCAAGATTTCAATACGTTAGCCATGGATTTTCTGACTCATTTTCAGTTACCGGTTCGCTACGAAGCCGGGACGCACCTCCTGACTTCTTTGAAGCAGGACAAAGCCACCCACATTTCTGATCACATTCATGAGTGGCGACGTCGTCATAGACTGATCAAGTTTCATATACCTGATCAGATACTAACTCATTGGTTCACCACCTCCTTCGTTAACAAAATCGCCCAAGATATTGCTATGGGAGCGTGTGTGACTGAAGAACAAGCCATAGCGCGTGCTCAATATCTGGATCTGGTATACTCACAATCCGGCACGCTGTATGATATTTTTCCTGATGCTCCACGGTCTGGAACCTCTAAAGCTCCACCTACCCCAGCGGTGGATGGTGTTATTGGTTCCGTGTCTCAGAATTCGAAGAAATCTTCGAATGGGAAGCAGAAGTCCAACTCATCCAATAATTCTGCTTCTCCCGCCCCTACCGACTCTGGCAAAACTATGGAGGTTAATGCCGTTCAGGCTAATCCTAAGGAGAAAGCCTCCAAAGGAAAGAAGAAGGGCGAAGGTAAATCCAAATCCGACGCCCCAAAGCCAGATTCCAAACCTCGGACCGAGGACGGTTCCCAACGCAAACCGAAGTACCCCTGCCTCATTTGTGAAGGAGATCATTATACTATGGATTGTCCTCGACGATCTGAAGTTAGTCAACTTCTAAAAGGCTCCAAAGGGACTCCGGCAGTTCTTAAAGAACCGTTCCCATCTTAGCAGACCCAGATGGTTGAATAGCCCTCACCATCTGCACCATTTGGGTCCCAGGTCTTTATGATGAATGGTGCTGCACCTATCTCTATTGCTACGCGTTCGAAGGATTACAACGAATCGCGTCAGGCACCGGGGAAGGTAGTTGCGGATGGTCCACCTCCCCCACCTGTCTCCGATTCGTTGGAAATTGAGAAGCCTACTGCTGAACCCATTGTGAGGCCACCCTCTAAAGGTGTTCTACGAAAATCTTCCTACAATTCGAATCCCCGTGCCGCTCAGCACTACAGTATTGTTGAGGATCTGGCACAGGTGCCTTCTGCCATGTCTGCTTTGGAAGTTCTTCAAAGTTTTCCTTCACAATGGAAAGCTTTATTATCTGCAATCGGTGGAATCGATCCCGCCAATTCTAGTCTTCTCACCTTTGACTTAGAAAATTTCACCCCCCGACTTCCACATCAGATCGCTCTTGTTATTCAAGTCGGGATCAACGGTCTTAACATCCATAGGGCCGTTGTGGATGAAGGTGCTTCTACTTGTGTCATGTCGTCCGCTTGCTGGAAGGCCATTGGCTCTCCGGCCCTTTCATCATCTCCCAATGCCTTAGAGGCATTCGATGGTCGGGAATCCAAACCCCTGGGTGTTCTCGAAAGTCTAGCGATTACTTTACAGGGGAAGACAGTCAACGTAGAAGTAGAACTGGTTGATGCCAAGCTCAACTACAATATACTTCTCGGCCGCAGCTGGAATCATGCCATGTTATGCGTGCCATCCACCCTCTTTCGACTTATTAAGTTCCCTCACGAGGGAAAAATCGTTACGGTGGATCAGCTGTCCTTCTTCACCTCCACCTCCGAGAACAACGTTCCATACGTGGACCAAATCCCAAATCCCCCTGACAGTGTAGGGCCCGGTATCTTCAAAGACCCCGTCCTCATGGGTATTTTTCCCACACCACCACCGCACACCGCTCAAGTTAATATGATCTCTAGGTCTGACGACCCATGGCTCATCCCTACGCCTGAGCAGGTGGCTGAGTTTGGAGAATCGATGCCCTTAACTCCGGTAGAGATTAACTATTGTGAAATCGTCGCCGCATCTGATCCTCCCCCTCCTCAGCATGCTCCTTTGAGCATGGCTTTAGACATCTATTCTCAATCCCCCTCGCTCGGCGAGGCCGACTCGCCTGATCCTCTTAAAGAGATTTTCCCTTCTGATGAAACCATTGTCAAAACAATGTCTCTTGAGGCGCTACCTTGGAGCGATGGACATCATCGTTCCTCATTCATGCCTAGCTTGGGGGCAATGTCAGATTGTCTAGAGCGTTTTGCATCTCAGGTTCCCACTACACCTCACCAAAATGGACCACTGCTGCTTTCCAAATGAGGTAAATAGTAAAAGTAATTGTGTTTTTACCATTTGAGACTATTTATAACTTTTTGAAATCTCGTTAGGTTTTAAAAGTCATTTTTTATTAATATTTTGATATATTTTGTCGAAAATGGATTTTACACTTGCCTCTGTGTGCAGCAACAGGTTTTTACGTGACTTCAACAGTGAAACGAGTTGTATTTTATATTTTTTCGGACTCGGTAAAAACACGAAAAAGTCATTTTGGAGTCATCTTTCAGCTCTTTTCTGACTCTCTAAACATGAAAAGATTGCCGAGGCCCTTGTCGTTTCGATCTCATTAAAGTGGCTGCGAAACGACATCTACCCAGTATACGTTTACCCCTTTTTCGGGCTGGGATAGATTATTTACGAAAAAGGAATACCCTAGCCTATCGCGACTAGGAGGTTTTCTCAGACATAGTTTTCTACCTTTTCGGATCTGAGGAACTATTTATGAAAAGGGACCATTGGAGTTTACTTTTCTGTTGTCTTTTCAAACTCTCTAAACATGAAAAGACGCCGAGTTCTTCCTTTGTCAGACTCGTTAAACCCTGATGACATCGGATTCAGTCATAATGACGCTACTCGAGTCTTTCCTTCCTAGGGCTCGTTAAATGTACTAGGATGGATTCGTCCGAAGGACGGACTTATATGACAAGCATATGGTATCCTCTTCAAGCTTGTGTAAAAATAAAGAGGTACTCGCCAGAAATGGTGGGGGAAAAAATGGAACCAACATCATTGTCGTGTCGGCAGTATGTCGCTCTTGAACATGGCACTTGTCTGCATTCGTGTCGGGTTGGGGACATCTCATCTCGTTTTTCACTTGCCTCCGTGGGTTTGGGTAATCCCTTTTGACCTATGATCTGCTCTCTGCCTCATCATTATGACCTCTGATATTTTGATGTCAAATACTGCCAAGTCCACTGTCGTGCCGTTCATATGTTCAAGAGAAGTTGACCTCTGCAAGTACCAACCTTCCTCTGATTCTCATCTGATCGTGATTCACAAAAACACTATGTTCCTCTGTCTCGCGTCGATGATGTGGGAAACACTATGGCCCACCTTCAATCAAGGTCACTTCCTGTCGACTTCAGCTCATTATCCAGGAAGCTGATCTAGAGACTCCCTTCTGGTACCTTGGAGCATGCATGCCTCAATGGCAGGTTCTTCGCATTCGACGTGAGGTTTTCATCATTGGCCTCCGATCGAGTGATTCTACGGGTGTTCGACGCCAGCTCATTGATTCACATGTCGTAGATTGTACCTATAGTACCTTGAGGGCCATTTTCATTATTGGTGGTACCTCTCGCGTCTGTTAACAGCTTTCATCATTGGCTGGTAATCAGACGATGTTCTTGCATGTTCGACTTCAGCTCATTTCTTCACATGCTTGGACTTGTACTGTGTTCGGATTGAGATGGAGCGCAAGACCCTGGATTGTGTCTGTTGTAATCCAGGCTACGAGTTTGTGGATTATTATGATTATTTACATGACTCACTTACTGGATGGCTGCGACCATACCTGAGTCTATTCATCGATCCTCACTGGATGGCTGTGTCCATACCTTGGATCTGGATTATTGTATACTCTGTTATGGATGGTTGCGCCCATACCACATATATATCATGTATTTGAGACATCAGTTGTACTTCTTCACGCAGGTTTTCCGACGGCGGAGTTTTCAGTTGGACACGTTCTCGTAAAGCATTTCACCCCTCTCTCTCGTTCGGGCCTCATACTTTAGGGGGCATCTGTTACACAGCAATTTGTCACCGTCCCTACCATTCCCCATCTCGCACATTGGAGGGCTTATTTTGTGACCTGTGAGCAGTGATATAACTTGAAAATACTTTCATGGCATTCCCCTGAACATGTACTTTCATCCCCCTAAAGACATCTCCTGCTGAAAAACCCTAAAAACACCCCTTTTTGCATTGGTGCGGGCAGCCAGTTCAGTACCCGCGCCAATGGGGAAAATCCTTCAAAGAGGTCGCGCCAATTGGCGCTTTGTCCCAGAGTCGCACTCGCGCCAGCCAATTTAAGGAGTGTTTTTTAAAAATAAATGGCGGAAGTTTCGTCCTAACTGATCCAGGAACTGATATCTATCTTGATTTGGGAGGTTTGGCTACAGATTTCCATAGAGAGGAAGTGGTTTGCCACCTCTCATGGAAGCTTCCTTGATGATAGGGCCAATCCCATGATTATAGGGATCCCAACTCCCCTTCCTCCATCTATAAAAGCTTACCCATCTCCATGGCAAGCTAGTCTTCAAGTTCCCAAATTCTCAAGAGCCTTATGCTGCAAGAGCCTCGATTATTCCCCTAAGGCCAAATTCAAGCAAGGAGACTATTGTCAAGATCTGAAGAGAGAGGTTTGTCCCATCCTTGACAGGCTTTTCGAGACATGTTCTGCTGGCGACCCTCCGAAGGAGAATTCAGCGTCAGAACTATGGTTGTATTCTTCCTTTGATTGATTAATAATAAGCGACTATTGGTTATGGTTCCACTCTTGTTGTTGTTTATGATGATGAGTTATGTCCTTTCTGACTGACATATAGTTGCATCTACTGGATTTTACACTTGCGTTTGTTTTGTTTCTTGCGTGTGCAGGTGTCCGATCACGGAGATCGTGAGGATTGTGATCTGCCAGAGCTAAGGAACGAGAGCGCTACTTTCTCTACAAGCGACAGCGTTGGATTCCAGGTAAGCCTTCATCGCTAGTTGGTTTATTTGCAATTAGGAACCTGCACTATAGCGTGAACGATTGTTGCTAGACCCGGCCTGGGCTAGTAGGGATCGCCTCTGTCCGCAGAGGGGATTTACCTCCACAACACCCATAAAAATTATATTTGTTTCTTTTTTCGCTTTAGGTTAGCTGAAATGAAGAAACAAACTAATTTAAAGTTTCTTTATATTTCATCTATTTGATTCTTTTATGTTTCTTCCATTCTTTTACTCTTTCATTTTTTCATAAATTTTGAAAATGAAAACAATCATTGTATTGATATTGATATATATATATATATAATATTTATATAAAACTATATATGTTATATGTTTTTTTTTTGCTTGGTTGACATATCAACAATTAAATATTTACATCGTAAAGTGTACCTATTTGAAAAAAAATTTCCTAAATTGCTACGTGTACCATTATAAACTCTTGAATGTAATGTTAGACGATTAAAATCATATGAGCTGAACGATTAAAAACGGTTACAATTTTTAATCGGTTATAGGAAACGAACATCAAAATAAGTTCCTCTCGTCTTACGGGTGGAGTACTACTACTCAAATCCATCCTCTTCTGCATAAAAAGAGACTCACAAATGCATATTTGAAAAATCGATGTTTGCAAATATAGACCTAGAGTGGAACCCTTTTCCATTTGAGGATGATTTCTTTGCCATCGAAAGAAATGGCTCTGCGAAAAGGAGTTATCACGAGTGGATGTCCGATTCCAATTTGAAGGTGAAGAAGGCCATAGAGAAGGATCCCTTTACCTTTTCTGCACAAATCGTATACCAATGGAGATGGAGACAAGTCTCTTTCACAAAACCATTCGCGAGGTTTCGACAAAGCACGAGCGGGATGTGGGGATTCATTCGTTGTTCAAAGAATAGTAGAGAAATTTCAGTTCCATCGGGATGAACTCGTGCAAGACCCGGGTTGATCGAATGACGTCGATGGAGATGAGTGTGGAAAATATCATCGATTTGAAGGCCAAGAAGGACACTAAACTTGAAGCGTTACAAAAAAATAAAATGATCTTACCTTTGGCGAACGGCCAAAATGACCGGGATTCGAGGTACTTTCTTGTACGGATATTGGACATTCAATGTCTTTCAAAATTCAAGCTTCATAGCTAGATCACTCAAAATCTAGATGCTTCACACCCAGATTTTCCCTACTTGGAATTTCTATTATTTTAGGGTTGAAAGACTATGCCCGCTTTAATTACCGATATGAAGTTAACTACAAGGGGGGATTTTCTACGTAGCAAAGAAGCCACCAAGATGGTCGTCCACGACAGACGAGTACTTGGATCATCGGCATAACTAGCTCCGTTGTGGAAGAGGTGAGAATAGGGTATGGCGCCTACTCGTCCGAGCAAGGCGACGGTGGAGATGTTGACAAGAATTCGGCACTGAAGTATGAAGCACAGGAATGGTTCGGGGGAGGCAAAACAACAACACTTGGTTCATCCGGTTCGCTTTAATCGTCCGGGAGAGCTTACACACGAGAAGTTCGAGAAACTATGCATCATATATGGTCATGCTTGCATGACCTAAGAAAGGGGAGGATTATTTCCTTGTCAAGATAGATTGTCGAGAGGATTCCTGGGAATTCATCTACCTCATTTTTTTGTTTTTGCGGTCGGTAGCTTCAACCACTCGTTACCGGGTCAACGACTAAAAAAATGGATTTGTAGTAGCGAGGATTTTTTTAACTAACAAGGAATTTTAGAGGAAGGGTATGTTTTATTTGCATACTTGTTTTAGAAGTTCCAGTCAACTTAAATGCCTTCCACTTACTAATGGAATCTAGTATTTTTAACAATTGTCAACTTTAAATTTGCTTATTACCATTTGAAAATTTCAAATGTTTTTGATGAATAAAATTGCTACATATTAATTTAGTGCCTTTCTTTCACGGTTTAGATGAGTATCTTTTGCTCATTTATGATTAAGTTGATAGATTTTGACTTTTTGGGTTTCATCGGAGGAAACTTTTGGAACTACGGTTATATTTTACTGTGGTTGATGGATGGACTTGTTACGGTTGCTTATGTTGGAGATTTCAGATCCATATTAGATTCGTAGGGTGGTGTGGTCTCATTACTTACGGTTGATCACGAGCTAGAAGAAAATGTTGAAGAGTGAGTGCATTTTTTACGTATATCTCGATTTCATTGAAGCAATTTTTATAAATCATCGAGTAAGTATGGGAAAGCAGACAAAAGTGAAAGATGGAAACAATTAATCTGCTATATATAGAATCCATAAGACCTAAACATCATATTTACATATAAGAGGGAACGTGTAACAGCAAGTGGAGGTGAAGTGGGAAGACTCGGTATTGTGGGTGGTGCCAAGGTAATCACACAATTGTATATATGACCATCCGAAAGATGAATTCACTTCACATGACACATGGAAGATGTCATATACTTATTTCTCCTATTCTTGACTTAATTTCGCGTTGACTTTTCTTAGCCAAGCATATTGGAAAATCTTGTATTGTCGTTTGTTTCGAGGTTCATCCTTTACGATGCTGGCTCTGGTGGTCTCACGCCTTTCTAGATAAATTGGGGACATGGATGTTGGTGAATTCATTGTCACAGATACCTTATGTTAAAGCATGATTAAGGTTAAGCTTCATCTAACTTTTTTATGTCAACGAGCGTATTCCCCCTTTTCATTTTCATTGTAGGATGTGTCTATGTCCGGGTCCCTCCTTTGGTCTACATCTTGTATGAGATACATGATGTTTCTAATTCATAATAAAGATACAATATTGTTGCATTTTTTTTAGTGTCCTAACATTAGACTATCGATATTGTAGCTCCAAAATGTTGGAGGTAGGCTAATAATTGCCTCCGATGGTGTGTGGGATTCACTACCCTCAGAAAATCAGCAAAATCTCGTAGAGGATCGCCCAATTTGAACTTGCTGCAAGACAAGTTGTAAAGGTGCATGCCTTCTTAGCTCATCTGTCTTTGAATGCTTGTTTTTCACATTGTTGTGATACTTCTATCATTTTCCTTATTTATTTCAACCTAAGGTTATAATTTACGATAAAATATTATAAAGGCTTCCAGGCAATCATGTATCCTTATCTCGGGAAGAAGGAAATTGGTGCATTTCTATTTCAAGTTAATAGAGATTAAATTCTTGGATATGCTTGTTTTCTTTGTAGGATGCTTTAAGGACAAGGGGCTTGAAGGATGACATGACTTGTATTGTAGTTGATATTATTCCACACTGAACACTCTGCTCCTTATTGCATTGCCTCCTAAGAAGCAAAATAAGCTGAGATCACTTATATTTAGGAAAAGGTCTCGAGATTCAATGAACAAACTGGCCAACAAGATCTCTGCAATTGGAATTGTTGAAGAAATTTTTGATGAAGGGTCGACAATGCTTGCTGAAAGGTCGGTAGACTTTTTATCAGATTTGTCCATAATTATCTCATTGTAGAGAAGCCTTAGCCTTCCTGGTAACATGTTATAACATACATGTATTTTAATTAAATTGTAGCTTGAGATATCACTTCATTGCCTTGACTTGTAGGGTTAGTTTTACTGATTTATTGCTTCCCATCATTTGACTCTAAATGACCTCTTTGAGAGCTACATGAACATAGATAGTAATTTGCACTAAGGCTTTGCTTACTGATTTGCACCAAGATTTATTCCTAATTTCAAGTTTATTTCAAGCTTCAGTTATAAGTGAGATTTTCCAAGTTATTCCCGAGCCCAAGTCATGTGACTTTGATAGTGATATGTAAACATTCTGAGAATGATGTAAATAGATCTCATGTACAATAGTTCAAATGAGCTAGGATTAACTTACACTCACACTCTTTTGTCAATGTATTTTCTGATAGATTTGGAAGAGCGCCAAATATTTGTGAAGGAATACCTTAAATCATCTGGTAAGTTATCTCATTCTTTCACATCTTTATTTGCAGTTTATTGCTTCCCATCATTTGACTGTAAATGACCTCTTTGAGAGCTACATGAACATAGATACCAATTTTCACTGAGGCTTTTCTTACTGATTTGCACACTGCAGAGAGATCAAAATATAGTTTCTTACATGTTAAATCCTTCATAGTTGAAGTTGTCTTCATTCTTGTCCTTTTTCATTTTGTATTTTATAACTCATCTGATTATAAAGGCTTTCAAAATCCATGTCCATTATTCCAAACGCCAGTGTTAAATATTTGTATTTTCTAACTCATCTCATTATAAAGGCTTCCGTAATCCATGTCCATTATTCCAAACGCCTGTTTAATACCTCTTGTTAAATATCTTTAAACTTTACAGAATACAATGTATATGATGTTTTAGTTTGATCAATCTATATTAGCCGTAGATGATTGTTTACCCTTAGTTGTTTGCATTTGATCAAGCTATAAAAAGTTATGTTTTTGGAAGTTAAATGTAAGCTAATTAAATATGCATCTAACCCTTTCTGAGGCACCTGGAGGATATTCTAGTTTTCATTGTGTTAAGTTGCTAACCTTGTATGGAACACAAATGTAATGGAGAGTGACAGAGTTGGACAACTTTTAGAAGATATTGAGAAATATGCTTTTGCAAGCCATCTCGTTTGGGGTCTATGGGGTGTTATTTCTGTAAGTTTTTATTTGTTACCCTCCTCATTGCTATAAAGAGTGAACAATGGGTATGTTTTTGCTATTTCTTTGCTAAATGTAACTTTGTTCATATTCTTTAGTGTAGTTATAAGTTTTTTTGATGAAATAATGCCTGGAAACCCATTCTTTTGAAATATCACATTTTTTATTCTTCTTCACCTTTTTCATTGTCACATGAAATAAAATCTTCTTACTACTGCTATGTTTAAATGCAGGATCATGTAAACAATATTGGCTTTGATTATATCGATTATGCGAGACAGAGATTTCAGCAATACCACTTATTGAAGCCTTTGCTGTTAAATTGCTGAGTGCCATAAACTTCAGCAATACCATGAAGTCTTCACCATAATATTGCTTAATATGCCTGATACCTGCCCTCTGACAGAGAGCCAATGCAACCGTGACTGAAGTTGTGATGAATTACCAGATATTTCAGTGGTTCACAGTGTACCTTTATCATATGTTCCCATCTACTTTGGAGTTTATCTTAGTGTGCATATTCTTCCATATGTACAAGATCACAAATGCTTTTAGCTGCTATATGTACCAATTGAGAGTGCAATAAATTTGTAATTTATGCAGCTTATGGATGTAAATTAATAATTGTGCATGATCTGTACACCTATTTGAGGCATTTTCAACAAAAATAAGATGCCATCTTACATGGAAATATGCAAAGATTGCAATGACACAAAACATTTGTACACTAAATTCCTTATAATTACTCTGTTGCATATTCGTACGCTAAATTCCTTGTAGAATTACTCTCTTGCATCTATTTCCCTATGGTAGGCTAATCTGCTCTTTGATAGTAAAAGCATATAAGAATTGTTTCTGTTATATTACTATTTTCCCTCGGTGAGGACAACAACTATTTCCTTGGTCAATTTCAAGGTATGAAATTTGCATGATTTATGAACATTATAATTCAATATGGGGAACTATTTATCCTCAGTGAGGACAACGCCAAATGCTTTGGCCAATTTCAAGGTATGAAATTTGCACGTTGTTTTCTATCATTGATTGAATGTATATATGTATTTTATGTAGAGTCCCTGCTATTTATTGAGATTGATGTAGGCAAGGCAGAATAAAAAATCTACTCAATCCCTGGGGGACCCCACGATCTGAAAGGAAAAAAAAAAAAACACGATTCACATAGATACCGATCCCATCTGTCGCTAATTGAATCTGTGACCTTGCTCTCCCATTTGAATAATAATCCAAGCACGGAGATTCTTGCCCTGATAAGCGTGTTTGACTTTGTGCCAAGTTTGGTTGTGATTTGTGTGGACTTGACGGTCTGTTATTTGCGGTGAACAGTGATCGGATAAATGCTGAATTGCCACGTGTAAACGATTGCTACGTGTTAGGTTTGAAAATAAGAAAGTGGGTCCACACGTTTTAAATGTTTACATTGGCATTTTATTTGTTGGTTCTTTTGGTAGTGTAGATTCTTTATATTTAAAAGTCTATTATAGAAATGTATGTAAAAGTTTCTCATAGAAAGGGTATTTATGAGTTGAGTTTACTTGAAATGGTTAGGTAATCAATTCATTTGAAATGGTTCGGTAAAATGGTTGTAATAGTATAAATGAATGATATTTTATTGTTTACGACACAAAAAATAGTTTATGGGACTATCAGCTTCTTTGTTTTTTGTTTTTGGTATAGTTTTATAATTTAATATGTTTAAATTTTGAAAGAGTATATATATGTGTTACAATAGGATTCTAGGAAGGTTGTATAATTTAAGTTATAGTTGTTTTCAAGGACTTTATAATCTTCTCCATTTCCAACCCCAGAAAGGATTAGCTCCTACCTTTACTCTTTCTCCATTAACAACTTCCCATAGTAGGCAATTCCGCACAAGATGGAAGGCTTGGACAATGGCCTTCCAACATATCAACAAATTATATTATGAGTATTCTTGGAAGGTCTTCTAATGAATTAGGTTCAATGTATTTTTAGAGGATAACTTAGCTTCATAGGCCCTTATTTGATATGATCCTTCATATGCATCTAGCTACCAAAGCCTTCCGAAAATGATGCATATTCTTAAGCTCCAACTCGTTCACCACCTTAAAACTCAACTTCTTCATCAA
The DNA here is from genome assembly GCA_034641835.2 of Pinus albicaulis. NCBI lineage: Eukaryota > Viridiplantae > Streptophyta > Pinopsida > Pinales > Pinaceae > Pinus > Pinus albicaulis. Next base: position 103,994,569 of record CM076584.1, read on the forward strand.
GGCTTGGACAATGCCCTTCCAACATATCAACAAATTATATTATGAGTATTTTTGGAAGGTCTTCTAATGAATTAGGTTCATTGTACTCTTAGAGGATAACTTAGCTTCATAGACCCTTATTTGATATGAGCCTCCATATGCATCTAGCTACCAAAGCCTTCCCAAAATGATGCATATTCTTAAGCTCCAACTCCTTCACCACCTTAAAACTCAACTTACTCTATACTACTATTTTTTTTTTAATGCTTTACAACGTTTCCTTTGCAATATATGGTGCAATTTCTAGTTATATTAAATATTAAAATATATAAACATTTATGCCTACACATCTATTAGATATATAAATAATAATACTTAAAATGATAATGTTTACAATTAGGTTTAATATTAAGTTGTGAAATCTAATATTTAGGAACCATTGTTTAGCTTGTTAAAATTTAATGTGTCAAAGTAAATTTTGTATGATTTGAAGATTATGTTGAATATATATATATATATATATATATGGAAAAATGAATAATAATATTTTTCATTAACATAAAATAAATTTATGGTAATTTGATTTATTATTATATTATTATTTTAATTTAATAGAATTGTTGTATTACCATATAAGTTAATATGATTAATGATTACTGGGTAAACCGGTTTGGAAACTATAAGAGATTGATGTGTTTTCCCTGTGCATAAAAATAAGTTCAAGAGAAAATTTCTAACTTAAATATAAAACTTGCAACAGATTTGGATGGACACTGCGTGTAAATGGAAGAACTAAAATTTTAAATAAATTTAAATATTTATTTATTTTAGTTCATAATATTATAATATATATTTTAAAATAAAAAAATAACAGTATAATTTTTTAAGTAAAATGTTGGTATATAATTTTTTTATGAAAATTCTTTAATTCTTTTTAATAAATATTTTAACTACTTATATAATATTTTTTCCAAATCCATTACATTAAATAGATTCTTATTTGGAACCATCTACCAAAATTCATGATCAAAACTTGAATTAAGCTTTATTCTTGTCACTTTATTCTCGAAGTTTACAGCAGCTCATTTGGATGTGTTTTTGGATTTATTCTTTACATGGAATTGTCGATATCGTAAACCTACGAGTGGCACCCATTATGCCCCTCCGCCCCCCACAAAAGCTGGAATGCGTGACTACATCCGTGTCACTGTGCCTCTGCTAGAATTTCGATGTAGCTTACTTTTTACATGGAACCTTCTAAAAGGTTTACGTTAAGGTTGTGTGGTGCTTTAAGGGGACAATGATTTATCTTTTGGGGCGAACAATGTGCCTTTTATTAAAACTATATTAATTTAAATACTTTTAGATTTAATACTTTATATTTTCCTATATAAAATATTTAATGTATTATAATTGTAATGTGTATATTTAAGAGGGAAAACATTCTAGACAATTCATATAAGAAAATTTTAGGTAATGTGTATATTGTTTATTAAAAAAATATAAAATATTAATAATATCAAAAGAGACAAAGATGTTAATTAGAATTATTTATTAAAATGAATATTAATAATTTTATATTTTCTATTAAAATTTATATAAAAATTAAATCTTTAATTATCAATTTTTGTAAATACATAAGAATTTTAGAACCCACGTCTTCGAACTACTCATCGTAATTCATCATCAAGATAATGAATCATGGTTGACTGGCCATGATTCATTATCCGGATGATGAACTACAGTTTGTAGTTCGAAATGCGTCGGTTCCTAAAATTCTTATGTGATTTCCCGGAAGATTGGTAATTAAAATGTTATGGATCACAGAAGCTTGCACTCTCAAAAGTTCAATCTATTAATTAGAATACATTTTCCTTTCATCATTATAAAAAATAAATGAAAAAAAACAACAAACTTATACTATTAGAATAATAATAAATTAGAAAAATTTAAAATAAAATTATATATCGTATAACATAAAAATTTATTAATCTATTTCTTTATATTATTAAAATAATAATAAAATTAAAATTTTTAATAAAATTATATATTATAAGTCTATTTCCTTTATACTAATTAAAATAATAATAAATCGGAAAATTTTAATTAAGTTATTTATTATATAATTAGGCCGATAGGGCCTTCCTTTTGGAAAGAGATCATGTTTTTCATCGTCAAATATACAATTGTGTGTACCGATACTACATTTTGGGAGTTTTAACCCCACACAGGGGTGACACCCGTTCCCTACACCTATTTCCCAAATCCTTGCGACCGGTCATGCAGTCCAGAAAAAATCGAAATAATGCCGCCTTTTTTTCCCTACACCTATTTCCCCAAATCCTTGCGACAGGTCATGCAATCCCGGAAAAAATCAGAAATAATGCCGCCTTTTCTTCTTCCTGCAACTCCACGACAACGCGGGAGGTCGAGTCATTTGCCTTATTTATGGAGTACCCAGTTCAAGTTCGGGGGTTTCTACACCATTATTTTTACGTAGCTCTGTTATTGCTCATTAACGTCATCGACAATAAGAAGGTAGGGGGGAGGTGAAGGTGCTCGGGGGTGGGAAGAATCGGGAGAGAATGGCGGCGGCAATGGAAAGGAACGACGTCATTGTGGTGGGATACGGAGAGCTGCTCCTTGTCTTCTTACGTCAACCCTTACGTCGTGGTTTCCATGGCCTCGGCTTTACTCCGTAATTTTAACATCAACACTTCCATGGTTAATGCCGGAAGAGGCTGCAGCTCTCTTGATCACCATCACTTCTCTTGCCTATGCATTCTTCAAAGAGACGGAGACGGAGCTTCATCGGACGCTTATCAACTCGCGGAATCCACTTGCACCAAATCCCTCTGGTTAGCACATTCATTGCACCGGCTTTTATTACTCTTTTCTTTCATTAATCTCTCATCAAATTATTGATTTTTTTTCCCTAGGGTTTAATTCATCTCGTAAAGCCTCGTTTGATTTTGTGATTCCCGCTTAATTAATCCGGGTGCCTCCATGCAATAGAAGGATGAATGTAAATTCTAATCACGAGTTATTGCCCAAGTTCATCCACCCATGTACCCATTAGTTGCTTTGTCTTGGCAATTCGGATGGCTTTCCCTTGTTGGCTATCTTCGACTCGTCGGTACTTGTAGGTACTTGTTCGACAAATGGCATTAGCTTGCTTGAATTAAATCATGTTCGAATCAAGTTTCCCTTTCATTTCTGTTGTTGCATAACTTGTACCTCTACATCTCTTTTTCTTTTCGGGCCATTTTAGGGGTGGCTTTACATAGATTTGAAGTTTTTCTTCAATTGTTGGCCGTCTTTGTGAATTGGGATTTTTACGTTAAATTGGTCTTTGAGATTGATTTTAGGTTATGAATAACGAGCAAGACTAGCAATGAAATGGAGAAAGTGATGATGGCCGATGTTCTTCCGTAGGCGATGGATACGCCACCACCGGCTAATATTATCATCATCGTTGGGAGCGTGGATTTCATTACGTGATTCGTAAGCTCCGGCGAGAGATCTTATAATGTTTTCTTGGTCCGCCAATCTATGAGTAAAATGCCTCAAGGCATGTTGGGTGGGGTTAATAATTGTTTGGGATGGTTATCTTTTCTCACGTCATTACGAATGAGCATCACCAACCACACGTTCGGGAGGAATTAGTGTCTATGATCACTACTCGCCTTTCCTGTCGCTTCAAACTCTATTGGCAATAGAGCGATGGAAGATTCAAATCATGCATCCTATTTCAATTACGATCCGAGAAAAAAATCGAAATAATGCCGCCTTTTCTTCTTCCCTCGCAACTCTAGAAAAAATCGAAATAGCGCCATGCAATTTCTTCTTCCTGTAACTCCACAGCAATGCAGTAGCACGATCGCGACAACGAACACCGATCTTCTCAAAGAAGTTGCCTCATCGGGGGAAGAAATAGGGTAATGCCCTTTATTTGTTCATACTTCTTCATCGTTTTTCTTTGCTTTTCGCTTTCTTGGAATGGTTCTCTTCCATACCCAAGGCTTCCCACAAATAATTAGGCCGCCCAAATCGCATATTGTATGTAGAAGCCATTCAACACCGTGAGTTTCGGTTAACTTGCATCTAGGGAGTTTTAGAATAAAATGAAGGAAGAGGTTTCGATCCGTTCTCGTTTCTTGTGATTCCAGATGATGACAACGCCGATACCATTCTTTGTTTGCAAGCACCGAAAAGAATATAGTTAGCTTCTCAATATCGTGTGCAACGCCTAATTTTTTTTGCCCACGACATTTGGCCTAAGAAAAAAATTACCCATTTTTTTTCCCGAGACGTGTACGGAGAAGTTATGTGCCACCTCGGTCACATAGGATGTTTCCCAAAACATCGTTCAAAAAAAATAAAATCTCATAACCAAGTTGACCTTATCCGGTTTTGGGGCTCGGGTTCCATGGATTTGGGTTGGGATTGTGGTTGGGGTTGACTTTGCTTCTCGTGCTTACACGATGCTCGTATATCGACCCTCCGCAATTCAGTCAATGGGTAAGTGCTAGCTCGAATATTAATGAAAAACAAAGCCTAATCCTTGCACTTCTCTAACGTGATTTGCAAGTTTTGCTTCTTCGTGACATTGCAATGGATTCATTCCATTTTGCTTTTAAAACCCTACTTTGTCATGCGAGTTTTTTCCGAATATATTTGGTGCAAATTGTTCCAAAATCCATTGCGTTTGCATTGGGTTATTGTGAATCGGATTCATTAGTCGCTTTGTTTCTTCTGTTTTGTTGTCATGGCTCTTGGTGATGGTTTTTTTTTCATTTGTGTCTGTTTTGATCCGTATGATTTGTATGTATGACGTCAACTTGCTCATTTCGATCGGTTTATACAAAAGGTTGCATGAGTTTAAGGTATCCGTTGAGAAAGTCTGTTGCATATCGGTAGCCTTTTTTTGGATGTGAATCCCGAATCTATAATTGGGAATATTGCGTCTTTCTTATCATCGAAGGACTTTCTTTGACAACCTTTGGTGACCATAAGCCAGATTCTATACAATCAAGGAAGGAATGCCCAAAAAAGAAGTATGTGTTTTCTTTTGCCAACCAAATCCGCTCCCCTCTTTTCTAGGGTGTATTGCACTTCGAGGGAGTCAAGTCTCACCATACCCTTAAACATAAGACGCTACACCAACTCTCCATCGTAGCTATCACAACATGTGTGTCGATGAGTCAAGACAATCCCCCTACTAGCGTGACATCTAATGCAACATCCTTCTATTCACTTATACTACGTGTGCTACTGAGCATTGAGGTCAATGTAGAAATGATGTGTGGCAGTGAAGAAATCTGTCTTTGAAGGGAAATAAGCAGATTACGTGCTTTATTACATATTGCCTCATACAATCATTATCCGACACTATGAACTTCGAATTGTACAAATGTCAAAAGCCGGGTAACCATATAGCCTACAGAGTGTAACATGAGAATGCAGGGTAACCATATAGCCTACGGGTGCAACATGCTATCTCGTTTTCAACATGTATTATTAACAACCTATGCATGGTATGTCACCTTACAAGCCCTTGAATAGTAGAGTTTTATTTTAAAAATTTGAAAGCGTGCATGGTTCTACTCCGATGAAGTTTGTGCTTCATTAATGCCTAAAATCGTGTGCATGTAATATCCAATTCGAGTCATCATGCACTTGTTCATAGAATGGTAAGTGCGTGCATAATTAGTTGACATAATAGGGTGCATGCAAGTCTGAGTCATAAGGTATATCTTAGTATTGTTCCATGTATGTAAACAACTAATTAAGAAAAGGCAACCCAACATTACTTCAGCCATGATTTCCGACATGCGGGTATATAGTAGAACCTCGTGGAAACAAAATGGATTCTAATAAATATTTTGCTTCATTCAACCAACTTCGTGTATATATACACACACACACGGCTAAGAACATGTAGAAACCATATCCATATATATATATATATATATATATATAGACACACACAGCAATAACGGTGGAAACCAATAGTCACACCTTCCTAGCAATCCTCGAGCATGTTAGATCATGGAACGAATGGTGATGGTTGCATAGTGCTAGAATTAACTCAACAACATTACTAAGATGTGCAGGCGTTAACATTTAACTCATTCTCAGCTACCAAAATATACATAAATTTATTATCGGGTCAACTCATCCCATGCAAATGCCAAAAGTATCCAATGCAGAGTAAACCATGTGAAAAACCACTGGTGTCCCGATCGCTACCCACGTAGTTCATGATTGGGTTAAGAATAGGTATATCATGCCAACCTCCCTAAAGTGAATATGGTCAATAAGCGATGAAAATTTTGGCCTACTATTTGTTTGTAAGGTTGGCCTAAATCACGATGAAAGGTGTACACTATAAAAGGAAAGGTCAACGGTTCATTTAAGCACGGAACTTCAAACAACTTCAAGAAATAGCGCAAATAAGTATCACAGGGAAAAAAGTGAAGTATAATAGCTAAGAATTTGGGTGAAGAGTCACGTGGATAGTATTATATTGTTTGGGCTTCAATACATATATAGTCTCGATAACTCTATGTCTGGACAATAATATTATGCGAAGATCGGACATAATGCAAAGTATATAAAGAAGACTATGATATGATTGATATCACAACAAGGAGAGGAATGCGAAGATTAGGAAACAAAATGCAAAGTGTATTAGTATAATTCTGATATGACATATACCACAACAAAGTAAGGTATCCTTCCTTGAATCTCTCGTCTCATAGCAAAGAGAAGGAATCATCCTAAGATTATTGTTTAAGATATATCTCAGTCTTTAAGAGATATAACAATTACCTCTTTTCCTTATTTAGATTGAAAGGCAAGCAACCATTCATCCCACACTAATTAGTAATGTCCATAGATATATCAAAGTGTATTTGACCACTCAAGAACCTTCCGCACTAAGTAGACAATAAAATAGATTTATTGAGATCAAAAAAATCATGTCATCATTGGGAATGCCTTACTAGCATTAAAAGTCATCTATTTACTTGTAAGAGAGGAGGATTACGCACACGAATGTAACTTCAATCTTGCAAATTTTGATAGCAAATTTTACAACCTGGGACATTCAATAAGAGACTATTAGAAATAATCATGTTGAGAAAGTGCATTTATGTTTGTGGAGGCATCATCTCTCTATTCAATTAAATGTCAAGTAATCATTTATGTTTTATTGATGTACGCAAGACCTTGTCAAAATGCTTGGCACAAGATCTAGAGCTACATCTAATAACTTTATTACAATAATAGCACTCTACTCTTTGCATTCTTCTCAAGCACCCATAAAAAACTAACATTTAACAGAAAAAAATGCCCATAAATGAGGTAAACAGGGGATAAGCTAAGTGAGGAAGCATTGAGCAATTGAAAGAAAGGTGGCGATAACGTCACAAGTAGAATCTAGCATGCTACTATGGAAAATACTTGAAAGAGCTTCAAGAAGGTATAATGAAGGGACGGTATTATTAGAAGCCCATCACTCGCAATTATGAAAATTAATGATCACTACAATTATCATAAGTACGGATGTTCACCTTATCAAAATATATCAATGTATATTGAATACAGACACAATTTCAATAAGAGGATGCGATGATGTCATTATTTGCATGGTTTGTTTGCTACAAATCGAAACCACTAAGCATGTTATGTGGTCTTGTATGGATCGCTACTAGGTACAGTACTCTCTTTCTTGCGCCTCTTCGTTGGAAAGGGACCCTTTTAGGGATAAATGAATGATACGAGAGATGGGAAAGAGTGTGAATAATGGAATCAAACTAACCCACATCTCCTTCTTATGGAAAATATGATGCTCGAGAGCAACCTTTCATGTGACGACTAATTTGTAGTCACTCGGCGAAATCACATTTCGATGGCATGACACATTGTTTTATAAGTAGTCTAGCGAGTTCATATGTACAAAGTGATACTGCGGAGCTCATCTAAGCATATAGCCCTACGGGTGCAACATGCTATCTCATTTTCCATTAGCCTCATCGGTTTTAGTGAACTAACTCAGCAGCTCCACCCAAGTTGGGAATCCGTAGTCTGCTGGTTTTGGGCAACCAAAGAGAAGCCCTGCACTGGGAATCCAGTGGGCGCAGTTCCATCCTCGGTCCATTTTCATTACTCGATTTCATGTTCTTTTTCTTCTTTAATCACAACCCATTGCAATTTAGCGTCAGTGGAAGTAAGAAATAACAAAGAAAGGTAGGTAGAAGGCACCCCAACAGAGTATTACTGTTTTATGTTTTTATGGGGAATTTTTTCGTTGTTGCTTTAAGAAACATGCCTAGGGCTAGGAGGCTGCACCACATAACATAAACTCTTTTCGACTAAGTATGGAGTCCGAGGGATTTCTATTCCACTCAAAGTTACCCAGGGACTCACAATCGGCCTCAACCCTTTAAAACATGTCACTTGGGTGTAGTATACCATATCAAAAATGGCACTTGGTGAACGACTCAATTGTCCGTTGACCTTACGATAGAATCAAGACCGCATTAATTTTTTCTATGTTATGATTTACTCGTTTTATCATAAAATTGCTTCATTTTTCGCCCAATTTTAGTAGAGTTTCTATTTAATGTCCATAGTTTATCATCATAAGAAAAAAAGGTAACCGTGTTAAGCCTAGCTCCCAATGTAACCTATCAATATCCCGCCATGATCTGCCACGGGGAATTGGGGGTTTTCTTTAATGTTCCGAACCCTGCTAGAAATGAGTCGGTGACAACTAGGCAAATTCCACCTCGCAACGGATATAATCTGTGTTTTCCGATGAAGAATTTACGTATATTTAGTTGGATTCATCGAGCATTTAGCAACGAGTTCTAACTTTTAACTTGACTTTAGCAGAGAAAATGGAAAAATGTAAAATTAATATGCCCTCAAACCCAGAGAATTTATTCACTTGGTTGAAAATTCTGTTGCATATCGGTAGCCTTTGTTTGGATGTGAATCCGAATCTATAATTGGGAATATTGCATCTTTCTTATCATCGAAGGACTTTCTTTTTATCATCTCAAACAAATCGTGTGCAAGAGATTATTGCTTTGATAAACTAGTTGAATAAGTTTTATATAGATTAGGGGTGTATGTAGTTTCGTGGATTAAACACATGTAAGTTCAGGTGATAAAGAATGGAAAAATATATGAAGGTTCAAGCAACAACACACAGGAAAAAAATAAAAACCTTACCATCATCGATCGGGTCCCAGTACCTTGGGGTTTCTTGTTAGTGTTCGTGGTTAAGCCATTCTCTATTTGTATGTTTGGGGGATGCGGTAATTTTGGTTTTATTTGAATAAAATCATGAGTTCCGTGGTTTTGAGAGAGACTTTGAATTCCAATTCAAGTAAATTTTTATTTTTTTTCATATCCGTATCAAGCCTTTGCCATGTTTGTAGGCATGTCTTAGAGCCTACATTAATTGCACATTTCTCTGTATTTTATTCCAAGAAATAATTGTAACTCGCTTGCTCGAACAAATCCTCCAGAAAAATCACAAATTTAGTGATCATATCTAAGGGAGTCATTTGTTTTAGTACTACAATTCCCGCGTGCAAAACATTGACTCAATTTTTGTCACAGAAATAGAAGCACAATGGGTAAGTTAGATTTCTCAATTTTGTTTTCAATATGGTAGTAGCCACAAGGATAAGCCTCGCGGTGAAGTTTCTATAGTTATCAGTTTATAATAAATTATATAAAATCTTTAATATGTAATCAAATGGTACATTCAGTAGCTTTATAACTATTACATAACTGTTACATGCATAAGTTAAATTTGAAGGAATTTAGGCTTGAAGAATGTAAGTCCTGATTTACTTCTTCAAGATGGCTATTTGCTTCACAGTACTTTGTTTCTCGTGCTTACACAGGGCTGCGTGTACCGACCTCTTGTATTTTTGGGTCGAAGTCGTTCCATTTTTCAAACTCTCTCTTAAGCTTGCCATCGTATATTCACCAATCGATACACAAAATTCAAGTTCTAAGGCCTCATTTATAAAAACACTTTAGCTAGGCTATTTTTTCCCACTTATGGAAATGTCCTACGGTGTTTTGGTTATTTACGACATTGCCTTTTTTGCGGCAAAATGATGACTCAATTTTTTGTCACGGAAAATAGAAACACAGTAGGGCAAGTTAGATTTCTCAATTTTGTTTTCAATATGGTAATAGCTACAAGGATAAAGCCTGCGAGTAAATTTTTTATAGTTATCAGTTTATAATAAATTATATAAAATCTTTAATCTGTAATCAAATGGTACATTGAGTAGCTTTAGAACTATTACATAAATCGTTACATGCATAAGCTAAATTTGAAGGAATTTAGGCTTGTATTTAACACACATTTGTTTTCAAATTTGATTATTGTATCTTCCAAAATGTGTATCAAAAACAACCACATCAAAGAGAAACTCGAGTGGAATATTGGATACCTCAACCGATTTAATCTCTTTGCTCCACACAATTTTTTTCTATTCCCTCTGTTTTGCTCAGCGTTTCTTATCAATTCTTCATTACGGCAAGCTTGTCCCTTCTTGTAAGAGATCCGCTCACCCTACTTCGATTATTGACATTGTGCGAAAGGCAGTCTCCTTTTTAATGGCTCCCTATCGGCCTCTCCTTGCACCTCCTCCCGGCAACTGCTAGTATAAATATTTATTAAATCTATTTTTTTTATTATAATAACTTTATTTCTAAAGAGAAAAAGTTGTTTTCGTGTTTTTCCTCTCTTTAACCACATTCAAAAACATAGAAACTTATAGGTTTTGAAGTTGAAGGGTATTTAAGTGGAAAAAGTATGAATAATACCAATAATCATATATAATGTTTTATTTTTATTATATTTTTATTATAAAGGTGTCTTTAAATTCATTTTATTAAACAAATATTTTATTGAATCTATAAAATATTTTAAGAAATATTAAAATTTATTTTTATTGAAAATTAAAATATATCTTTAAAAAACTTATATATATAGATATAGATATATGTATATATTATTTTTAATTTATTAATATTTTATTATTTTATATTTTTCATCTATATTAATTATTTTGCAATTTTTATCTATATTAAAAATTACATATTAAACTTGTATTTATACAAAATTTAATAAAATAATACATCACAATTTCAGAACAGAAATTTATTTTCTTAAATCTCCGCAATAACCTTAACACAACCCTAAACTAGAATTATTTCCTCTAAATTATTATGACACAATACAAAAAAAACTCTTATTCCAATATCTCTTTCCTAAAGTTAACAATGCATTAAAATAGAACCATCATCTTTTAGGTTTGATTAATCAGTCGGTAACATTTTATTTTAGTTCATATATTAATATTTTATTTATTTTTTATTTTTTATTTGTCAAGTTTTTTGCGATCTGCAATGCTTGACTTGTTATATATTTGAGTAGCGATGTTAATATGTATAATCCATCTAATTTGTCAAAATAACTTCGCGATCATACATGGTTTGGGCCACAATAGCCCTAAGCTCACTGGATTTTTTACCATGTCGGACCTGTTATTTGAGGAGTCGTGATGCTTAATATGCATAATCCGTCTAATCTGTCAAAGTCACCTCGGGATCATACATGGCCTCGGCGACATGAGCCTTAAGCTCACTGGATTTTTTAGCATGTCTGACATGTTATTGGAGATGCTTTATCCGTCTAATATGTCAAAGTCACCTCGGCCTCATACATGGCCTGGGCCACACTAGCCCTAAGCTCACTGGATATTTTAGCATGTCTCCTCTCTCTAGCACAGGGTACAACCACCCTGTAAAGCTTGATCATGGATCGCCTTGCAAATAAATCTATCCTCAACCACTTGTGCGAACGAATTTGTCCTCAACCACTTGTGCTAGCCAACAATGGCCTAATATTAATATTGTTCACAATTTTCATATTATATTGATATAATTTTAATAAAAATAATAATAATAATTTTCAATTTTCAATATTTTTTAATTAATCAAAAATAAATGTAATTACAAATATTTAAATAAATTTTTTATTTTTTATTTTTTATTTTTTATTATAAATATATTTTGGTTGTAAAATATTAAGATATACAATTTCAGTGTGTTTAATAATAATAAAAGTAAATTTTTGATCTCACTAAAAAATTATCAAATATCAATTTTGCAATTTAATCTTTAACATAGTCAATCCCTTAAATAAATAAATGACGGTCATTTTATTAAATTTAGAAATAAAATATATTTAATTTAAAAATAAAAATGCCAACCTAACATTTTATTATTTTGAACCAATAAAATCCATGAGACGTATATGCCACGAATGCGGTTTGATTTTTAATGCGTGACATACTAATTTTATTAAATTTAGAAATAAAATATATTTAATTTAAAAATAAAAATACCAATCTAACATTTTATTATTTTGAACCAATAAAAACCATGAGACGTGTATGCTCCGAATGCGGTGTGATTTTTAATGCGTAACCTTAAAGGTATGTCGTGAATATATTAATTTTCATAAATCACAAAAATATAAAAGGAAGGGGACCTTCTCCTAGGTTGACCGGAACAAAAGTAGTGGTGGCCATTGGGTGCAAGTCCCCATCACCCCTTCCTAGCTCTCGTAGTAATACAGATGCCCATAGTATCGCAAATAAAGTTTAATAACTAATGGACCCCAATAACACTATTTGTAAATTGGAATACATGGCATGACAAATGCATTTCTTTTTATAATAATGTTACTAATGGAAAATAAATGCATTTTATTATAGTTTAATGTTCATATTAAAAATTGGCACTTCAAACAACATTAAAAGTAAATTGGATTTCAAATAAAAAAAATTCATTGTATATAGTGCTTGTAGACATATCTCATTATATTATTATAAGCTATGCCACGATAGTTCTTTCAGCATAAAAGGGTTTGATATTGATGCATGAACATTACACATAATGATAGGGAGAATATTTATGTGGAAGACATTTTCATCGTAGGAATTTGTTAGTTTTGTTAAAGTGTTGTTTGAGAGGACATATATAAATATTTAATAGTATGAGGTGGTTTCTAGTCTTTAGAATGTGGGTTAGATGTAATCATTATGAAAATGACATAAGTTATCATTTATTTGGTCTAGCTAATATTTTGTTAAAGGAGAAAAGATATAAAGACAAAGAGATCCAGTGTTCATAGTTGTTGTTTAGGCTCGTGAAGTGTAAAGTCATATCTACTAATTACTTGAAACTTTGAACTTAATATCATATTGTGTATTTTAGTTTGACTACATGTTTTCAAGCTTATGTAATGTCAAGAAATTATAATCTTATCTGAACATGAATTACTATCATAGTATGTGGGTGTTCTTGTTTAAATCAATTGCACAAGATGCATTAAATACTTTGTGCTTAAAACTCTTGGAAAGTGAAAGGTTTATGTATAGCTGACATATTTAAGGGTTGATGATAATAGGAATTTCCTATGGTCGACAGCCCATAATTCTATTTTATTATTTTTGTAATTAAAATAGAGGTACGCAAGTAAGGCTCATGGATAAAAGACTAACTAAGGCATGCCAGTTAACTGATGTGAGGCCCAAGGAAACACTGAGAGGGTGCATTGATGTTTTCCATGTGAGTGTTATAACATTTGTGTTCCAAGCTTATGCAAGTTTCCAATATGAGGGGACTACAGGCGTCAACCCCCCTTTCCAGCTAATACCATGGCGGTAACTTGCCCCGTAAACATTTGATCAACTCCACAAAACCCTCATTGTCAATAAAATGAACAAAAAATTGAATTGGAATCAAGAGTGTGGATCCCCCAACCTTCGTTAACATTGCAGAAGGAGGACCCCCCACAATATTTTTTAGTCATCGATTTGCGAGGATAATTATAGTTTTTTGAGAGAAGAGGGTTCCACATCATTAAAAAATGCCAATATTAAAGTTCGAATGAGATAATGGATGGGGTTGTGACCAAGTTTTGAATCACAATAAGGAGTAGTTTTTTAGGGAGCACTAAGAGGGGCTGGAACACTAGGACCTTGGTCCTATGGAAAACCCAAGTAGTAGGGGTAGAAAGTCTCAAGGAGACATAAGTTACAAGGTAATAAATAGAACAAGGACTACTATCATATTTTGTTGCATAAATGTGGTACCAAAGAAGTAAGCTTTGTAGAGCTTGAGGCTAGATGAAGAAATATTTTGAAGAAAACATGCCAAGAAATTGCTAAAACTATGCCACCCAAGAGATGAGGCTCAGAGGGTAATAGAATGGAAGAGGATTGATGGTTGGGGCTAATAAATATTATGGAAATAATAGAAGTCATGGAAACAAACAAAGGAAGAAAACCTAATGTGAAAGACATCAATGAGAGAGAAGATATGAGATCAGAAGAGGAGATGGATGGGTCTCCACGAAGACAGAAAATAAAGGAAAAACTAATAAATATGGTTACCAAAGTGGGGTCTAAACTAAAGATGGAGGTTCCACTGTATGAAAACAACTTTAATGTGGAATAGTTTCTTGATTGGATCAACGCACTAGATAAATACTTCAACTATGAATACATGGAGGATGACTAGAAGGTCAAATATGCAGTAACTAGACTGTGTGCACACACCACATTATGCTGGGACATGTAGTAGGTATATCGAACGAGAAAAGAAATAAATATATTAAGGGTTGGGACATGAAGGTGGAGAAATTTAAAAGAAAATTTATTCCCAAGGATTATTAGTTGAATTTGTTTAGGCAATTAAAAAATATGAGGCAAAAAAATATTATAGTGAAACAATAGACCAAATAATTCTATGGGTTGAAGACCAAAAAAAGTCACATAGAGGAATATTTTGAGAAGGTGGTGTTGAAATGGGATTTAGGAATGCTAATTAATAAGGGATAAAATACTGATACTGTAACACCCTCCTCCCACATCTACCCAAATAATCGACCAACCGGGGTAAACATTTCACAAAGAGTTACTATGATTTGATTCAACCTCCTTGGTCAACTTAAGGAAGTGGAACTGACAGCACACAATGACACAAGCCTTTTGCACATGCTAAAGGACACTCAGGAGCCATCCCAACCTTCCAAGAGGCTAGCCCTTGATCCAACCTGAAATTTTCATGCTTCAATCCCACAGTCACTCCCTTGACATGGGAAATAGTACAACTTGAAATGTCTAGTCGCACGTACAACATCGGTATGCATGTGACTGGGGACATTTCCCAGTAGTTCGGAGCCAGTGGTCTCGATTTCTTTGCCACTTTTTCAAGCTCAAAGCCCAGGTCACTTCCCGGAACTCTATCACACTTTCATAAATGAAAAGTAGAAGTGGAATAACAATGGAAATGCAAACACTTAAGCAAGGACTTGATTGGACCCCTACTAGCCATGGAAGGAATTTCATCAAACATGTCACCGATATGTAATCTACATGTTTAAATAACATATATGAGCATATAGGTCTCATACTTATCTGATAATCACTAAGAAGCATTCTTACTTCATCTCATTAACTACATTATCATCTATATGGTCATAGATAAATTTTTCATTCATTTAAAATTCAAAACATGATGAGAGTCATACATCATCACAAGCATACAACAAATTCATGACCAACATATAAACAACAAAAAAGACAAGCACATAATAGCCAGATAATCCACATAATAACAAGCATATTTAGCCATTAATACAAGAGGAAAGAGCTCTTATTTCCATAATAAAAATGCAATCAAATTTGAGACTTCCACGTTCCACCCGACCATAGACATGGTTGAGATAAATATCTCTTCAACCAGTCACCCCCATGTCATATTCAAAGAATGAGTGTGGGATATCATAAAACACATAAATCAAAACTAAATGAGAGATTTCATAGGTCAAATTACCTCAACCATCATCTAGCGATTCCACCAAATATTTGAACATCACAACCATCACCAGATTGGTCTCCACTTAAGTTGTCCAGGGTTTTAGAGGGTTTGTTCCAACCAAATCTCTAGGACTAGTAACTGAACACACAACTATTGTCGGGCTCTAGATCGTTTTTCCAGCTACGGCTCGAGGACTAGTAACTCAACGCACCAAGGGCTCGAGAGCATTTTTCCAACCAAGGCCCCAGGACTATAACTCAACCCAAGGTGTTACAGGGATCCAAAGTGTTTTTCCAACCAAGGCTACATCGAATAGTAACTCAACAAAAAACTAAAAGAATATGAGAACCAACCAGAAAAAAAATAAAATAATGAATTAACCCACAACACCATGTCTATCCGTGAAACAAAAAGTCTAGGAAAATCCACTATCAATATAGGAAATACTCCATGCCAATGACAAATCATGACCAAGGAACCACATGCGTATACTATGCATCGCAAAACTAGTGAGGAAAACATACGTGCATCATGATACCTACAAAAAAAACCTATTGTAGATGTTGATCCCAATTTTCTCTTGCACTTTCCTAATTTTCCTTTGCCTTCTTGATTCCAATATCTAAGTATGCCACACTCTCTAAGAGTTCTCCAAGAAACTCTGAGTGTCGAAGAGTATGAGATAGGGATAGAGAGAAAATTAGAGCTCCAAAACTGAATTGAAAATTTGTTACCAAGTGATCCTAAGAAGCCTTCTAATCAACGAGGCCTCTATTTTCCTTCATTTTCGTCCTCACATGCAACCTATGTCCCTTCACCTCCCTTTTCTCCTATTTTCAATTATTTTAGAAATAAATGCCAATAAATGCCACTTTGCCGTTCCAAAGCCTTAGCCATTGCCTTTGCCAATTTCCATAGCCATAATAACCCATATGAACACCCGTAATAGGATGCTTTTTCCTAACGTTCAGCTTGGAATATATGTCCCATGACCTTGGTTATTATTTTTCCTTTATTAACTTTTATTACATGGAATTTTCACTAAGGCTATTACAAAACCCCGCCACTTGGGGGAACACCATCCTCGATGTTTAACAACACCAACAACCAACAAGATTGTTGTAAGAAAAACATATTGCCCATGGAGCTTTATAACTTATCTCGTTACAATATTTACAATGATCAACGTGCTGAGAAGCAAACCAACCTAATAAGATGACATCATAACATCATAATGAAATGAAAACCATACTGCTTATTGGAGCTTTATAATGTAAATCATGACAATATTTACATCTATATACATATGTACATACACCAAATACATATACCAAAACATTCGCTCTATTATGAAACCAACTCCCAAAATAAAATAAAGGAGAGATCAACGCCTTAGAAATCAACCACTTTGAGGAGGCAACCTCCTTTACATTACATAAATGAACATTACTTGGATGACACAAATGACAAAACCTCCTTTCTATATATAGGAGTCCATGGGGTCACAATATAATCTTAGCCGACCTAACAGTACTAATGTGTGGGCAC
The DNA here is from genome assembly GCA_034641835.2 of Pinus albicaulis. Lineage (NCBI taxonomy): Eukaryota > Viridiplantae > Streptophyta > Pinopsida > Pinales > Pinaceae > Pinus > Pinus albicaulis. The sequence goes on from CM076584.1 coordinate 104,012,029, forward strand.
AATAATAACAATATGGGTACTAAAGGGGTACCACAATAACAATAAGGGAGCTACACTACCAACAACAATAAGGAACTCCAATAGTAATATAGTGACCCACCTGCACGCATAGATTTGCTTGCTAACGTATATGAAGGCATATATAATCTACCCTCATCTCCTTTTGAACTTGTAACGTCTTAAGAGAAAAATGCATGCTCTTAACTATTAGGCCCACTCAAGCATTAGACCAATTCTCATTACTCTTGCCAATGTCTTCTCTTATTTATTATTATTTTTCTTCACAATTTCTCCCTTATCTCATATTATATGAAATAATTTTCATATAATTAATGTAAATATAAATATTATTTATTAATGGTTGGAGTGTTAAATTTTAGTTTTTCATTATTAAATCTAATAACATAGCTCAAAACCGTTTTAAATGAATCATTCCATTAAAATTATATATAAAATAATTGTGTCGAATGAATGCAAGCTTGACTTTTATGCTACACTATGTATAATAAATATTATATTTATGATAATAAGAAGAAATAATCATAAAGAAGTGGAGAAAAGGTCAGCTATTGTGAAGATATCGTGTGAAAGGATTATATATAGGATAAAGACCGTAACATCACATATAAACCAAAACCAATATATTCCTATAGACGCCCCCTCCTCTCTCTATTTGCAGACAGCATGAGCAAATTGTAAATCCAAGTTTCAATCTTTCACCAATTGAAGATGAAAATTTTGGGATCACAGAAAGTGAAAATTTCTTTATGTCAGGGGAGAGAAAGCAGAGATCCGCAGGTTTTCTCAACATGGTGGTCTCATGCCCAATAATTTAATGCATATGAGAAAGCAGAGATTCGCATGTGTGCTCAACATGGTGGTCTTAATTGCCCAACGATCTAAAGCATAGATAACGAGTATAAATCCCACTTAAATCAATTAATTTATACCTTATAGGTTATGTTCATGTTCATGGTATATACTAGTCTAGATCCATCTTAGCTCCGAATCTATCAAGCGCCGAGAGGGATCAAATCTCTCGAGGTGAAAACCTTTCCTCAATTTTTGCACTCAAAAAAGAGGTTTTCACCTAAAAGAGGTTTTCACCTTGAGAGATTTGATCCCTCTTGGCGCTTGATAGATCCGGAGTTAAGATGGATCTAGGTTGGTTTCAATTGTGTGCGACCAAGGAAAATCTATCGATAATATGAGGAACATATGCTTAATTTTATCAATAATATGTAAATACATCTAATATTAACATAACCATTTTAAATATGTTAAATATGTCTGAGATTTATTGAGTCATTTTGATTTTAAATTTGATTAGTTACCTCAGTCTGTTGAGATGATAAATATTGTAAAATAACTTTAATGATGAAATGAAATTTTGAATGCAAAGTGACAATGTAATAATATTGAATGATAGAAACTGTGAATAATAAGAATGTAGTCAATTACGAATAGTATTCATTGTGATTGCTTTCAAACTATTTTCTTCTACTATTCTTATTTTCACCAATGTTAGTTTTGTCATATTTTGATATTGATTATTTGAAATGGACAGTTGGAATCGTAAACCATTTAAATATTTAGCTCGAGCTATTATAGTAAACATCATACCTTGTCTCTCTTTCTCTCCAATATTAATAGGTTGAATTACTATAACACAAAAATAAATATACATTGTCAATAATTTTTTGTGCTTACACTGAAATCATTGCACACACACTATTAATCCAATGACTTTAAAATTAATGTACCATCATACATCCAATTACATCAAATTAGAAATCAACATATACACTGAAATCAATGCAACTAATGCAAGAAATCAAATAATAATCGAAAACAACATCTACTTAAAATCAATGCATCTAATGCAAGTAATGAAATATGATTAGAAATCAACATCTACACTCAAATAAACGAGTCTAGTGCAAGTAGGAAAATAGGATTTAAAGCCAACATTTACACTAAAATCAATGCATCTAGTGCATGCAATCAAATAGGATTAGAAATCACCATCTACACTGAAATAAATGCATTTAGTGCAAGAAATAAAATAGGATTATAAATCATCTACATTTAAATCAATGCATTTAGTGCAAGCAATCAAATATAATTATAAATCAACATCTACATTGAAATTAATGCATCTAGTGCAAGCAATCAAATAACATTAGAAATCACCATCTACACTAAAATCAAGGCATTTAATGAAAGCAATCAAATAAGATTAGAAATCACCATCTACATTGAAATCAATCCATTCAGTGCAAGCAATCAAATAGAATTAAAAATAATATACATTGAAATCAATTCATCTAGTGAAAGAAATCAAATATAACCAAAAATTAAAATCTACATTAAAATTAATGCATCGAGTGAAATCAATCAAATAGGATTAGAATTCATCATCTACACTGAAATTAATGCATTTAGTGCAAGCAATCAAACAGGATTAGAAATCATCTACGTTAAAATCAATCCATCTAGTGTAAGTAATCAAATATCATTAGAAATCAACATCTACCCCAAAATCAATTCATCTAGTGCAAGAAATCAAATAGGATTAGAAATCATCATCTACACTGAAATCAATGCATCTACTACAGGAAACCTTCTTCCCTCTCTCCCCCATATATATTTATATATCCATCCATCTCTCCTTCTTTTTCTCTTTATCTCACCCCACCATACACACACACTCTTTCACTTCATATCTATCAATTTCCTTGTCCCTCCCTCCTTCTCTCCGTCTATATTTTTTTCTCTTCACCTTACATCTATATCTATATCTCACTCTATCTCTCTATATCAAATCCAAAACATAAACTCTCTTTCTACAATCTATATATCTATCTATCACTCCCTCCTCCTCCTCCTCCTCCCTCTCTCTCTCCCTCTCTCTCTCTCTCGCTTGTATCTCTCTTCCTTCCTGCTACCCTTTCTCCCTCTCTCTCCATCTTCTTTATCACTCCCTCTCTCTCGCTTCTATCTCTCTTCCTTCCTGCTACCCTTTCTCCCTCTCTCTCCATCTTCTTTATCACTCCCTCTCTCTCTCTCTCCACCTTTCACCCTCTATGTCTTTATTCTTACATCCCCCTCTCTCACTCTCCATATTCATATCTCTTTCCCTACCTCTCTTCACTCTATCTCTTCCTTTATCTCCCCCCCCCTCTTTGCCTCTATCTTCACCTTCCAACTTTGTTACCATAGGCCTCTCTCTCTCCTTCTCTCCATATCTCCTTATTTGTCTCTTTATCTCACCCCAAAACATACACACTCCCTCTTCATCTCTCCCTTGTCACTCCCCCTCTCTCTCTCCACTACTCACTCTTTATGTATTTATTCTTCCCTCCCTCTCTCCTCATCCAGCTCCATCTCTCAATCCCTCCCTCTCTCCCCCTCCAAATCCATATTTCTATCCCTCCCTCTCTCCTCCTCTCTTTCAAGTCCTCTCTCCTTTCCTTCCTCTCTCTCCCTTTCTCTCCTACCTCCCTTTCTCTTCCCCCATCTCTCAATCCCTCCCTCTCTCCCCCTCCAAATCCATATTTCTATCCCTCCCTCTCTCCTCCTCTCTTTCAATTCCCCTCCCTTTTCCTTCCTCTCTCTCCCTTTATCTCCTACCTCCCTTTATCTTCCCCCATCTCTCTCTATCTCTCTCTCTCTCTCCTACAATCCTCTCTTCCCCCATCACTCTCTTCCTCTCTCTCATCATTCCTCTCTCACCTCCTTCTATTTGAACCCCCAGCTCTCTTTCTTTCTCTCTCTCTCTCTGTCCTCCAATCCTCCCTCTTCCTCCATCACTCTATCTCACTCTCCAACTATATTACTATTTATATCCCTTTATCCTTCTCTCCCCCCTTGTCTCCATCACTCCTCCTTTCTCCTTGTCTCCATCACTCCTATGTATCTTTATCCCACCCATAAGCATACACACTCTCTCTCCATCTCTCCCTTGTCACTCCATCTCTATGTATTTCTTCTTCCTTTCCTCGCTCCGCCTCCAGCTCCATCTCTCTATCCCTCCTTCTCTCATCCACCTCTCATCCTTTCTCTCCTACCTCCCTCTCCCTTCCCCCTTCTTTCTCTCTCTCTCACTCTCTACCCTCCAATCCTCTCTCCTTCTCCTTCCCTCTCTCCTTATCTCTCTCCCACCTCCATATTTATGTCTCCCTCTCCCTCTCTTACCCTTCTCTAACTCTCTCACTCTTCTCACACTCTCTCTTTTCATTCCTCTTCTCCCTTCTCCAATTTATCTCCATATCGCCCTTTTCACTCCCCCTATTTCTCCACCTCTATCATATATCATGATATATTAATATATATTACAATATAATAAATTTAATATTCTATTAATCTAAACATATTAAATTTAATAATATTAATGTTAGGGTTAATAATGTTTTTTTTGCATGGTATTAATAATACTTTGGTCCATGGTATTTGACCCTTATACTTCATATATAATTAGATTTGATTTCTAATCATATTTGATATATTTTTATTTATTTACCTTACCTCTTTATACCTCTTTTATATTTACTTATTTACCATACCTATTTTATAAATATATTATTTGGCCCATGGTATTTGCCCATGGTATTATTAAAAATTTGTCCCATGGTATTTGGCCCATGGTATTAATAATAATTTTTCCCATAGGCTTCACCTAAATAAAACCTGTTTTTTAGTTTTTGTAAATATAAAGTGGTTTATTGAGTAAATATAAAAATCGGTTTTATTTATTTACCATACCTCTAGTTTATTTATATTTTTATTTATTTACCATACCTCGTGAGTAATATAAAAAGAGGTTTTATTTATTTACCAAACCTATGGTTTATTTATATATTTTACATATTTACCATATTTTATTTATTTACCATATCTCTTTTTTCAGTGTTAGTAAACTCTTCATATTTTAAGTTTATATCATTTAAATTTATTTTTAATAAATTTTTAATTGTTCATTTATACGTTTATGTAAGCTATTGTTCAAACCGACATTTTTTTTGGCTTCCAACATACTTACACATCGGGATCATACTAGGCTGTAAAATGCGCCTCTCTGCGTAATGATATAAATATTATATTATTTAAATTAAGGTGGCGAGCATGATCAGAACCATGAGCCGAATTGGATTACCTGGAAATAATTCGCCCCCTAGCGTCGACATTGCTGCCCACAAACGGCAAAACTTATTTATCAGTCCATCCCCCATTAATGCGCCGAGGGATGAAATCGCCACCGTAGGATGATGCACTGCTTTAATCTGACGGTGGGGATTTCATCCCTCGGCGCATTAATGGGCGGATGGACTGATAAATAAGCTTTGCCCCCACAAACCTGCCATCGAAGTGGAAGCCTGCCCATAACAGGCCATCGAGTTGGAATAGGGGGAAGGCGGAGCAGTTTTCTGAAATTCTGTTTAACCACAAAGAACAACAAGCCGATTGGCTGGAGGATCAGACTCAGCGCTTGTCCGTCGTTCAAGCTCAGGTTCGCAACAGAGATGCAACCATGGCTGTTGTAGTATGTGCGCCCCTCTTCAACCAAAGATTAAAGCAGATTATATCTAAATTAATGTTTTAAAACCCTAGATAGCTCGCCTATCACGCTAACGATAACAATATCTGGCGGCGATAGTCCGCGTTTTTCACCGTAATAAGCGTATCAGATTGCGATAATTAGCGTATTAAATTATAAGTAGCGTGTGAAGTGATAGGTCGCGTATTCTGTGATATGTCGCGTGTCAATTAATGATAATTCGTGTATTGGCAGTTATACCTCGCGTTGCAGAGTTGATAGCCCTAATTACCGGAAGATTACCGCATATTCAGCAGTGCTTTATCACATATCCGTCCGAAAGCACTCACATAAACGGCAGAGACCTTGCGTATCAGCGTAATAGGAAGCCTATCTGGTGCTGATGATCAGTGTATCGAATATAATATGGCATATCCAGTGCTGATATCTCGCGTATCCAGTCAATTCTCGCTTATATGCTGATAATCACAGATTCGGTGGTGATAATTCGCGTATCCTGGGTGGTTAACTCAAATACTCACCGGCGGTAATCCGCATATTCTCCTTCGGGAACTCGCATATCCGGTGTAAACTCGCATATTCGCCTTCGGGAACTCGCATATCAGGTGTAAATTCGCATATTCGCCTGCGGGAACTCGCATATCCCGTGTAAACTCGCGTATCCACAGATAATCGCATATTCATTGATGATTCGCATATCAGGGCAGTTAAATCTAGCGATGCATCCATGGTTGCTGAGTGTTGTTTAAATTTATGTGTTCAACCCAGCATTAAAGCGAGCGTAAAGTTGATGCAATCTAAGAGGACATAACAGCGAGATGAGCCGGTGGGTTTCTGCAAATCGTTATTAAATGGGTCGGGCAAGCTATCAGGTAGTTGTGAATAAAATGGTTTAACAAATTCCTGTAACAGCAAGATGGGTCGACGGGGCTCTGCGGACCGTGAGTTGTGATCATGATAAGTTTAGCAGTTGTGTGGCATTTTTTTTATTTGTTTTATTTTCTTTTCGTTTTGTCGACCAAAAGTGTTTTGTGATTTTGAATGTTCTTGAAAGATGAAATAATAATTTAATGAAAAACTTTCACATAAAAAAATATAGAAGAAATCCGATAAAATGTTTATAATCATGATTTTGCAATTTTTTCTTAACCAAATTTTACTTAAATTTAGGGAAAAAAATCATTTTTAAATCAAACATATAATATATTATTTATTTAAATAATGTAGACTTGGCCTTTAAAAATATAGCTTGAAAGGTCGCTAAATCCAGTTATTTGCCTATATTTTGCAGCGATTACAAAGCATTTCGCAGTGGGTAGGCCATAAATGCATAGAAAATATATTTTAGAATAAAATAATCGACTTTATAACAACTAGTCAAATCAGAATAGTAAAAGATACAAACATATATGTTATTTATAATAAAATTGAAAGTCACAAATTTGATAAGAATCGAAGCGTTATATATAAAAAAATTAAAGCGTTATGTATATAGTTTTAAATGTCATACCTTTAAAGATATATTTTATTGAAAAGAATTAGATGATAATAAAATGTTAAATATACAGAGGAATTTAGTAAAAATTGAGATCTTAGTTATATAATGTTAAAGTGAAGGTTTTACAAATACATATTATTTACAAAAATCTATATTTAATATTAATTTTTTAATTAATAAAATTTATAAGTTGGGAGATTTTCTAAACCATTTAATGAAATCTATAAGTAGGGAGATTTTCTAAACTATTTAGATATAGATTTTGGTAAGTGAAGATATAACTAAAATTGTGAAAAGATGATTTAAATTTTTGAAATTTTTTAAAATTATGAAAGCTATTTATGATTAAATTTTATGCATATTTTTTATTTAATTAATTTTTACTAAAGATAAAATTTTCTATAAAAATATGTATAATTATTTTAAATGTATCCACTCATCTATTAATAAAAAAATACAAGTTACATTTATAGTTTTTCTAGCTATGATTTGCCACTAGAAACCAGACTAGTGACGAAAGAATAGCTTTTGAGTACTAAAGAAAATAATAGATTGATAAATTAATAGAGAATTATTGAGCTCTTGAGCTAACTATAAACTTGATAAATAAGACTAACATGATTGTATAAATGACATGAAGGCCTACCCAAAAGATATCAGCATAACAACTGAGGAGATGGACACGTTAATTGGAGCTCTAGAACTAGAGAGAAAACCACCCACAATGATATTAGAGGGAAGGCCAAGCCAATTGATCATCTGTCAGAAGAAACCAACCAAATTAGCATTTGGTATCACTAAACCACACACTAACTAGTATAGATTTCACCACTTGATTACAGTAACAAACATTATATCCTTGGAGCACTGAGAAGACTAGCCTTCGAAAAGATAACTAGAGAAGCAATAGTTTTCTAAAACTAGAGGAGAGATGGGTGACTAAAGAGCACGAGGCCACATTTGCAATATCCCAAAATTCCATGATAAAAGCATTACAAGTTACTAGTTACATCTTGATAACACTTCTCCCTCTTTTGCATCAAGTTAGTTATGCATACCAAGGATATATTCATGAGTGCCAAGGAAGAAAAATTCAATTTTGACTTGTGCAATCATATGAGATCTGAGGAAAATTTAAATAGGTTGATTTTCCGCTTCCACCTCCTATCTTATCGAAAAAGGGTTGATTATGAAAAACATAAAGCATAAACATAAAATGTCTCTCTATGTTTGCAGACTGCATGTGCAAAGTGTAAAACTGAGTTGCAAGCTTCATTGACTCAAGATGAATATTCTGATGTCATTAAAAGTGGAAATTTACTTTTCTCACAACATAGAAAAGAGAGATATACAAGAGTGCTCAACATGGTGGTCTCAATTTCCTAACAATCTTCAGGAGAAGGTGTTTGCATGTTTTCCACAGAAAAAAAATATGTACATATTGTGGTGTTTGTAAAGAATAGAATGCCCTCATTTTATTGAATGAAATTATTCGAGTCAAGGGAAAGATGGGGAGGAATAGATAGAGAGTATAAGTTTACGATTCCAGTCTGAAGTCATGGAGTACAGTGAGACACCTCCCATGCAGGTTTAGACCATTTTTAATCATGTGAGAGGAATTTGTTTGTCGTTTATAAAGATTTCTTCTATTATAATTCTAGAGAGAGAACAAATATTTTAGGCTAACATTGTGGTATTCAACTTTCAAAATAGGATGCATTATTTCATGTCATTCCCATTAGAGTATATGCAAAGGGATGATTTTTTATCCACTTGTGGTTCACGAGTGCATTTAGATTCATGCATATTAAATTTAGGTGATATTATTATATCAAAGTTTGAGAAGTTAAAATTGTATTCCAAATACTAAGTGGTTAGACTGGTCAGAGAGATTACAAGAATGCCACAATATATTGTGGAATATTTTAGGGAAAACGATATTCTCTTTGAGTATGGAGTTTTAATGTTTAATTTTGAAGGAATCAACAATTTGGTTTACACCAGATATGAGAGTGGTTGTGGTAATGAGCTTTTTTTTAATAGTTGAGGAGAAAATATATCGAGATGGATTTCTAGATGTCCCATGCTACAAAATGACCAAGATTTTTTCATCTATGTTTGTCATTGAACATAGATATGAAAGTTATATAAATTATTAACTAAAATGTTTATATATATATATATATATATATATATATATATATATATATATATATATATATATATCCTAAATATATTATTGAGTAGTTTAATTATTCTTCTCCATAAAATTTATATATGTCAATTTTAAATTTACTAGAGTATTGAAAGGTTTTATATATATTAAATTATAAAAGTATTTGCTTTTAGAAGTATTCTAGAATTTTAGTAATATTTATTTTAAGATAAATAATTGAATTTGATAGTACTTCGTTTAGATAACTTAAAGAATATTGGTGATAATCCTCCAATTTAAATTAAAAGTGGTTTATAGTTTGTCAAAATTTGGGTGTGTTTTATTAAAGGCATGTGATCAAAATATTCAGTTTCTATACAATTTTTCTCTTGACCAATTTACAATAGAATTAGGAAAATATCTAATATATTAAAAAATATGTAACTAGAACAATGTCTAGGCAACTCAAAAATATAGAACTTTGTTGCAAACCTTGCTTTTGTATTATGAACACACACACACACACACACAAGTACAATGTTGTATATTTCATATTAGAAATATATATAATTCTCATATATATATATATATGAAAAGTACAATGTTATATATACCATATGAGGAATATACATATATTTCTAACATTTTTCATGTCACTTGTGTGAATTCAACTTAGAATTAATTATTACAATAATATTCATGTAGATTTCATTTGTTGATTGGATTGGGTTGTTGGGATATCTTCTCAATAAACAATCTCCTACCTTGCAATCTCTTGGATCTCATATGCACTATATTAGTGTGATGTATATAGATGTGAAATGAAATGGAAAAAAATAGTTTTCTGTGTGTATAAGAAATTATGATCTATTTATTGGTATCAAATCCATTTTGGTTGTAACACCCATAATGGAAGACCAAGGAATATGTAGGAGTGCGAGAGAATAATTTTGTTGTGTAATTATTACTTTTCCGAAATTGGTATGTGTTTCTTTTCTTGGTGTGAAGGACACATTGTGGAGAAGATTATGAGGACAATGCCTTAGTTTTTATACAAAAAAATTACAACTATTGTTGAAAAACAACTATACCCAAGATTCCTAATCAATCTCTACATTCATATGCTTCTATCAATTTTATGGATCATATATTTTTTAACATTAATACTTGAGTGAACGAATCTAGTTACAGGGGTTCCCCATTTATTTATGTCTGAAATATCCTAATTACAAATTTCTTCTTCCTAATCAATTTGACATAAATTTGATGGAATGATGGTCTTCCTCAATTGGCTACAATGTTGTGTTTAGCCTATGGAATGGAAGCTGATATAGGGAGATGTAAAAACATTCCTTGGCACTTTCATTACTATGGAATGCTTGCTCATAACAACAAAGGGAAATATTTGTACTTACATTAGAAAGAATAAATATCCCAATTCATTTAAATCAATACATGCATGTGCATATCTGGAATGGTTTTGTCGAAGAACATTATTCAAAACAACATCTATAGTTTTATCCATCATACCTTTGACTTAATAAAAAACCAAAAAATAAAGGCATAATTAAATTTAGCCCAAGAATTTTGACTTTCCCTATTAGAAAATAGATAATCGCTAAGGCTAAGGTCTCAAATAGGGGAGAAAAGTAAACCATCCAAGACCATAAAACAAACCTAGTATCTTGAGTTAAGAAGAGTAAATCCACCTTAATTGATCTGCACTTAAGAATCCCTTCTCACACAAAGGTTAATAATGAGGCAAAAATGTCACTAGCAAAGTTATATAACTTGATTTGTTTTGTCTTGGTTTTTTCAGCTACATGCACTCTAGGGAGGCTTCTAAATCAATAACTTCTCTTTTAATTAGGTATACCTAATGACTATTACCATGGAGGGTTTTCTTTTGTGGTATCATTAGTGTCCATTTTCTCTGGAGACTATGATTGGTGATGGAGATGGGGTTTTCAATGTTTTATCAAGGGTAGACATCAGTAAAAAATTACTCGGTTTTATTGGGGTTGCTCCATGGATAATAAGAGAACTTGATTCAATGTGTAAGAGTCATCAAGCAGGAGGTTGTTGTAATTGTCCCAACCATTTTATCAAATTCACCTTTGGCATTCGTTAACCAGGCTATGGTTATGGGAGGATAATTTTGACCTATAATTTTCTTTATTTCTTCTTTAGGATTTTATTAGTCTATTATATTTGATAATCTTTGGTTGCCTTAATATTTTTAATTTTAACAATTACGTCACGTTTTGGTTTCCATCACGGTGAAGTTTATTTTGTATGAATATTGTATACTTGACGGACCTACTCCCTATGATGAGGGTTTTGTTAACCATCGGTGTATAATTAACCTCACAATATATACACTTATGTCTTGGGTCACTTTAGGTGTTACTCAAGCGACTACACCTTCTGTTCACCAAGTGGTTGAACATAGTATTCCACCTCATCACCATATGTCTACATCCATCTCATTAAGTGGGGGTGTCAACATGTTTGGATCTTTACATAGTCCTCTACTTGAGTTCTTGATTGATAACACCATTACCTCTAGGATGATACTTGTTGCATCAAGCATTTAGTTACTTCCTGTCTTCAACTAATCATGTCAAAATATTCCTCTACAACAATGGGGTTTTTCCCCAGTATGTCCATAGAGAACTCACTCCCCTCATTCTCGTAAAATATTTAGAGATATTCCTTTCATTTTTATATTACATACAGTATGGGTGCCTCTACATTACTTATCAAATCATCAAAATTCATATCTAGAATTTTTTTTTTTTATCTCATTCATGTCTACTATACCTATATCCAATGCAAGGGATTCAAACTTCTCATTCATATCTAGTTTCTTAGGCCCCACGATGGGTTTTGGTATCTCAGTAGTGCATGTGCCTATACTTAATAATGGATTTCTGAATATTTGGAATCTATTCACCTCATCCATGTCATATTTTAGCACAACCATTGGTACATTTGTTTCTAGTGGGTTTTCTAATCCTTTTAAATGCCAAACACTAGGGGGGATCTTCATTTGAGGGGTACACATCTAGCTCATGGAATTCCCAAGGGGGACATAACACTTTCTCTTATAATATGTTTGATTCATGGGGTTATAACCCTTTTGGTAATCATTTCGGAACACCATTTGGCTTAGGAGGTCAACAATATTTTGGGATTTATTTCATAGCTAGTGAAATTCAACTCGATGGCATCACCAACAACATGTTTACATGGGTGTGGGAGCTAACTCCTGTAGCCAAACCACTTCCAAAATTTATCCTAACATAGGAAACCAAGCTATGGGTGGAGTAGATTTTCTACTTGGGTCACAGGGGTCACCTTTACCCCCCTATCCATCATTTAACTCACCATTCATAAAACCTCTTTCTTTTCATAATATTTCTAAGTTAATTAGTGATCCCATAGAACATAATCCTACATGGCTACTTTTCCCTCATAAACTACAAGAATATATTCCTAATTCCAATGGTAAGCCTGGAGAAGAATCTAAATCCCAAATTACCAATTACCATTTCTGATTATATTTTATCTCATTAATGGATGATAACATAAGGTTGTGCCTCCTCCTACAAAACTTTACCAATGATGTTTCCAAATGGTACGTTGGCTTATAGTGCACCAATGATGATAATTTCATGTCTTTAAAAAGGATTTTTTTTAATCATTAAAAATTATATATGAAGCATGACACTGTTACTGACATTCTCACTAGATTCTATCAAGATACCTCCACCCAGATCTCTACTCATTTTCATGTGTGCAAAATAAGACAAAGTCTCTTCGTAACTAAGATCCTTGATGAGTTTCTACATGAAGAGTTCACTATGTCCTTATTTACTAGTATTTATTAATATGTGGCAAAGTTAGGAGCTGAAATCGAGGAGAAATGCATCATGTGTGCCCATAAACTTGAATTGATATTTCTCAAGTGCATACTTTATATTAGGTCATTCATAAGACTCCTTGATATTCGATTTATTTTTTGAATTACAGTATGGAACCCATGCTAATGGAGTTATGGGGTTGTATCTTCTAGAAACATAGTTCAACTAGCCTCTAAGATGGGTCAAATTAAATCTCTTCTAGTTCCCTAGATGGCAACCCTTCCAATTAAATTCCCTATGCTCTTGTTTCACCTCATAGGTCAACTTTGTTCAATCTACATTGATCAATAATCCATAGCTTGGTTTAATTGTAGTTTGGTTTGCTCAGATTCAAATTTCATGACAGTTTATCCTTCTTTATATAAAATCCATCTTCAACATTATCTATCCTTCCATATTATGGTCCAAATGTTGAGACAAGATGTTCATAAGCTAGATTTGGATGAATGTGTATTAACTTGGATTATGTCTTCAAAGTATTATAATGCTCTTGGTTCAGTGACATTATGCATTCGTAGATTGGAAATAAAGGATTTTGATGGGAATATCTTTTAGCGGGGGGAGGGGACAATGTTTGTTGAGGTCAGGTTCTTTGATGCACAACTAGACTATAACCTACTGCTTAAGTGAAGTTGGTTGTCTGCTATGACCGCTATCATATCATTAGTATTTCCTTTCCTGGTGTTTCCCCATCATGGTAAGATAGTCACCATTGACCAGTTAGACTTCCAGGAGCCTAATATTCAATTTCATAATAGTCTTTTGGTACCATTTTTTTGGGGATTCCACTACTCCTAAACACACTAGAGTGGGGATGTTCAAAGGATCATCATTGATGGGAACACTTCCCCTTGATCGGTTGGAGGCATTTACATATTCTTCATCCATTAACATGATCTCTTATGTCACTGATGAAACCCTTGGACCTCCTTCTCCTCGCATGGTGCCTATGAATAATGAATCTCATGTGGGTACAATGCCACCTTTTGTGGAACTACTCCCATTTTTTCAGTCGCACTACTACCTAATGAAATTGGTTAGGTTATATATCCTAGTGTGGAATATGATCAACATACTCTATCCACATGAGCTCTCACTCCTTCACATTCACATCAATCCCTTAATACTGAGTTTCCTTCACCTAATTCCATCTTAAATGTCATGGATTCATAAGATAAGCTAGTGGATATTATTCCTCATTATTCCTCTACTCTCCAAAATATGGAATTAATGGAGACTTCCTCTCATAGTTTTGAATTAGTCCAAGGTAAATTTCCTAAGTCACTCAATGAAGTAACACCCTCAAACTGAGTCAAGTGTGGGATTTCTAGCACCAAACTTGCCACTAGATTATCCACTCTCAGTTCCCCTACCAACAAATGTCTCATGCAATCTTCATATCTTGATCATCATTATTAAGGAGTTGTACTAGCTCATGCGATAATTAACCTTTTATGGCATCAGGTTGTTCGAGATAATTTTATGTCTCTTTAATATCATTGGAATCATCAATATTTAGGAATGTGGAAGTTCAATTGGATGTGGCATGGCTCCATCATGGTGTGTCATACGTTGCAAACAACTACACATGATATGATGCATGTTAATCGAAAAGGTTGGCCTATGCCAGTTAGTGGGAACTATATTGCATAACCTATAATATTATGTCATGATTTGCACATATGTATATAATTCAAACCAAAAAATATAAAAAATTATATATTTCCTTCAGGTATAACGTTGAAACTAAAATATATGATTAGGACCATCAATTCTATCATTTCACTATTGAAATTTTATGTCACCATTTTACTCTTCATAAGGGCCCACGTCACTAGGTTTAAGCATTAACCATGTCCTTTTCCATGTCGTAAATTTTGTGCTAGAGCCTAGCCTTAATGGAAACCCTATCATAACACCACATTTCCATTTTGGTGTCCATTATTTAATTATTCGTAGGTCCAATCAACCTCTTTAGTATCTATAATGGCATCTCTACTGAACGTAATGCCTCTCTTTGTAAATTATGTTTAGTCATCATCGTATATAGGCTCCCCACATTTTTCGATATTGCCTCATGGTTTCCTATGCTTAAAGCCCTTAGTCTCTTGTTAAATGGTATCAAAACCATTTTTTCCTTTGTTTTTCTCACCCACCTTCCAACCACTCTTGACCTCTTGACTATTTCCTCCCCCAAGCTGTGTTGGAGATTAATGTATTATGTAATTTGAGGGAAATCATTGGGGTAATTTAAATTAGTGCCTATCCCTATTGATAACTCCTATTCTAGATATCTATATTGTATCATGACTAGTCCTTAATGAGATGAGTCCACAATATGTTTTGTGGGAGGTCGTACTCTATTATCTCAATACCAATTATAGGTATGCCTACCTCTATGATGTGAATTTTTATGTATCATAGTATACTTTTTACAACCTCTCCAAGTCCTTTTCCCATGGTATATCTCTTTGCCTCACAAACTTGTATAATTATTGTAATTTTATTGCATCCATTATTTTTTCTTTTAACACCATGAATTAAGGGGCATCTATTATAGCTTGAAATCAATCCCCTAGGGTCCAATAAAAGCGGACAACACTTTCCAAGTCAAGGTGTCAAGAATGAACTGTGGAATGTTGAAAAGAAAAGGAATTGGAGGCTTCGACGCTCCCTCGCGATTCTATTTGAGAAATACTAGGCCCATCAATGCCCTATGTCAAAGTAACTTGAGCAACATATAGTTAAGAATTCCCTAGTGCCACTAAGTTTGAGAAACAAAGCATGCGTTTTTCATACATAAGGTTGGATCGATTTATATTTAATCACTTAGGGTGGTAAGGATCAAAGTGTTATACATGGTTAACAAAGTGTTTAGATCCAATCTAATTCCTCGTGAGAAAAACAGATATAAGAAAGCTCTCTGTAAGTCACAAGAGAGGAAAAATTACTATTTATTAGAATTTTGTTGAAATTTTGACCTATAACATACTTTCATGATAAGCTTGTATGACAACCTATGGACATCCGTGATTGCTGATGGAGAAGTGGCTCATGAAAAGGATATAGAGGGTTCAACTATATACTGTTATATGCAATAATACAAAGTTACAAGATTTTCCCCATTTAAATTTTTTTTTTCCATTGATGTTTAAATGTTTGAATGTTTGATTTGAATTTACATTTATATATACACTAATTTTTTTTTTGCAAGCAATAGTTTTTTGATTTCTTGTTTGTGTGTAGAAATCTAAAAGAAAGAAAATAAATTAAGATCTCTACAAAATATCCTCAAAACTAATGACACCAACTAAGCATCATTCCATATAATAATAAAAAGAATCTTCCCCACTTTTTTTTTGATATTTTCTTCTCCAAAGTTATTAAGTCTTTCAATATACTATAATATATTAAATTAATATAACTCATAATAAATTTATCCCCTTAATACGGTAAGAATATGTATCTAATAGAAATAATTACCTAATTTTCCTTTTATCTCTCAACTTTATGATAAATATCCATTTTTCAATATATTTAAAATAAAAATAAAAAATGTTTAACATAATCTTATAAAACATATATTTACTCGATATATTTATATCGAACAACTTCGATTTCACATATAAATTCTAACATTAAATACTCAAAGCAGTTTTCTGTAAATTATTATTCTTCATATCTAGACATATGATTACTATGCTAACTCATAACCTTAATTTCAGTCACTCTTCAGGTAAAGCCACTCATTATATTCGTATTGAACCATCGTTCACATATAAATCTAACATTAAATACTCAAAGTAGTATTATAAATATTGTTCTTCATGTCTAGACATATGATTACTATGCTAACTCATGCTATTTATTTCGATCCTTTCACGAAGGACTTGAAGGCCACTATAAAACCAGATATGTTTACTGCTATATATTAAACTATTTTTTAGCTTGTCATTAATTTTATTACGTTAGATAAAATGTTTTACTTTGTCATTATTTTTTTTGCTTTGTTCGATAAAACAGGATTCGTCTTGATGATGGGTCATGGGTTTTGTCTAGACCTGACTGCATTAGATGAAAAAATACTCGCGGTGGAGATTTGAACTCAACAATAATGATAAAGTATGGTTAATATCCTTTAAAAAATAATATTAATTTTTTTAAGTTTATTAAAATCATAGTGCAAAGTCTAGATAAAAATTCTTTATAAATATAAATAAATTATATGACATTGCCTAATCTTTTAAACTAAAGTATGTGTAATATCAAAAAATGGAAATGTAAATAAAAATGATAATGTTTGATTATCTATGTCTTTTCTATTTAAAATATTTGTATTTTATATCTTATAAATTAACATAGTTTAAAATGTGAATTAAATTGTTTGAATCTAGAATTATAAAATAATTTTTTATCTATTTTAGGACTTTGTAGAAAAAAAAAGATGAGAGGATTAGTATGAAGATTTTTAGTGGCCCATTTGGTTGAAGTTAGATTGTAATCCTTTAAAGTTAATTCAATGAATTAAATAATGTATTTTTTGGGTTATAGTGTTTCGAAGTGTTTAACGATTTTATATTAAGAGAATTCCTCAATGATATGAAAAATCCACTTGAGTTGGTGTTGAGTTGATAACCTTGTAGAACACCATGTTATGAAGGAATGACACTTTAGACCCATTACTGAGACATGTGGTTATATTTTTGAGAAGATTTTGGAATGCACAAAAATCACAAGTGAGGGTCGCGGAAGCCTTTACCTACCCTTGGATGGCTATTGGGATGCAACTAGGAGGGGAAGGGGATCCTTTTTCACAATTGTATCTAGTTTCACAACAAAGAAAAATATCTAAGAGAGGATTTTTTTGCAACCGTTATGACCATGGTGTTAAAATTTAACTCCATAGTGAATTCACATTACATTCTATGTACATTATACAACTAAAACAAAGACCATAGTATTGGGTTCACCTTCTAGTTGGGTTTCTTAGAATAAATATTAGGTACAAGGCCAATTAATTTTCATATCCTAAGATTTCATAATATATAAGATACGTTCTGACAAACTATGGATTGTACATGAAAATTTAGAAATCATTATTCCAAATTTATAAAACTTTGTAAGACTTATGTGATGTATGAAAATATGAAACATCTCTAATGTCATTCAACAATGAGATTGTCTAAGTTACCTCCATATTTATCATCTGATGATTATATGTCATTTGATAATTATTTATCATCATTATTTAGAATTTTATTTATAAATTTTCTATAATCAGTAGTGTTAATGTGGCCCTTAAGTTGGATTTTGTTCATTTAGTTATTTTTTTCTATCATGATTATTGGAACATATTTTTTTACTAACTTTAATTTTGTTAAATAATGCATATTTACTCTAAAATTATTAAATTATAGATAAATATTTTAACAAAAATTATAATTTTCCTTATTCAATTTTAGACACATATATTATTTACACAATTTTTAATTTAAAAAATATATATATAAAAGTTATCCATCAATTATCTTTAATGCTAAAGATGAAATATTTTAAGATAAATAAAATGGTTAAAATACCTTTGAGTTGGTCTAAAAATAAAAGAGTAAACTATTAATATTTTATTCATTTAATATCTTATGTAATCAATAACTTAACACAAATTAAACTATTAGTATATTACTGATTTGGAATCCTCATGCCATCATTAACTTGACACAATTTTAGTCGCTTTGTTTTAGAAATTTAATAATCTTATCTCACAATCTCCATAACAACAACACCACCTTCAAAT
Organism: Pinus albicaulis; assembly: GCA_034641835.2. NCBI lineage: Eukaryota > Viridiplantae > Streptophyta > Pinopsida > Pinales > Pinaceae > Pinus > Pinus albicaulis. Next base: position 104,030,959 of record CM076584.1, read on the forward strand.
TTATTCAACATTATGCACCATAGTGACTCAATTTTCAGATGAATAGAAAAGCTGTAAATACGAATGCTCCTGCTACAATTGTTTTAACACTTGTATGCATTTATACCATAACCATAATAAGCACGCAATTTCGTTGCTTCCACTTCTACTTCATAACGATGTAAGGAAGAGGTTGGAGACCTTGATCTGGACATGGGAGATACGTTATAAACACATTCAGTGGGAAGGAGGATACTGCTTATTTCCACTTTCCTTCCATCCGGTAGCATGTACGCGAAAGCAAGGTAAATACCATGTCATCTTATTATTCCTTAAATACCAAACGAAAATATTATATTTTTATAATATTCCATATAAAAAGAAAGCGGAATCACAATTCTAAGACATGCGTTCATGGCATATGTTTTATAATATTCCTTTTAAAAAGCTAGCTACATCAAATTTCTAAGATACACTTTTATGGCAAAGCTTTTATAATGTTCCTTTTATAAAGGAAGCTGCATTAGAGTCATCTATGGAAAATCTACGTGGCCACTAACGTTGGTTTAAGCGTTTTTTTTTAATTGTAAATTGGTTTCATGGAACACTTTTATGTACCCACTATTATGGCAGTAGAGATGAAGCAATTAATTACATACATCAAATCCAATCAGAATTCCCAGAAAAGGGAGAGTTATCCTGTCATTTTCTTGTCCAATCAGTTATCATCGTGCCATGGACGGAGAGTACTCTAGTCTATGCGGAAAATAGAGGAAGCAATAGAAGGATGAGTGGTGGTAGAGTCGTGTGTTATTTTAAGTGGAATTGTGGTGTTTGTTAAAGCAAAAGTTATTCACGGGGACACGCAATCCGGCATTTGTCGGGCCTAATGGGCGCTACTATGTACCATACGTCGTCGATATTACAGGGCCAAAAAGGAATTCTTACTAATGTGTCCCCCAAGGGGAAAGATGTGGGGCAGAGGTTTTATCAGGTTATTAGGCAACTAGTCCAATTAATTTGGAATTGGTATTGAACTCGACTAAATACAAAAATGAAAAATGAAAAATGAAAATAAAGTATTAAATAAAGATCAGCAAATAGACAAATACAAATTATTGCATGTTGGGCATTTTTCGCTTTATTTATTTATTATGTTGCTGATTTTTGTTTTTAGTGACTAATAGAATTTGATGTATGGATCATTGGGAACCCAAGATCCTGAAAATGGAGAACTTTACATTTCAACATATTTAGTATAGAGAATTAAAATCTACATGTTATAGTCTATTCAAAATAGCCTTAAAGCCGGGCCTTGGTTTTTTAATATATGAAAAATATAACATTGGCAAAATTTCACAAACTACTTACACTATTGGTCTCTTTATAAGTTATCTATAAAATGGCTTTCTATTTTTCTATTTTCTAAACTACATGTCTTTGTAAATAGGAAATATTTTTTCATGGCTATGTCAACGACTTAATATGTATATTTTTTTTTGGTTGTTAATTATGCAAATTGGAAGATTTTTATACTTAATCAAGATTAAGAAGCAAATATTATGTCATAGGAGACTTATTTGTTTTGTAATTTTGTAGTTGCTATCATTGTTTTTAATAAATATATGTGAATTGTTATTCTAAATGGTGAATAACTAGGATTGTATGCGTTTTATTTTATTCAATATGAATAACAAATAAACAATATTATATTTTGAAAATCAATATTAAACAAAATAAATGCATGAATTAATGTAATTATTTAAAAAAAATAATAGAAAACCTACTTAAAAAGTTAATAAATAAATAAATATAATGAATATTAATAATTATGTAAAGAGTTTCTTTTTACAACTTAATCTCAGGGAGATGTGCATTTCATTTTCTCATTAAAGTTAATTCATTTTCAGATTTAGACATGCATCCCTTTTTTAATATTACAACCTAGTATAAAGAAGATGTGGTAAACTTATTTCACTTTCATTATGGGAGCCATATACACAATATTTCTAAAATTTAATTTTTTATAGAAATAAAGTAATTAAAAGTAAAAAATAGAAAGAAGAAAAAAAAATCTTATATATTCTTTATAAATATTCAATATAGGACATCAATAAATTGTTTAAATGTGCATGTTAATCTCTCTCTCTCTCTCTCTCTCTCTCTCTATATATATATATATATATTAGCCCCAAGGGTTAGCACAAGTGGTCTAGAGCTAGACATAAAGTTTTTTTATATCTGAAGTCTGAAAAAAAAAAGTAATTAGAAATAAAGCATTGAGTTACTCTTTACTAAAGAGTAATTCACTTAATGCTTAATATAAAATTAATACATGATTTACGAGAAATATTATGAATAGTATAAATATTCAATGTGGGTCATAAATAAAATATTATGCATAAAACATTTTAAAACATTTATATATTCAAAATGCAATTCAAATAGTTAAATATTATTACACATGGTACGTCTATTTATGTAGAATTAGTCTAGATCCATCTTAACTAGGAAATATAAAAAGTTTAGTTTTGATTCTAGAATTGTACAAAATGTTTGCATATCAAAAAATTAGATCTATTTCCACACTTAGTACATCTCTAATTGAGATAAATCCATATTGATGAAATTAATATAATATAATAATATATCTAAAATATCATTTTATTAGAAAAAACAATTATTTTCTTATATATATATATATATATAGAGAGAGAGAGAGAGAGTCTAGATCCATTTTCGCTTGGAAATATAAAAAAAATAGTTTTGATTCTGGAATTGTACAAAATGTTTGCATATCAAAAAATTAAATCTGTTTTCACACTTAATAGATCTATAATTGGGATAAATCTATATTGATGAAATTAATATAATATAATAATATATCTAAAATATCATTTTATTAGAAAAAATAATTATTTCCTATGTGATATATACTCTTATGCTTTTATTATTAAAAAATAAATATTTCCTAAATTTTATAAGATAAAATATATTATAGATTAATCAAATTAGTTAGGCTCTTTACTATTTTTGGTTTTTCCAATCACACTTGCGCTAAGATGCTATGTCTAAGCATGTATATCTTATATTTAACTTAGAATTACTCTCCTCAAAGTAATCTTATTAGTCCCTACTCATTTGGGTTTGTAGGTATTATTGTAATCAATTTAGTTCCTTTAAACTCTTTCACACAAAAATCAAAACATGAACCAAGTTACTTAACCTAGTTTTTTAAGCTTATATTTTATAAAGATATATTTTTTTAATCTACCAGCTTCCTTGAGTAGCTATTTCAACATATAAGAAATTTAGAGGTTTTATTTGGCCTCATATCGAGGCAAGAGGTGAGGAAACTTAAGATAAATATCAATTAATCTAAAGGGTTTTGATTTCAATCAAAAAATTATAACATTACTTTATAAACTTTGTATGTTAAAATTAAATGAACATATCTTTCATGTTTAGATAGAAAGGCAACATGTTACACATGGCTCACTAGAGTATAAAAACTTTGCATGGATCTTCATTGTGTTGTCCTCTCCATAGAAATCTATTCCATTACTAATATTCTTATTAATAATCATCATCCCCTGCATTTCATTCTAGGCATCCCTTATCATCATTCTAGGCATTATTTTCCCCTAGATTTCATCTTAGGCATCACTTTTCCATGGATTTCATTTTGGCCATCCATTGCACATAAACAGAGGTGACAATATTGTACAATTTAATTTTGGGTATTGTAACAACCCTCCTGAAAATTCCATGTTATAAAAGTTAAAAATAATAATCATGGTTGATGGGAGAATTATTCCTAGTTGAATGCTAGGAAAAACATCCTAGTGGGTGTTCATTTCGGTTATTAAGGATAAAGGATATTGGAAAATGCAATGGAAAAGGATTTGGAAATTTACGAGGCATTATTGGAATTTATTTATGAAAATAATGGAAATAATGAGAAAAGGAAGGTGAAAGGTCACAGATTGCATGTGAGGAGGAAATTGAAGGAAAAAAATGGAAAATGAAGAAATTAGAAGCGTCATAGATAAAATGGCTTCTAAGGATTAGTTGGAAATTTTTTCTCACACTTATGGCTCTCATTCTATTCCTCTCTCATACTCTTGGATACTTGAAGTTTTCTTGGAGCACTTTGGTGTGGGGTCAAGAAAGGAAAAGAAGGCAAGAGGACGAAGGAAGCAAGCAATGAGGAGTAGGAATCATGAAGCTATGGTAGGATTATTGGTAGTTATCAATTTTCATGTGAGTGCGATCTGGCATCCATGCTATTGCATATGTTTCTTTTTTGTCTTGACATGGGTTTTTCTAGGTGTGACAATGTTTTATAACCTAGCCTCTCCATTTCCGTATAGATTTGATCAGATGGGATTCTCATACTTTGGTTGAGCTGGATTGTCGGATGGTTAGAAGTTGAGTGGGGTGTATCTCTAAAATGAAAAATACATGGCACAGTGGTCCCTGAAGCAGACGATGGATCATGGTAAAGCCTCTAGCCTAGTAAACCCTAAACTAGGTTGTGGGTTGTGTTAAATCTAAATTGTGTGCCTCGGTGGATTAGGAATCCTTTTCGGTGAATGTCAGGATATATGGTGAAACCAAGAGGTGGATTTTTCTTTGCTGGACCTATTAGTCCCGGGATGGAATGTAAGATAAAGCCTAGAGAGAAGGTCTCGATGTAGGGCATAGTGATCCCTATATCAAACTGTGGATTACGATAAATCCTGAGAGACTAGGAGGAAATAAAATTCCTCACGGTGTAGGCAGAGAACTCGAGTAGCATTCATGATTTTTTGGTTTTTTTTGTTGGTTATGAGTCCCACATTCATATTTATAATATGGCACAGGGGTGATTGGATGAAAATATATTTGGCTAAACCAATCTATGGTCAGCTGGAACGTGGAAGTCCCATCTCCAGTTATTTTTTGCATTCGTTAACGAAGAGATAATTCCTTTTCTATTTGATCTATAAATGTAATATTTATTATGTGGATTCTATTATTGTTGTATCCATGGTATTTATGTTATTATTATGCTGGTTATAAGAATGTATTTTATAAGTGATGATATATGGATCTCTCCATGTTTTTGCTTGTAAATGAATGCAAAATGTATCTATGGTCAAATATATTATATTTTATCTTATGATGTATAGGAGAAATGCTTCTCAGCGATTCCAAGATAAGTATGAGACCCCTATGCTTAAATTTGATGGTTAGACATGTATATTCAATGTTTGTGAAATGTTTGACAAAATTCCTATCATGGCTAGGAGGGCTCCATATGAGTTCTTATTCACATGATTACTTCCATACCATTGTACTATTGTTATTTATCATCCCTCAAGTTTTCATGAAGTTACGGGCTGTGACCTAGGCTTTGGGCCTAATGGTGGATCAAATCCCAGAGCCACAGGCACAAAATTGGGCATTTGGGGCCCTATCCACTGGCATGCAGTGTTATTCTTGTGTCTATAGCCTCCTAGCCCCTAAAATGTAGTTTTATTCCTATGGCTATGGCTCAAATGGGGTCAAAATGCTAGTGTGACCTAGGGGTAAGAGGCGTGAGTGGTTGGGTTACTTCATGAGGGTGTTATGATTGTTGTAAAAGATCTGTAGGTTGTGTTTTCCATCGATTCCACTTCCTTAAGGTCACATATGAGGTTTAATATCATAATAGTAGCCTCTCATCGCATTTTTACCTCCATTGGATGGTTACTTGGGTAGATGTGGGAAGGGGGTGTTACAGAGTGGTATTAGAGCATGGTTGCAATCTCCTTGGGCAATGTTTTGTTTTTTTTCTATTTCTGTGATATCTGATACCACAAAGTGGTATCATAGAATGGTTGCACTCTCCTTAGGTGGTGTTTAGTTCTGTTCTCTTTGTGTCATATCTGATAGCACAGAGTGGTATGAGAACATTGTTGCACTCTCCTTGGGCGGTGTCTATTTTTTTTTTCTCTTTGGTTGATGTCTTGTTTCTAGTCTCTCTGTTTGATATTTGATACCACGGAGTGGTATCAGAGCATGTTTCAACCCTTGGACTGGATGGACGATGTGTTGGTAATGATTTTTTTGACTGCTTATGTGTTTCTCATATCTATGGTGTGTGTGTTTTCACATCCTTGTTGTGTTGGCCATGATGGAAGTGGTGTCTCCATGGAAGGATTGATGGTGTTGTCAAAATAATGTCATTTGTATAGAAATGATTATGTGTTTTTCATGCTTGGGTATTGTGTGTGAACACTTGCTTACATGTTGCTACATGTTGTGTATGCATTTCTTGTTTATGCTAGGTCATATATTGGTGATTCTTGTGTATTTTCCATGTATGATTTCTTATGTGACACTATATGTGGGACACACATTGGTCGTTCATTATTGGTTATACATGTCAATTCAGGCCATATGGTCAAGTTTTCACTGCAGTGGAATACATGTCAAATATATAAATATAAAAGTATTAGTATTAGTACCAGCCACACCTGTGTTTAAATTGTAGAAGCAAGACACACTCCATAAAGAGACATACTATTAATCAAATTAGTTGACTAATAACCTACAATGAATTTGAAAAAAAGAGGAGAAGTTCTCATCTCATTATTTTTTTTAATGGTGGATTTCTCTTCATTGGTAGAGTGGGTGAATGCAGAAAAAGAAACTCATATATTATATAGATATTATAATTTATAAACATGTCCCTCTCAGCTTATTAATTATCCCTTATAAGCAGCTTCTACCTAGTGATTATTATAACCTTACATAGTATTTTCTTCAGCCACAAAATGATCTATAATTTCCCTTTTCCCCATACGAACACATGAATTTGGTTATTTAATTCTGTTGTAACATGGATTCCTTTCCCAAGACAAATTCCATCACTTTTGAGGTTGATAATAGATGTCATGTTATGTTTTGTGGAAAAATGGGATAACTCGCAAAGTTGCGTGTGGATGTAACTGCTTCCAATCTATTAATGCATCATATTAAAAAACAAATAATTAAATGAGTTTATTTTTCCCAATGTAAGTGAATTTACATAAAATGTTGTATTTCAATTTAGAAGTTGATAAATATTGAGAATTGGACTCTGCATGCGACACCATTGAAATAATTCCAAGAGATATATGCTTCTCTCCATCCATTTGTTATGGTTATTACATGGATTCATTAATTTTAACTCCTCACATAATCAAGGAATGAAATAATGAGCTGTGACAGTCTAGTTTTAATTCAAGATGAGAGCTTCTAGGTATGTTAATAAACTATACTAAGATGGATGCTTTCAAGGTTTGTTTTGTTCCTTTTTCGATTTTTATAAACATGCCCCTCTCACCTCCTTATTAGTTATATTTTAGGAGGAGTGTATACCTCGTGGTTATTATAACATTTATCAATATTGATATTAATATATTGGGATATGTGCATGTTGAACATTTAGCTAATTTTCTAGTGGCCAATATCTTGTTTAGTCACTAGTT